>OY856414.1:458970100-459570100 GCA_963693085.1 Alisma plantago-aquatica
CCAAATAAAGAATATGTATATTTTCTAATCAACGACAAGCTGTACAAATTGTAGAAATTGTTTGATTTGATATGACTATATCTAATGATGTATATAACATATGATGTTCCAGCCATAGTTGCACGGGTGGTAAGAGCTCGGTAGGTTCTAATGAAGGACTTGAGTTTGAACCTCACTGAAGGCACTTTGTGAACGTAAGTCCATGATGGTTTGGTGTGTGAAGGGGGTGACCAGACCACACCCTCTTATGCCTCAAGAGTTTACCATGTCGGGCTCTCCTAGGGTGAGTTCTCTTGGTCACCAAAAAAAAATATGGTGATGATTTTTTAAACACATCCAATTCAAACCATGTTGATTCAATCAAAATGGTTAGATTTGGTTAATAATTTCCACATATGATATTTTAATGGTTGGTACACATAAAATTTATATATTGTCTAGTACATACTTCCTTATATATGTGTGTGTGCATGTGTTTAGGAAGTGTGTATCGACTCGTAAATGTAACTTATGTGTATTAGCCATTAAAATGGCACATGTGGAATACATCAATCAAATCTAACCATACGGATTCAATGAAAATTTTCTAGATTAAGCATGTTTAAAAATTATAGCCATATCTCATGTATATCGTAAGATAAAACTATAATTTATTCAATAGTTTATGTAATTTCTGGAGGTTACTGTTGATTAGAAAATATGCATATTCATTCACGACATGTGCTAGGAATGTCAGATTGTGGATAATTTTGATAGACATATTATCCAAGATGCATTTTTCACATCCATAAGGTTGGATTGTTGTAAAAATTCTTACAATCATCACAATCTAATATGGGTATATGTAAGCTACATGTACTCGGGTACACCATTTCTTTATCCATATATATATATATATATATATATATATATATATATGTGTGTGTGTGTGTGTGTGTGTGTGTGTGTGTGTGTGTGTGTGTGGGATAAAGATAAGCATTGATTGAATGGTGAGGCTATAGCTAGTCGATCGAATGGTTTCTGAATCATGGTTGATGTTGTCTTTGAGTCTTCAATCACATCCAATCACGAAAGGTGAGGTGTGGGACGGGTAAAGGTGACTCCCATGGACTGGAGGAGTCTGTTTCCCTACAAAAGAGTGAGAATTCATTAAAAACTAAAATTTGAGATTAAAAATAAATCTATACTTGTTCATTCTATAAAAAAGGAAATATGAATGTAAAATAGATAGATCTAATCTAAAACATTAAACAAAAGTGGGATGAATATACATTCATCACATTTGCACGATATGAGTTGAAATTTGGATAATGATGTCCAAATTTAATCCCATGTTCTTTGGTAAAAGTTAGACTAACGAGGTTCGTTTGAGATTTTGTGATCTTCTAAACTAGACTAACCCACCTTGCTTCAAGCAGATTATAAATCTCAGTTCAAATAGCCCCTATCTTAATTTCTTTATATATATAATACTATGAGATAGACTAGATCGATTGTCGATTAGGTTATCAACACATAGGGACTAAAATCAGATATACCAATCTTGTTATCTCATTCCAATCCAATTTAATCCCAAACAGCTTCAAAATCACAAAAATGTCCCATATAGGGGCTTAATGCCTCTATGGTTTGACTATGCCAAAGTTTTGAACCACTCAAATAAATTATAGGATTTATTACATTGCATATCTTGTGGAATGTTAATACTCAAAACACATAACAAAGAGCACGTCGGTCTAGTGCACATTGTTGCAAAAATCCAAACCCGTGATAAGTTAATCTCAATGGGAAATGAAGATAAAACTTATGTTGGAGATCAAGTGTTGAGGGAACTAATAGTAACTCTCATTGACCAAAAAAACAACTCCTCCTAAGCAAATGTGTTGAACCCCATATGATATCACTGAATAAGTTCTCTTGGATGATCATATGTGGATAACAAGACCAGAAGCCCATGAAAAAACCAGTCCTTGTGCAATGTGTATTATGAAAACATGTGAATTCACATGGTCCTAATATAGAAGGTCAAAATTGAGCAAGTTGTAATGATTCAATTGACTGCATAGGCAACAATGGTGAAATCCACATAAATGTGGTATCTTTTATTCTTGATCGGATCATCTTTCACTTCCTTTTAACTCACGTGCCATTATTTTAACTCAATCAATCAACCAACCATTTATAAATATTGATCTCACTTCTTTAGATTTAACAATAATCTTTTGAAAAAAATGTCTCTTAGATTCAATCCTATAGCTATACTACAATAAGAGTTGTTCACTTGCGGATTTGTGGATGAGTGATATTGCACATGAAAATAAGATAAACTCAAGATTAATCATCTTCAAATAACTTCTTATTTGGTAAAACTCACAATCAATATGTGACCTAATAAGATAAGTATTAATCACGTCCAGTTCCTTTTCGATCATTATTAAAACAAGGGTAGACGTGTTAAATAAAAAATGTCAAAAGACACTTTGTTGCCATCGGGTTCTACCACTAGGGAAGAGTATAGAGTGGGGCATCCCTAGTTTTAATGGGAACAATATCAAACCCAATTTCATAACTGGTAATTGAGTTTCGTTTAAGACCAACAAATCTCTGTGCCCAGTCCATGCCTAAGTTTCGGATGCAAGGTCAGATTGGCCCAGCCTAGACAACAATACAATTAATATCCAAAGTATAAAGATCGACAACATATTAGGTCATACCTAACCTAAAATCTTTTTTGTTTATTTTGAAGTGAATATAAACATTGAATCACATATATAATTAGTATACTTGATTGCTCACCAAGACATTGAAAAGAATGCAAAAAGTTATGATGAAATACAACCAAGAAAAGGAATTGAAAAGAGATACAATTGGTCATTTAGTATGCTATTGAGTGATGTCCCCACAACGATAGTGTATTCCCAGTGGTTATATGGGCTTGATCATATAATAATGTTGTTAGTGGTTCTTCAATTGATGGGAGATCTGTGTGACATCATTTCAGCAACTTCCTAGGCTGAAAAAGACAAAAAAAAGTATAGCTCATAGAAAAAAACTTGTCTGTCCAAATCACATAGGAAGTGCGCTTACAGATGTACATAAGTGAGGACCGGACTGAACCAGATTAAAGACCGAATAAAAAAATCATACTAAAGGCCAGATGATAGGAACCATTCCAGTCTATACCTACTCAAATTATATAGGAGTGAATTGTGATCTGGACTGGTAGGAGCAAAGTGGACAACAATATATAATTCTTCAAATCAATTTTTGCTTGCTTCATTATTCAACAAAATATAAATACTACCATTAGTTAAGTATTTTTTTATTGAGAGGGGTCATTCATATTCATCCCACACCCTCATGCTAGAATAACAAAAAAAGACCATCACAGAAGAAAAGAAAAAAAGCTATCAACTCTATCCAACCTACCCAACCACCAACCTTTCCAGCATAGACCCTCAGCCGCAGGAGGAACCACCACCACCATACAAATATTTATTCTGAATCCAGTCAAATACTGATTTATATAAACAAACAAATGATCAATCACCTTCACGTTCTTTCTTATTCATGCATCCTTGATTTAGTTACTTTCTTTTTAAGGGTTCTGATTTGTAAGTTCAAATCAAAATTTTATGTGATTTATATCAGCATGCACAAGAATACATAGGATAATATTATATATATAAATATTTTCTACAAAGGCTAGTGTCTCTTTACACTTGACACTCAACAATAGTATTCGTGGAGAGTAATAATCAGAGGGGGTCTAGAGGGACTCTAGCCCCCCACCCAAAATAAATCAAATCAAATATCATATATTGAGTTACATAAATTAGATCACATAATAGCATGAATATAAAATGGTTTGTATTTCACCAACAATATGTGGTTAGCCTATGTGGTAACCCTCTAGAATCCCTTGAGTTTAGGCTCGGGTTTGATTTTGTGCATTGTCATTTTCCTTTTTATCTCGTCAGAATGATAGAGCATTAAGTTGCAATAAGTGATGTGTCAAAAAGATGTAAGTGAATTAGTAGTGTGATTGGTGTTTCTCTCCAAAGGTGTGTAAGTAGTCATAGGTTTGATTCTCAAGATGTTAACATCCTTTGGTTAGGATTATAAAGTTTGTAATTATTAGTACAGTGTGAACTGAACTCTAGTTGGTAGATATTTCAAAACTCCTATGAGTCAATTTAGGTTCAACTCCCTACAAACAATAAACTTCTTTCTAGAAAAGAACTAGTTGGTAGAGATTTCAAAACTCATATGAGTCAATTTAGGTTCAACTCCCTACAAACAATAAATTTTTTTCTAGAAAAGAAGAAGTGTTAGAGACTTTACTTTTGGTTTTGAAGCAATTAAATTTTATTATTCATAAATAAAACAAAGTAGGAAACATTAAGTAAAGACATTCTCAATTGAGATTTATATCATTTGTTTTGTCCCATTTTAGCATTGATGTTCTTTAAGAGAGTAATGTTGATGTGGTGTATAGTAATGTCTCATTAGCTTAATTCTCTATTTATCTCTTTGAAATTGCTACTTTTTTGGACAAGTTAGGAGGCATTCTTATTCAGCCTGCTCTCTTCTTGCAGGATTAGCAATCAAAGGTATTATATTCCTAGAAAACATAAATGTGGTAGACCTTCTACCATTACAAGAAGGAGAAGGTGTAATTGCTACTTGATATGTATTATTATTCTATTTAATTTATTTTTTGTTGATTGGTCTGCTAAATCTTCCTCATACATTATATGATCTTTTTGAATTAAATTTTGATGTATCTTTATTTGTTATTTCTTATTGTGTATCACATGTGAGTTTACACATAGTTTTCAATATTCTAATTTAGATTGGTTAAGCTTGAGTTGAAGTCAAATTAAAATATGGGTTAATATAAAAGTTCCAATTTTGAACATGTGACTCATTTTCTTAACGTAAAATGGTTTTTTAGTTGTATAAAAAATGTTTAAAACATGGTTAACATTTTTAACTAACAGAATCATCACACACACACACACACACACACATATATATATATATACAACAAGTGAGGAAGTGAGTTAAAATACGAAAAATAACAAACCAAATTAGACAAACTTAGATCAAAATTGAGGTAAATTGAGATAGTCGATTATATAAGACTTCAAAAGTGACAACTTGGTTTTTCATATTATGATTCTAGGTCAAGAATGTTCCTATGTTCAGACACAGATTGGGAATTAACAACATTAGATTTATAGGCCTTATCCTCATTGCACTTTATCACATTACACAACTACATATTATCTTGAAAGAATAAGGACCATTGAGTGACAACTACAAAGTTATCACTTTCTATAAATGTGAGTGCTTGGTATGTTAAAAGTGGCTAGAAAATTATTAGCATGTGCTTGATTCATTATTAACATCTTTCTATGGCCAAAATTTGGTCATTACTATCCATAATTTGTAAATGTTTGGAATATTTTAAGGATGAGTGAATCACTCCCAATACAAATTATCTCTCCTATGACTAATAGGCAAAAGACAATTGTCAAGCACCTCACGAGTGACACAAGAGTGTGTTGCAACTGGCTCAACCAAAACAGATTCAAAGCAAGAAGAAGACAAATTAGAATGAAATAAATTCACCTAACCTGTCACTACTCGTGGGTTGACCATCACCTCCGGCTGACTCATAGCGTAGAATCTAGTTGTTGCCCATGTCCTCTATTTCATTGAGCAGACGATTCGGCTTGCAACACTTGACCACATCCTCATCCTCCTGCACCACTATTCTGCTACCTGTGTGAGACCTACTAGCTCTACCTCGGTTGTTGGGTCATCTCGTCATCTCTCACTGGGAATTCCTGCCTCATGTGTCCTACCTACCCACACTTGTGGTACGCTCTGGTCTCAAACTATGACCTAGACGACCTTGTCACTGACACTGACACTGACACAGTGTTGTGAGCTCCAGCAGGTGGAAGGACGTGCCCTCTATCATTACTCAATGACCACTGCGTATGAAAACTGAACCTCTATGATGTTGGTGGTGCAGAAAAACCTTGGCTTCTTAAAGCCACCTAACGACTGCCCCTAGAACTATGCATACCTCTTCCTGGAACTTGTCTCCCGCTTCTCTATCACAGACCTCTTGGTCCTTCGAGAAAACTCTACAAATGTGGAAAACCTCTCCTAATTCTCCAAAGCATCCACCGCGGTAGAAAACTCAGTGTTCAACCCATTCTTAAAATGGCAAATCTTCTCATCATATGTAGCATCCATGTGAGGACAGAACTGCAAAAGCTCCATAAACTTGGCCTTGTACTCGTTGATCGACATGGATCCCTGTCAGATCTGCTCAAAGTGGTTGATCTTCTCATCCAGATAGGTCCGTAGGAAGTATCGACTGACAAACTCACATTGGAACTCCTCCCATCCAACAGCCACTCCAGGCCTCTTCTCCTATTCTATGGCCCACTAATGGCCAACACTCCCCTTCAAGAGATATACCATGTGCTTCACCTTATCCACTTCCAGGATGCTAAGGATCTTAAAGCCTTTCTTGAGCCTAGTAAGCCACAGATCAACATCCATTGGATCAGCTGTTCCAGCATAATCCACTCCCCCAACACAGCAAAGCCGCTCAAAATTCTTCCTAGTACCTAAAGATTTCGCAGTGGGAACGGATGTCCTTGGCTGAGGTATGGGCATCTTGTCCTCCATATGTGTCATAGTAGTCATGAATTGTCCAAAAAGAGAGTGAAAGGTAGGGTTTTCAAGCATGGCTGGATCAAACTGGGGACCCTCATGTGCTCGGTCTTCTTATACCTGGTTCCTTACACTAGCACCTGGTGCATCAACACTACCCTCAGCAACAGGTTCTTCATGTTATCTGAACATCTTTAAGATTTTCTTCTTCTGTATCAGTAGAAGTCACTATAAGACAGACTGGAGGATACAAGAATAGACACAAACCCTATTCCTAGGTCCCTATAGACTCAGGTTACCTCAAGCTCTGATACCAACCTTTTACTGTGACACCCCGCGCCACAAACAATGAGATAACTCCAAACTAAACACGGAAACAAAATTAAACAACATATTACTGAAAAACACTAAAAATTTAAACCAATTACAACATGAACCAACATCAAGAAACTTATTACATTAGGGTCCAAAAACTTGCCATCTGAATTATATATCATAAAGTATTGTTATTTACAACATGCCCATAAAATACTACATGCCACATGTGATATCTGTTCATTTACATAAACATGTACAATCAGCCAACTATATACAATAAGGGTGCATAAACCAAAAACTCATATCGGTAACACCATCAAGGAACCTACGTAACTCCCCTAAGACCTAAGTGTACACGGACAACTCTTGGACTCTAACAACAAAAGATCACAAGCAACATTTCCAACCTTATCTGCTACATGTCCTTCTTGCTACTGCTCTGCCTCAACAACACGATCTCTACCTCCTCGTTCACGTCCACCTAAAAGATGTGGGAAACCCACAAGGTGAGATTCCAAATCTCAGCGGGAGATATAACTCTCCACTAATACTATTATTAGCACAGATAAGGTAATTAAAGAACATCAGTAAAGCTACAACTATGATAAGCAGGTAATCATTACTAATAGTATGAGCAATTGCAATTGAATTATGAAACATGTTATCATCATAAAATGAATATAAAGAACATGTTTCTTTACTACTAGCTATATTGTACAAAAGCAAGCAAGGCCTCATCCGATATTTTCATATTTAATCCTAAGCAAGTATACTACAGGGTTGATTACATATTTTACTATTCCCTGAGGATTTGAGGTGTACCACCCAAATCCAACTGACCACTGCTAAGTTGAAGTGTCATACAAGGTCTATGGAAGAGCCAGAATCCACAACCTCACCAAACCTCATGGTCAGTACACGGGTACACAGTAGAGACATACCAGTCATCTGCAACCTGTGGCATGTAGTCAAATAGTGAAAGTCCTAGCCCACCTTGGTACAGGTCATGACACTAGTGAAACTGAGCTATAGCGCACAGTCGCACTCTTTCTAGGGTATGGCTCGTATCCAATCCTATGAAACCACATAAGCAACATATCATTGAGCTACGACATGCAGCCACACTCCTGCCAGGGTATGGCCCGCAGCCCATCCTGTGAATGCATATACTTAACAGTATATGACTACAAGCTTCCTCTAAGGGAAATCCTATTTCACTATCCAACAAGTGCTGACACTGAGATGGATCCATGGCATATGGCAAAAATACATGATTAGGTTCCACTTGATTAATTAAGTCAATTAAAGGTATTTTAGCATCAATCAAGTTACAACGTATAAAGTCATAACAAACTCTACAAAGATAACGACATAGCACATTTTCAGAAGATATAACATATGGAGTGTGAACTTGTCACATTATCACCACATGATGCTTGTATTATTTTCATTCACCACATTATCAATACCAAATTAACATTCTATGGGATATCAATCCCTCATCTCATCATTCCCCATATCACAAGTGTTTCAACATGCCTCTTGAAGGCTCATATAACCTATATTATGTCTAATTACCATGGCATACCCTAGCCATGATTACCAAGCACATAACACCTTCATTGTTAAAAGTTTATAAACAAGAGAGATAACCACATAACATCATAACCATTCCAAGATGAATATCTAGTGTTGCTTATGTATATCACACATAATCGGTTAAGAGGAAACTCTAATCTCTAGTGTTGCTTATGTATCATTCACACATGAATATCATTAAGTATTCACATGTGTTTCTCTTCCACCTACAATCACCCTATTTTGACCATATAACCACATAGGTCGCTACCACCCATCATGGTCCATGTCACGACCGCAACACTCATGTGTCTCGATCATCCACCAATATGTCACGACCTCCACCCTCTAAGTCATGTCACATCTGTGACATTTAGGGTTAGGGTTTCACAAAGAATCTCAACCAAAGGTATCTCGACCTCAACATGTCACGACCTCCACCCATGTAACGACCCAAGACCATCATGGTCGTGATCCTACACTCTAGGGTGAGCCTCAACCCAAGAAAGGCTGGAACAAGACACCAACACCAGGGTGACTAGACCATAAAAGCCTTGACCTAACACCACTAGGTCGAACTCAACCACAAGGAAGCATCTCGAGCACATGATATTAAGGTCACAACCACCATGAGGGAAGAGTCGTGACCACACCAATATGCATCATCTAAGTTTCAAAATAGAACTGAAACTAAGGGAAGAACCAAGGTCATCATGAAGGAAAACTCAAGCAATCGATCACAAAACCATAGAGCATAGGTCAAGAGACCACCAAGGAAGAACCTTTTCCAAAGAAGGGAAAACCATGATCAAGGTGACCAAGACCGAACCTAATATCTATCCAACTTCTAGGTATATGAACACCATACATGGGAGCAAGATCAAGTGCAAAACTTAGAGAAGAACCTCCATAACCCATCATCTACTAAATCAGGTACACATAGATTAGGGTTTTGGATTTCTACCAAACTAAGCAAGATGTCTCTACCAAACAAACTCTCGAGATTACCACTAAGTACAAGCATAATAAGGAAGAAATCTAGAAATAGAAGACAGTAATAAAAAGCATAAAGAAGTACAATAATATAGTAGGTTTAGTGTTATATAATCTGCCTTATGATCACCACCAAGAGCTCCAAACTCCAAGATCAAGAGCTCCAAACACACAATCCAAGGGTTGAAGAAGCTTCACCAAAAGCTCCAATCTCAGACACAAGAGCACCTCAAGAAGGAGAAGACACCAAGGTCAAAGCTAGCCTAAGGAAAGAAGCAAAGAAACTCTTGTCTGAACCAAAAGAGAAAGGGAGAAAGAGTGGAGAAATCCTATTCACACTTGGCTCTACCTTGTCAAAACTTGGTCTATGAACCTTGTGATGAGGAGTTTCTCTCCCAAAACGCCCACCATGTAAGAACCATGGTTTAGGGCCGAGAAAAGAGAGGAAGATGAAGGTAGGAGATCAAAAGGAACATCAACTTAGAAGACAAACACTTACCAATGATGGAAGATGAGCTCGGATCACCACATGTAAGAGGAGATTGATCCCCCAAGCTCCAAGGACGAGCCTCCTTGCTCCACCAAGCTCTAAGAACAAGAAAGAAAGGAGGAAGAAGTTAGATGGCCAAAAAGGATTTCCCAAAAGTAGAGATAAGGGGTTATATAGATGGAAGATGAGAGAGAGAGAAAGAAGTGAGGTGTCAACATACTAAAGGACCCAAGGGACACTAGTCCTTACAAAAGACCAACATGCACCCACCTAAGCATGACATGCAAGACATGGTTATACACTCTAGGAAGTGTCTCGAACACCATGTCAACCCACATGGTCGCGGTCATGATCCTCCTAGGTTGCACCCCCCATGGTTGCGATACTACTCCCTGACATCACCTCTAGGTTGAGACAAGGCACCTCCACAACCATAGGTCGAAACAACCTATACATGGACAACCATCTCGACCCAAGACCACGCTAGACCTACTAGGTCATGACTCAAGCACCTGAAGGAGGTGTCTCGACTGTGACATCCTCCAAAACCAACCTTGGTCACGACCCAAGGTTGAGATAACACAACCAACACACATGGCCAAGGCACTTCAACACTGACATCAACCCTAATCACCACCTGGGGTGATACTCCTCAACCAAGGCTCAAACAAGGCACCCTCCTCTTTCTCTTTCCTCTAGATGATGTCAATAAAGAGAGGGAACACTCTAGAGGTGGAAAATTGCATATCAAACCCCACAAATGGGTAATTTGTAATTTGCACCAAAACTAGCACAGGAAGCACAAACTTCATCCAAACAAGCTCAAACTTGAAACTTAAGCTCTCCAAAAGCCCTAATTACCTCTAAAAACATTAGAGAAAGGCTCTAAGCACATGATTAAGAAAAAAACAAATAGGGTTACCCCAAAACTCAGGTCAGGGGTTTTACACTGGCTGGGTGCGCTACTAAGGATCTCAGAATAGATTACTCCAAAGTCAGGACAAGTAGGGTATTGTTCCTTCAAATGCTCAAAGCCCATAATTTCAAGGTTCATGGACTTCAGGGTGGTCAAAAAAAGACTAAGAGCGTCAACAGCCTTGTTCTCAACACCAGAGTGATGTTTGATCATAAAAGTGTAATCCTAGAATAATTCACTCCACTTGGCATGACAAATACTTAAATTCTTTTGGGATCAAGGTTCAAAGGGATTGATGGTCAGAACAGAGGACAAAATCCTGATATAGAAAAAATGAGGGTGTTTCTTTCTATAGGCGACGATTGTATGCATCAACTCTTTCTGGGTACAACAATTACTATGTGTAATGGAGGTGATAAAAGAAGAGTCAGTTCCTTCTTCGATTAGACATTGGTGATGTAGTGAATGCACGACTGCATTGAAGTTGATGTTGCTACAATCGAAGGTGAGTGATGCAATGGACAGAGGCAGAAGTGAAGGTTGTTTCTACTCTAGGTGGCGGCTACAATGGCAGATGATGTTGTGGATGGTGGTGGCAACGGAGTTTGTTGTTGCTATATGTGGCTTATGGAAGCAGTTGCCATGGTGGCGAAAGGATGTTGTGGTTGGCGGTGGGCGGATGCTAGATTTTTTTGAGGAGGGTGGCGACTAGGTTTAAAGGGTAGAGGGAAGAGAAAAATCTAAGCAAGGTTAGGGATAATACTCTAATACCACTCAATGTAAATCTATTTAACTAATAATAAACACAGTTAAAATAACTAAAGGGAACAAGTCTCATTCATCAAGTGTGTTTAAATAAAGACACAATAGATCCTATGTATATGTTTCTAAACGAAAGACTAAATGGGTGATAGTTAGTGTGGGAGTAAACCACATGACTTTATAATAAGTTCAATATGAAGAAAAGTCATAATAATATAATAAAGCTAATAATATCCTATTTAACAACACAGTTATGTTTGCACTCATAAGTGCATAGAGGTGGCTCTTTCCTACATCATTTGTCTTATCTAACTAAGAAAAAGATAAACTTAGAGTTAATTGGTCATTCATTGTGAGTATGATAGTCTGTAAGAAAAGAACATATGTCACAATTTTGTTTTGACTGATTTTTTACTAAACATAGTGTTGATGAATAAGAACAAGATCTATAAAAAGCAAATTCAGAAATTAAAGGAATGATAAAAAAAATCATGAATTAGGAACATCACCCCTTGGATTCATCTTGATTTCATGCCAGAGTGCTCGGTCCTCCACCTTCTCTGATCTTAGTTACACCACAATTACAACGCTAGAAACCACAAAATTTTGATGCAAGTGCGAAGAGTGGTAGGAGTCAACTCCTAATATAAAAGTGCATACAATGTTATTAGAGTACATAAACCCAATGTAGCTTTCTCGTGTTCTTGTGTTGGAATTTGGGGATGTTACAGTTTGTATTTGAGCATGAACAACACTCGTACACCATACAATAGCGCAAAAAACAAAATATATGACAAATATGATAATTTGAAAATCTAGTAACCTTAAGTATATAGTCTATGTTTGACTTAGCCTTTAGAGTTAGAAACCTAGATATTCTAGAACAATGTGTGGGCTTGTGTAATTCTTGACATTTTTCTCTATTTCTTTACTTCTATCTTGTATTATGGGATACATATTCATGAGGGTCCTATAGAGTGCAATTACTGGACATATAACCACGACATGTGCTTAGGGTAGATAAATGAGCATCATCATGTTCTTACTAGTTCTATAGGTGTCATGGTACTTGGATGCATGATGAGTGTGACAACTCACTTTTGGTTTTGGTTTCATTCAAATGGACTATGGTGGTATCTATTGCATGATTTAACGTTGAAGAAAATTATTTTCAAGTATAGGTATATATATTTAATTATGAAACTGTTATTGCCTACAGAAAGGCATTAAGTGTCCATGTGACATAAGAACAAAGATGTAAGATCAATCTAGATGAGAGTTCTTAGATGATATATATAGTGTCTATATTGTCTAGATCCTTGATAAAGGTCAGTCTAGTAGGTAGCCCACTGGATATAAGATTGATTAATGACAATATGAGTTTGATATATAATAATTAAAAATTTTGATTCAAGATTCAAACTTGTTTTCATGGTGTAAGATGACTTCTTTGGTAATGCAACCTTATCTAGTCTAGTACCATATATGATTCAATTGGCTTATTTGTTTCTTCTACAAATAGCTAATGGGATTGCATGCATGCATGTACATAGGACCGTATAAGTTGATATATGTTAAGTGAGATATGGTTTGGACCAACATGGGCCTCAATCTCTTTACAAAGAAGTAAATTCCAACATGGGACATTTGATAGGGTGAACTTAAGAGAGGGTAAGCTAACTTGGGAGAAGGTTAGAGGACCTAACCTCAAAAATATGTGAAATTCAAAATTCTAAAATATGGAATATGTGAATGATGAGATGTGTGATAATGAGTCTCTAGATAGACAAGTTCTGAGTATATGAGTTGTGTGTTTCCTAGGAAAATATTAAACCCTAGACTTCATGTGAAAGGACCAAACCCTAGAGAGATAAGAGGACGTTGAATCTATGTGTGAAACTCTATCTAGGTGAGGGAGAAGTCCCAAGATCCTAGAGGAAGTATGTGATATGTGATCTCTTGATGAACCTCATACTAGGGTTAGTGGTTTCGTGTAAAAAACTATTGTGTGTACCACCTTTGAGATTTGGGTAAATAATTTTGATATGGATAGAAATCTTGTTGTTGGTAAATCATGCTTGGACTTATAGTCTTAGCTTGAGTAGCTAGAGATTTTAGATCTCATATTCATTAAAAGTGAGATGATCATGTGACCTTAGTGCTGATAATAATATTGTTCCTCATATGATGTATGATGCATGAATGGATCTCACTTGAGCTAAGAATGATGTATGTTGAGGCACTGAGATAGGCTTGACCTATAATATATGTATTATTTACCGTAAATGTAAGATTGAATGTCAAGATGTGACTTTAGAATTGAGAGATTTTTTGGATCATAGTTTACATGATCATGATGTACACATATGCTTAATCTCAAATCTAGTTATAGATAATGAATCTATGTTGATAGTTGGTGATAGTTTATATAATTTTAGGTGAAGCCATAAAATATATGAACATTAAATATAACCATCTTATATGATGATAACGACTTACAATCACCTCCAATTGAGTTGGTTCAATTTTTTAGGATGAAATTCCTATTAAGGTGGGGTGAATATTATATATTGATCCTTAGGGACCTTTTTACAAATAATTGTTTGAACTATAATAAATTTTAGAAATAAATATATAATGAATATATTGAGATTTTTTGGAATAGATGGTTCAAGAAAGACGAATAATGCAATGTTTTTTTTGAGACAAACAAAAAAAGAGATAAAAAAAACTACAATAACATATATATTACGTAAATTCAACTTTTGCATTCAAGGGAGAGTAAGATTATTGTAATATCAATGGTCAAATCGTGTTTGTAAAAAGAGTTCATCTGTTTATTTGGAAATATTTGTTGAAATAGAAATAACTTTTGGTAGTTGGAATACAAAATTTAATGTACGCCTTCTTGGGATCATTATTCATGCCATCAAAAGTTTTTCTTATAGTAGAAGGAAGGTTACATCATAGGGAAGCATTTCCTTTTTCGGTTCACCATCGGTCAGAAGGACGTTTATATGGAAAGGGAGTGATGGTCAAAATTTGTTTGATTTGAATTGACGGTTTGCAAATTATGGAATTGTAAGCGCAAAGATTTAGTATGTTGAACAAAGTTGTTGGAAGGTCGTGTTTGTGGTTTGAATAATTAACCAACTAAAATATTAGACATGCCACACATTTGCCTTCCGATATTCGCAAGCATTAATGTTCAACCAATAATAGGGACTAATAAGGAAAGGCTAACAGGGATACTTTAACGTTTTATTGTGTTGAATGTTTTCTTTAGAGACGGAAATTAATAATTGTTTCGAAATTTCTACAACTTATGAGAAATATGACTTTATATTTGTGTTGGTAACCCATGTTTGTTGTAACAGTCACCAACATGTTTTGTTTCACAGAAAAAACAATGCCACACAAGTGTGGGGTGCGAAGAAAGAAGATGATTGTAGCTGAGATTTGGGTTACCAACTGGGCCGCTACCGAAATATGTTTAGACATGATAGTATATGACATAATTGATTGATGAAATATTCAATGTGGCTATCTTGACCATATTGATCCATAGAATATATCAAACGTATTTTTTGTCAGCTTACATGCAATCTATTAGATAACCCTAATTATGTTGATCTAAACCATCGGGTGACTATGAACATGTTTAATCAAAGGAATTTGTAATGAGTAATGTAATCGTGGGTTAATAGATTTGGGTTAGGGTGATCCCAAGCACACATGAGAAACTAATAGCGTCATAATAACCATCTAGATATGGAATCTGATACATGTTTGTGGGTGCATGATCTAACCAAGCTAAATGAGTTGAATGACTCCAAGTTGATAGGAAAATCAGAATTAGGTACGTAGGACTATCCTTAAGATGTTTGTTTAGTCCAGTTGGACTAGAAGCATGATCTTTTGATATAATCTATATTCCGGCCTTTACGTGTCTGCTATTATATTCTATTGATTGGCATTATTCTATTATTTGAGCAAGATGTTCCCTATGATTTTTATTTTCGTCTTTGATATACCTATTTTATAAATACACCAAAACATAATCAAGATTGTCATTGTACTCCTTTCATATCTCATTATCATTCGTTTTGAAGTTTTTCCATTATCTTTGGATTTGGGTCAAGTGGTAATTTTGTATATAGTCTCTCCTTGGGTCAAGTGGCACTTCAACCTTTTCCTTAGGGTTTAGTGACACATTTTGGTCCTTTCACCCACACCTCATAAACGTGAGGTGAATGGACCCTCATTCAAAGTACGTTGTAAATTAGTAATAAAATGCATCTTCTTGCATAATGAGCTATTTTTTAGCCATATATTATTGTTGTTTTCTTATATATCCTATCAAGTTATATTTTTTAATGCAAGTTATGCTTCTTTTTTCAGTAGTTATGTCCTTTATGGGAACCACATATTCAACACATTTGTGCTAACTTGTAAACTATTTACATATTTATAAGTTTTAGATATAGTGAGGATATATCGTAAACTGTGAAGTGTTGAATAGTTGATAAGTGGAGTCTATTGTAGATCCACCTTGCCCTTGTACACGTTTTTTTACGATATTCACTATAAATGTTGGGACCTCTCTTTTGATCAACATAAATGCCAACCATTAGAGATAATCCATAAATCTAAACCTAAATTATGAAATAAAACAATGAATTCTCAATCAAGATGATTAAACAATATACAAAAAACACAGATAAATTTTTCTTTTTTCTTTCTTAACAAATTCATAAATCAATATCACATCATGGACATCACATTTAAATATCACAAATCTTATTCAACTCCATTAAAACCATAATCAAATCTTATTCTCACATGGGTTCAGTTTATATCAGATACATATACATTAATGAACAAACTTAGTCTACAACCCATCCCAAAAAAGAGAGAGTACAGGGACATTCTCATCTATCTAGATTATGTTATTTATATCTTCTTTGTCACAACCTCTCGCTGAATAGCATTATACCTAAAAACATTTGAAACAGCCTCATGAGACTCATATAGAGTCCCAGTGAGTGGATATCTCCCACTCAAGCTAGGTACATACATTAGAATCAGATTAAGTATAATAAACTTTACCAAAACATGTAGATATTGAAAAATCTAGCAGATAGTTCTATCATGAGTCAAATCTAGCTTACAATGGTAATCTAATCCAACAACGACTGTAATCACTTAAACCAATTATAGCTTTAAAACAACATTTAGAGCATGTCTATGAAAAAATCAGTAGATACTTCTTAGTTTTAATTAAAAATCCTACTGCATGAGCAATAAGTGAAGTTCTAAGCATTTTGAATCAATACATGATAATAACATTGTCTTTGTGACACTCCACCAGTCAGACCAAGAACACATCCTGCAGTCCTAAAGCTGAAGTACACATAATACATATCTACCAAACAATACTATCAAATAGCAAGCAATCCAACTCATATTCAGAATGGATATAAATCCTATCATTTATAACTTGTCAACGTGTCATATCATAATATGAATTAGAAAATATCCATATCAACATGATTACTTTCCACAATAAGAAGCATAATCAACAATGAAAAATCATCAAGTAGTTGTACAAGGAATGTAACAACCGTTTAAATCATGTTCTACACGGCTTATCATCTTTTATTCATTTGTCATGAAACTACTTGGCTTGTACCTCACCAAGTAGAAGTCGCCATGCCTGATTCTCGGGTCAACGACACACTATCACTATCTTAGGATTTAGCCGACCACCCTAAGATATCAACAACAGACCCTAGCCACCTCAGGGTTGCCTAAAGAGGCTCACGTCCTCATCTCGGGTACATGAGATAGGAACCAGCAAAACGGTATATCACATATCACAATATTTTGCAAATTTTTTGTTTTAAATTTCACATATTTCATTTCATTAGAGTCTACTCCATCTAGACATAGACTTTCATAGTAAGGATTTAGGGCCAGAGCCACTCCAGATGACTCATTCTTAAATCATGATGGTCTAACCTTTAAGGTCTCGATCCACACTTAGGAAATCTTTCTCATAATCCATCAATTATTACAAGGAGATCCATTTTGTTTCCCCAGTGTGGTCCTCGGGGGAAACTCACGGTGTTTAGGGCTCCTAACTAGATGTTCAATCATTTCACTTGTTATTAATCTCTTTTACTCATCTTAAAAGAATTCAAAACATCATATATCATATTAGTGTATTCTTGCGTAACTAGGATAACATGAAACAGATTAAGTTTATCAATAAGGACAATGATCAAAGTAAGAAGCACAATAAATCTGTAGGTTGAAACACATGATTATTTCTAACTTCTACATCATCTCATAACAATTATTAACAGTGAGCCTTTAGCCCGAGACATAACTTATTGTCCAACATTTACCCCATCAGAGTTTTATCATCACCAGTGGGATTTCAGCCCTAGTCATCATCTCATTATGCAATACTTACCCACATCATGGTTTCTCATTATATAAGCAGTGCATATTAAATTCAATCAACATATTTCTTACCAGTTCATTGTATATCACAGTTCTTAACAAATATTAACAGAGGCATTAGAATAGCAACAGTAAAAGCATATACATATCATGTATCATTCATCATACTCAGAATAGATTTATCATAGAACATATGCTTGTTCCATCCAATCTCAATAGATGCAGATAAATTTCATGCATATACATGCATAACAAACTTAGTTCTCTTCTTTTATTTCACATTCTTCAAATGGGGTTACTAATCAACACTTGTTGACTATCATTTGAAGTTTGTACTATTAGTCCATTCTCAGAGTACAAGTCACAATTCAAGAACACATTCTTGTAAATAAATTCAAATACTTGAATTTTATCTTTTAGTTGAATTCAACTACAGTTATGTGCATCCCTTAATCCCTCATTTGAGATTGTCATTCACTAGCATAATCAAACTCATCATTTTAGGGTAAGAATTACATTCTTAGAATCATCTACTAATTCTCATCTTTTTCCTTCATTTTATATTCAGTAGTCTCAACTTCTTTCATGTCGTGTTCATTACATTATTCGGACCAATCTTTCTTAATTCACTTTACATACATTGCTTCTCTTCTACTTAACATTTATCAAAGTCCAGTTCTTAGTATATTTCATTTAATTTGGGTTAAGCCACGTGTAATTAAAATAAAAGATAAATTACTTCATCATACTAACTTCATTAGTTTCATCTTTAACTTGCAATCACCATTAAATACATATTGTTCATATTGTCTCTTACATTTAGATAAGTGTACCATGTCATTGACTGCTAATGTCATTTCCATAATCAAAAGTGATCATTCTTTATTATACTAATCACTTTAGCTTAAAACAATAATTTAGGTTACATCTTCTTGCATCATAATCTCTTATCGTCCTTCACAAATCACTGTTATGTAACTTGTATAAAAGGACCCACATTCATATGAGGGCTACTCATTATTCCATAAATTGTACTAAAACATATGCATTAGTCTTCGATCATATTAGTAAGACTCACCATCTTTAATTTAAGTATTAATACTCACATTCAGCATTTCATCACATTTACAACATCATATACAAGTTCTAGCTTCATCACTCATACTCGTCTTAATACTAACCATCTAGGATTTTCAAGAAGTCATCCTTAGTTCAACACATCATAAGAGCCATATCACTAAGTATTTTCATAATGATGCATAGAGGTTCATTAGGTCTATTCACACACATGGAAACCCTAGTTTCCATTTTTACATATTTCATTCATCAATCATAAGTATACATTAATTAATTGACTAATTTGATTCACTTCCTCAAAAAAAACCCTAATCAAGATATGTGTTCACCTCATACTGATCCTTATACATATATTATATTCAATTCCATTAACATTCAACAATACACTTGTATAATACAATCTAGTACAATTCAAATATGATTTTATATATGTCAATTCAATTCCAAGCATATCGTCCATTGGGCTGATTTTTAGGCAAAATTCACATGAAACAACATAGTCATCTACCCATAAGATTACCCATGATTCCTCAATCAATATATCAAGAACTAATCAAGTTCCAATCAATGAGAAATAATCAAAATCAGTAGAATTAGATCCCCCAATATCTTTTCCAAATCAATATCCAATCACATACATATACAAGCAAGGTTTCTAATTATATTAGTCAGATAGAATTAGGCTTTCAACATGAATCCAGATCTTAGGAGGGAGAAAAACACTCACCTCATGTGCCAAGAACCTTAAAAACGTAGGTCAACCTATGAATTTTTAGAAACTCAATCAAACTCTAGCAAATGAATTCAATTCTTTCTCCTCTCAACTCGAAAACCCTAGAAATGGGGATTAGAAGAGAAATAGTGAGAAAAAAGAGAGATTTGATGTGATTTCAAATCAAATCATAGTAGGGACGAAATCTTGACATGTGAGAGAAGATTCACTATGAAATGCTATGCAAAGAAGCTAAACTTAGTTGATTTCATCATATCTTGGATAGAGAAACCCTAGGTCAACATCTCCACCATTTTCTCTTCTCAAAACTCTATCTCTCCTCTCTCTCTCTCTAGAATTCCATTCCTTTGTCAAGAATGATGAGTTATGAGAGCTCCTTATGTGTTAGGTTAGTCATATAGATGAATTGAGGTGCTTAAAAAAATTGCAAACTAGCCCTTCATTGTATTTTTATTTTGCTCAAACTGGTTGGTCGGCTGAGTTATAAACTCGACCGACACCACACTTTTCAGAACTCAAAATCGTCCAAAAATTATGAAGCTTTAACCCAATGTCTTAAATTATTTAATAAGAAACGGAAAAAAAATTAGATCATTTGGAGTTACCAATAAATAACTAAAAATCAAATACTACACTGAGCATGGTCGGTCGAGTTTGTCCTGCACAGAACTCGACCGACACCTCTCTCTGTACAGATCAAACATCATCCAAAATTATGCAAATTTAATAGTATGTCTATAATGGAGTTTTCCAACTACAGTTAAAATTTGAGATCAATTGGATAAATTAATAAAAAAATAAAATTAAAATACCATACTGCTATATTTCAATTTGAATACATGATCGGTTGAGTTTCTCTTGGGGAAACTCGACCGACAAATAGGTCATAGAATTATCCAAAAATTCTGATATTTTTCAGGAGTACTCACATTTGAAGTATCCAAATCATATCCAAATTTCAACTAAATCAGAATTACATATAAAATATTAAAAATCATATAGTGAGACAATATATTTATCAAATTTTGTATTCATATGTCATCAAAACCCTAATTTGGGCCGATTAGGATTTCCAAATATTAACCCTAATTATGTGAATCAAAATATGATTAAACCTTCTCGTTATATTTAAAACATTAAACTTAACTACCATCATTAATCAAGCTTTAAACAATGATCAACTTAGTTAAACATACAATCATCCAAGTAAAGCCTAATTAGATGACTAATTTGAAAATGGATCGTTATAATAAAGATGTAACCTAACTTTATAACAAGTTATATAAAGTCAAACATATGTGCATGTTGTATTTTGTTTGGTGAATGTCATATTGTTTATGTGTATGTCCCAAACTTTCATTGTGTACATTGTTGCATACTCGAGTTCTTGTGCTGGAATTATGGGGATGTCCAGTTAAGTGGCACATATTGGTCCCTTCACCCACACCTTGTAAATGTGAGGTGAATGGTGGACCCTCATTCGGATAAAACTGTAAATTTGTAACAAAATGCATCTTGTTGCAATGAACTATTTTTTAACCCTATATTATTGTCTTTTCCTTATATATCCTGCCAAACTATATTTTGCTAATGCGAGTTATGTTTCTTTTTTAGTAGTTATGCCCTTTATAGGCACCACGTACTCAACATATTTGTACTTACTTTTTCTATTATTTTAATATTTATAAGTTTCAAATTTAGAGAGAATGTGAGATGGTGAGTTATAAACTATTATGAGTCGTTGATAGGTGGAGCATTTTGTAGATCCTCCTAGCCCTTGTACATGTTCTTTAATGATATTCACTATAAAATTATAACCTAATTTTGTAATAATTTATGTAAATTTAAACATATGTGCATGTTATATTTTGTTTGATGAATGTCGTGTGATACACGTGTATGTCTCATTCTTCCGTTGTGTGCATTGTTGATGTCGTATATAGCATTTTCGGGTTTTTTTGTTGGAATTTTAGGGGTGTCACACCCAATTAGTACTTGAAACTATTCCCATGGGTTTTCATTAACAATTAGACAAGGGTGTGCAATTATAAAACCTAAAGATAAAATCACTTTCACCCCTGTGAAGGCATAGCCATGTTGAAATCTATAAGGACAAATTTGTAATTGAAAATTTAAAATCCATCCAAACTCATCTATGCTCCCATATTTAATAATGACTAATTAGTAACTAAAACATACACGTAATACCTCTCATAATTTCCATACATAATTTAAATTAAATTAGAAAAACTACTTTGTCGTCTAAAAATAGTTGAAAAAATTGCCCAAAACCCATAATAGGCTTTCTTATATGGTACAGATATTTCAATTGTTTGTTGCTTCTATAAAATTGAAAAAGATTGGGCCTCTACTCATCTATGATAGATTGAACATTATTCTCTATTATCGATAACTAAGTATTCTTATAATGCCTCAATGCAATGAATGGTAAATAAATACATCGGTGATTGATTTACGTCGTACAGGGTTTGGACAGTCATGCTCAATGCGAAATCAGCTGACAGGTCATGCATTGTTAGAAAAATAGTAGTGATAAACACACCTAAAATACATTTTGAAATGAAACCCTTTTAACGGTATGGAAATGATCATCACGTTCATATTTTTTGATGAACTTTTTTTTACAATCGTACGTACTTTTAATACATATATTTGTATTTTTTTGCATATTTGCGTATTTTACATGAGTTCTTGTTTACTAAAAATCCAAACATTTTTACAACGGTCATATTATTATAATGGTCATAGATTTTTACCACAATGCATTTTAACGTACATTCTTACATACGAGTTTTACATTTATATGCACTTTTTACATACTTTGTAGAGTTTTTTATACGTTCTTCTGTACCTAACGTTCAACTATTTAGCAAGAATCATAATTTTTACGATGTGTTTTTTTTATAAAAGTGACATTTTTAGTGAATTTTTTTATACATTTGTACGTGTTGTTTTGTCTAATCTTGTGTACATTTACAATATTTTGTGACACATCCTTGCTTACCTTCAGTATGCGTATATTTCAGGATGTAAAAGATGAGTGCAGATGGGTGTTGTGTGACATTTTTCCAATGTATTGTGCATGTAAATCCTAACTAGACTTGTAGAGCATGTGGCTGGATTGGGTGCGAGTTGAGAAAGAAAAGAAAATGATTTAAATGAGTGGAAGAGAATGGACACCCGAACACAACCTACGGGGTTGCAGTTCCACCAATGGTTATCTATATAGTATGTGTTCAATCAAAAATAAACTTCTCGTCACGGCTCTCAATGTAAAAAAAAAAAAAAAAAAATTGAAACATCTAGACACTTTTTTATGTCTGTTTGATGTTAACTACAATTAGTTAGTTGTTAATTTAACTTTACGTGAAACTAGAAAGAAAAATGATAGTAGCTGATGTGTATTGATGTGAAATGACCCAAAAGAATATAGCTTTTATGGTTAAATAAAAAATACATGAAATTTGTGATGTCTTGTTAAGTAAAAATATTTAATCATCTAAAATTAGACTTTTCTGATGTTACAAATACTTGTGATTGTCTATTACACAACATAAAGAAAATATAATTAGACAGTTGAATGTAAAATATTAACTTTTACAAAATGTACACCATTTCTTAATATTCATACATGAATGATATTAATATTACTTTTAGTAAATTTAGATCACCCGCAACTAAACGGATGGTTATGGAATTCAGTGATTATAAGCGAGTGGTAACTTTCATCACCCCAATTCAACACAAGTAGCTTGACATTAGGGTGTCTATTATTATTTTTAAAAGCGGTATGCGATCGTTTGGAGAGGACATTGAATAGAGTATATGTAGTATGCGGGGAGTATATACACGGTTCTATTTTTTTAATAATATCCATATACATATACAATAATCATACAATAACATAATTAATTTGTAGTTACATATCTTGGAGCAATCATGCAAAGACGTAATCAAACACTAACTTAAACATATACTGCAATAATGAGTGAAATGTATAACAACCATATATGGATGTAATGTTAAAAAAGAGGAAATGGAAGCACAAGGCATTTAGGTAGTGATTTTAGTTACATGTAGAATAGGGGTGACGTTAAAAAAAAGTCCAACTAAACAGCTTGATCATTCAAAAATTAGGGACTTATCGGCCTTATATACTGCTATACGACCTTATATGCGGCTATGTGGCCTTATATGCAACCATGCTCTGTTTTAGACACCGATTTACCATATACGGTTCGGTCAAGGGTTCGAATTGCATATGCGGCCGCGTGAACCGTTTTTCTTGAAAATTTGTCTATGGATTTTAACCCAGTTTAATAGACCTAATCATGGAAGTTGTGTCAAAGTAAATGTGCATCATGTTTAGATTTATCATTGTCTGAGCACTAAAATGGCCCGACCCACCACATACATTAGCCAAGTTGGTATAAGTTAAGCTGGATGAGCTGGTCCAATCAGGTTGTCCCAATGCTCATTTTTACCACAAACTCAAAGAATAAATCAAACAAGACTGCAGGAGACAACTTCACTGCTTGGGCAGAAGGAAGTTAGAAATCAAGTTTTAAATTGACATCAGGTTGGTTTTATATCTAAGTTGCAAGACTACCCGATTCTGAACATTCTAAACGTACACGTTCGACAAAGTGGTAAACTCAAAACTAGGCATAGCTTTCTTATGTCCGGCTAAAAAATTATTATTTTGTACAGTTTTTTTTAATAATAATCAATATATAAATATTATGATTATAATAGATAGTATTTTGTATTGTTTTCATATCACAGGTAGTGGCAGATGCACAGCCAGGCCACCTGAGGCCATGGCCTCACACACGGCCCGCTGTGCTCCCATAAATTGGCATTGTAGAATAATTAATGGCCTCACCCGTATTAGTCTACACGACACAGTCAATAAATCTTAAATTACTACAAAGGATGTGTATTGTTGTTTGAGACATGCGTGACTATGTATTGATCTAGAAAAGTTGGAGAATCGAAGAAGAGGGAATGCAAAAGATGTGAGAAGTAATTAAAACAGTCCATTGATCGTGACAAGAAAGTGAAGGCACAAGAAGATGGGGTGGCCATAGAAGAGAAAGTGTAGGAGAATTTTAATTGATTGAGAGAGAGGGTCATTAATCCAAGAGACCGGCCACTTAAACATGTGAGAGAGGACAATTAATATTCTCAATTGTTTAACTAGTGTTAAGTAACATTGTA
This sequence comes from Alisma plantago-aquatica, assembly GCA_963693085.1. Taxonomy (NCBI): domain Eukaryota; kingdom Viridiplantae; phylum Streptophyta; class Magnoliopsida; order Alismatales; family Alismataceae; genus Alisma; species Alisma plantago-aquatica. The sequence continues at coordinate 458,995,376 of OY856414.1, forward strand.
AACGAAATAGGAGTGATCTATTAAGTTCATGGAAATGCTATGATTTGATTGAAAGTTCAATGTTTGACATAAGGTAACAAGTCTCTTTTCTAGAAGGAAAAAGATATGAAACGCACATTCTATACTTACTCGAGAAACATATACCAACTATGTGTTATACATTTTGTACATATTCATTATGTATTTTACACAGTACAAAAAATAATACACAACGGTATAACAAAAGTTTAAGCACTGTCGACCTTTCATAATGTTATACAGATGTTATGTATGATATATTTTTTATACAAGAAACAATATAAGCAAGGTACGAATCCCTTAACAAAATGTACACGTCTAGTACAAAAACTATTGGACCATTAATAAGAGTCATATAATTGTTATTGAGTTGTTGGCTTTTGAATGATTATTTTTTATAAACATATTTATATAAGGAGCAATACAAGAAAATTGTATGCCATGTAGAAGAAATATACACGCCTAGTACAAAAATTATTAGACCACTAATGATTGTTCTGTAATCATTAATTGTATTATTCAAGGATTTGTTTATGGATATGTGTATTAATACCCATACTAAACGGTGCCAATAAAAAGAACAAATAATATAAATTTTGGCACAAAAGAGGTTTTCATCTATTATGAAAGGATATTCTTGAGTCATCCACGGCAAGAAACTATATCCAACCCTTATATGGGTGATAAACATATACCTAATCTTTGAGTTATCAAAAATTGGTCTAAAAGTGATATTGTCCAACTGAATTTACCGGGGTCTTTGTCTGTATGCCGTGTATCTTTTTGTTAATCGTGTAATTTTTGGATTTCTTAATAATTTTTGTTAAATCTGATGACACTACAATCATAATCATATATCAATTTTCTATTTTCTATATATAGAAAATTTTGTTGATAAGAAAATAACATATTGTATCATGGCCTCACCCATCTCCAATTCACTGATCACAGGATTAATTTAATATTTATGTAGTTGCAAATTTGTATTGCAATATTAATAACTTATGCTATGTAATAATGTGCAACTTTTTTAGTACCAAAATTTTCAAAGTTTGTCTAAACCAATACTAACTCAATTTAGATATTAACTTCTAAAAAGGGACCCAGGATAAAATCCAAACTCGGAATTGACAGCCTTGGTGAGGCACATTACAAATCCAAACTCAGAATTGACAGCCTTGGTGGGGCGCACTAAATTATTATTGGAGCAACCTTGGTCGTCGAATTAGATTCAAGAAGAAATCTATGCCCTTATGAGGACAAATAGGTAAATACCCGAAACTATACCCTGGACAGAGTTGTAAGGGACTACTGTAGCCACATTGGCCAGTAAAGAACATCGATCCAAGTAAGGACTGATGACACGAATCCTCTTATCATCACGTTGTTCCTTGCTGCAACAAATCCTCGTCCATGCGCCCAGCCGAAAGTTGGTGATCTCTCTCATTCCAACTACAGCAAGATCCCACAGTTGGTGATAATCCCTCATTCCAAGTACAGCAAGATTGCACTAACAGCCCGTCATCTGTTTAACGTCAAGTCATGTACATTGAGATGAAATGGAGGATGCCGCTACAAGGGTGACCATCGGCAGTCGGTTTTTCAACAGAGGTAATAAATTGGAAGCAAAAGCTATACAAAGTTATCAATTACACACATTGTGCTACATTGGTGATGGTCTACCTAAAAGGACACTGGTATCAATTACACACAATGTGCTACATTGGTGATGGTCTACCTAAAAGGACACTGATAATATGATGCGCCTCTTTTTATATCCATTATCCAGCATGCAACCTTGGGAGAGCATATATACACTCAACTTATAGCTGTATTTCAGAGCTCCGTGTAAGGTCATGTTAAATATTTGTGTCGACATACTCAGAAATTTGGGAACACTTCATACTATGGCGAGGATATTATGCAGATTTAACTTTTAAGCCAAATAAAACATGGACCAAACTGAACCAAAAATTAATTTGATGTGGTTCGGTTTGGGAATATCATAAAACAGCATGTAACTATTCAGCTTGAACATGCTATTCAGATCGGCTGTTCTGTTGATCTCAGCTCAACCCATTTAAATATATATTTTTTTGGGCCAAAGTGATAGTGAAATAATATAATGCTTAGCATTTATGTTTTGTTACTATTTTAGTATTTCATATATATTGATGGATATGTAATATATGCTTGAGGTCACCTCTAATTGTTACGATAAACAGATGACTTCAATGCGAGACACATACTGGAGGCAGTTTGAACCAAACCATATGATCTTGGATCGGATCACATTAATAGTCTTATAATTACCAACTATGATTGTAAGCAAGTAACTTTAACGGCACGTGTTCTACCATCCTAAAGCTTCATAAACTTCTTCAAAGAGAAAATCTACTATTGAACAGTGATGAGAATACAAAAGTATATGCTATGCAATCGATTCCCTCATACCAATAGCATATGATGTAAGGGCAAAGGAGTGTGTTGAGCTGAACTCCCATTTGACTAAAATCAAATGTGAGTTTAGCTAGTAAAGAGTGATATCCTTAGCTGTTGGACCTTTCAATCTCCCCAAGCCTTTCTGTCTTCTAAATCAAGCCATAGTGGAAATGGCATAAAATGTATGAGACAAATCACTTTCATTTCTCAGCTTACTCAAGATGAGTCCTGCTAGTGATCTTAGGCATGGAAATGGGCATTCTACATCAAGCTTCGTCGAAGGAAAGAGAGGAAAAGCTACACAGCTGGGATATCCCGTGACACTGGAGAGGTATCTTGCATGTTGTATGGTTATTCAGATTTAATCTGCAGATTGCCTTGTAATAAGCAGCAATTAGGAAATAGGAGATTTTCGGTCGGTGAAACTGACAGTACCAAATAGATAGTTATAAACCATATTAACAATGACTGATTAATCTCCAAACAGAATAGATTACAAACTTCTATCAAAGACCGTAAAACCATGCCCAAATGCGAGAAGCAAAAACAAGTTTGTTTTCCATCACGCAACCCAAACCTTTATTCAAATAAAATTCATAAGGAACAACGGTAATCCTATTGCACGATTCTCCTCAACGGAAACCATCCTTGGACAGATGAAACCAGGCATTTTTCTAAATTCTAAGTATCCCAGACCCAACCTGCCATTACAATTCCAGATGAAACCATGATTGACTTTCATGGAACCAAAGTAAATCCTAGCTTCTATTTAGTTTTTCCTATTTCTATTCACCCGCTAAGCTTATTATCGACAATGACATAAATGAACTACATTCTGGCAAGTAGCCCCACCTTCCGTAAATTTCTCAAATCTCTATTAGTTTGATATCTGCTATGCATCTGTTAAAAAAAAATTAACTTGACTAACATTTCAATTAGGCTTAAATATCATGTGCAAGTATACAAAGCTCCATTATTGACAATACCGCTGCCAATCTACAATATACGTAAATTCATACTAAGTCCGTATAGCACCACCAAATGACCATCACCTGATTAACCAACATAGTCAGTCACGTCCATATTCAATCTAAAAAAATCAAAATCATGTATTTTCAATTGGCAATTAACATCAAAAAACTAAATACACCATTGTAGACCACTCTATAATGACTCCCCTTCATACACCATAGAGCTTGCCATGTGATAATTTGTCGACTTTGTGAAAAATAAGATGGGATGCAAAAGAGATATTTCTTATTTATAGACGGCAAACTCCCCTCCTATATATAGGAGAGGAGGCAAGTACAAAGAAGCAAATTTAACTCTAATGGCCACAATCATACTTGTTAAGGCGTCAACGCGACACGGCGTTTCAGCTGAACGCCTTGTGACTAGGTGCAACTAAGCGATGACTAGGCTACCTTCGAAAACATTAATTTATGTATATATTTTATGTATATATACATATGTGTCACAGATTTTATGCCCCACTCATATGCACATTGTATAGCTATATATGTAGTTATATACATATTTATGGTTGATCTCCCTATATATATATTTTATGTATGACAAAATAATCAATTACATTTCTGATATATTACCATTAACAATAATGTCAAGAACAAGAAAATAATCATTATAAAGAATGTAAAAGTGATCAACAAGTAAATATATATTTATTGTCAAAGCTACAAGTATTAAGAAATGGAATCACTTTCCTTCATAAAATAGCTACTGAATAGAATCTGAATTGAAGGTGCAAAATAAGAAAAATAAAAAAATGTGTATTAATAGTATTAGATCCAGGTCAAACAAAAAAGAGTATTAGATCCAATTAAAAGCAATATTTGGCACATAACATAAGCAACAATATTGATTTTGAACAATAGGATAGCCACATCAAATATTAAAATACATAAATATAGAACCAGACCCTCAAAATTAGGTCAGTGTGGCATTATAGGCAAAGCGGCATTGCCTAGGCACAGCCCTTGGGCACCTTACTGCCTAGGCGAGCGCCTTGACAAGTATGGCCACAATTAGGATCATATCACAAATAAACTAAATAACAATAACTCTAAAACCCCCTCGCAGCATGGGTGAAACACATGTCCAGCTTGCCAATGAAAAGGATAAAATGATCCACACAGAAAATGGTCTCCCTCAACAAGAAATAATCTTCCCCTGAATTTTGCAATATACCAATTGAAGTGCTCTAACAATTTGAAGAAGATAGCACGTAGCAACAAACAAGTCTACTCCCCTTAATGAAGGTAAAGTCAATATAGAAGCAACAATTACATATGGCACTCCCCCTGAAACTGACGATCGCCAGACCCACAGGAGCAATCATGAATAAATTTTTGAAACTTTGACGAAAACCCAAAACACAATACATGGTGGAAGGTATATGTAGAAGTCATTTGAGTCGGCATTGTTGTCGAAGTAGTTCCGCACAAGAAGCACCAACACCGGGAATAATGCATTATAGTGGTGATAAGAGCACTTCTATAGGACTATAAAGCCATAGAAGGTGGGCATGTGTTTGAGACGTGCTACTATAGGAATATGCTCTATAGTAGGTGTCAAAAAGACAGATAAATATGCAAAAACTAGACAACATGATTGTATGTCATGATTTCTTCTCTTCATCTTCTCTCCTCCATCTCATCTCTTCTCTTTACTCATCTTCCTCTATTTTCCCCCTTACACCAACCCTAGGTTTTGGAAAGCGCAAAGCGGGAAGCGTGCGGATTGACCCTTTTGAAGCGGGGAGCGGAAAGCGGGCTTTAAAGCGGACCAAAGCGGGCGCTTTTTGAAAAAGCAGTCTGCATTGTTTTAAAAAATGTAGAAAACTTTTGGTGACCGCCGTACTGCTAACATATCATTAATCAAGCATCTAAATGATATTTCATTACATCAGAATGACTTTTACATATGAAAAAGGGTCCTATTTACAAAAATAAATTGTTACAAGCTAAAAATACTCAAACATCATAAAACTGCATAGTCCTCGCTCAACAATCAAGTATCATACTAGTACTATGTACTTAATATTGTTTCAACAATTGGACTTAGAAATTATCATTTAGTAAAAAAAATTGGAGGTAGTAGTAGTTAAATACTAGTACTCTGTACAAATATTGTTGACTGAGTAAGGTGGTCTTCAACATAATATAAATAGATGCACATTTAAATAGTAATAAAGAGAAATGCATGACAATATATAGTAGAATCAAGATAATTAGATATTACTCAGTAAATCCTAAAGAGCAATAAACTACTAGACTTAGTATATAATAAACAATATAACAAATTTTACTACCTCATTTTGTTACAATCTATAGATGGTTGTGCAAAATTTTTGTACAAGTATACAAAATGGTTGACTATTAATTTGTTAGTGGTAATAAACTACATTAAACATACATGCCAATATCATACATAGTAAATCATAAAGAACAATAAGTTACTGCACTAAGTACATAATTGGCAATATAACAATATTTTATGACATCATTTTGTTACAGTCCACAGATGGTTGTGCAAAGGTTTTGTACAAGTATACTAAATGTCAGACTATTAGAGTATCAGCGGTAATAAACAACATTAAATATACATGATAATATCATAAACAAACTTGAAAGTACAAAGTACTAGTCTAGTTGTACAGAGTGTACAAACAGCAGTAACAAAGTAAAGATAAATGCTAATTACTAAACTTTCTTACACCTTTTGAGATACAACAGATGTAGCATCACATCTCCCAAAAGTAGTGCTTTCATTTTTCTATATATTTGGCGAGTGATTAGGCCACTCCAGCAATATTTGTCGTGAAGCGCCCTGAAGCGGTCGCTTAAGCGGGGCTGAAAAAGCGGCCTGAAGCGGCAAAAAGCGGGAAAAAGCGGTCGCTTCAGTCCAAAACGCTTCAAAGCCCGCTTCAGCTAAAATTAGAACGGGACATAGGCTTGACCGCTTAAGCGGCCGCTTCACCCGCTTTTTAAATCACTGCACCAACCACAAAAAGGATCATGAGAGTGGTTGGGGTGGAAAGTCATAAACATTGGTAGAGGAATGGATATGTAAAGAACGTCATAGAAATAAAATACTACCGGTATAAAGATACGGCAGGAAGAACAAAACACGACAAGTATATAACCACGATAAGAGAAAAAAAATCACAGGAATATAGGTGTTATGATATACAACATAAAAAATCCTTGGTTCAAATAAAGCCACTCATTCATGTGGGTTAGGGGAACCACATACAGATGAAGAACAAAGCTTTGATATCATGTGGAAAACAAGATGGAAGGTTAAGAAGATATTTCTTATTGATAGACGACACTCTCCTATATATAGGAGAACAAGCAAGTACAAGGAAGCGAACTTAATCCTAATGGGCCTAGGCAATTATGCTCATATTACAAATAAATTAAATAACAGTAACTCTAACACTCCTAATCCATGTTTGTACGTAATACTATCCAGGAAGGTTTGAAGAATCCAACATGGCTCTATGAAATGGTTGAAGAATACATGGCATATAGTGATTGTTGTTGGTAATGAGATCTTATTGCCTCCTCATATAGGAGAGGAAGTGATATGTTGAACCACAAGTACAAGATAAGATAAGAAAAGAGACATGGGCCCATTCAACTTATTACTCTAGCACACTCACTCAAGCTAGAGAATACACATTTCATAGACCCAATTTGGTACACATACAAGAAAATAAGGTAGGAGGTCGAGGTCGAGGTCCGGTGAGGATATCTGCAATTTTTTTCCTGCCTTCAAATCTGGAGTGACCATCTTTTTAGCCTTTACAAGATAGCGAACAAAGTGGCAATCAGCTTCGATGTGTTATGTTCATTAATGGAAAGCATTATTGTTGGTGGTGTGGATGGCAGCCTAGTAATCACAAAGCAAGGTGGCTGGAGACAAAAGAGAATTGTTGATTTTCTCAAGAATAGAATGAGCACATTGTACATCACTATAGACATGTGTCATGGCTCGATATTCTGCTTCAATGCTAGAGCGAGCAATTATAAATTGATTCTTACTCCTTCAGATCACTGGTGATTTCCTGAAGAATACATAATTCTAGGGTCAAATGTCAGTCATTGGTATCTCCAGACCAATCTGCCTAGGCATACCATGTGGTAGTGATTGCCTTATAAATGAATCGCTTATAAAAATGTCCTTTACCTATAGCATGCTTGAGTATTCGTTGTACAATGATCCGATGCATCTGAGAGATGCACTCGTGTTGACATTCGACCCCCATTACATGGGACATATCGGGGCAAGAAATCACGAAGTACATGAGTTTACCCACAACTTTGTGATACTTCTTAGGGTCAGGAAATAGCTCCCCCTTGTTTTGGAATACCATGCGATAATCCATGGGAGTCGAGATGAGTCTTGGATTACTCATGCTGTTATAACCTCAATTTAGATTGTATTTTATGCAAATATTTCATAAGAAAAGGACTTTCTTGACAATTTGTGTGCATTATTGTCTTGAATAACGAATTTCGTACTTTTCCCTTTTTTAATAAGTCAATGGAAGTGTAAAAGGATAAAGGACAAGAGAAAAACCCATAATAAGTGAAAAGGCAAGAAGAAAATAGATAACATATGTTTTATTTAAGAAAAGCATGGAATTATGTAGAAAGTGGCATAGGTGGCCACAATAGGATGACTTTCGGTTTCCCATGCCTTATAATATCTAGAAAAGTCAAAATTAAGAGAATAGAAAAGAAAGAAAGAAAGAGAAAATATGAGTTTAAATGCATTTTATATGCCTTTTTAGTGTATGACTTGCACTTAAAGAAAAGGATTTTTTCTTTTCGAGATTTGGTCCCAAATTGTATCCACAAACAGATTAAGTCATTAAGAACTTTCCCTTAAATTTGAGATTAAAAGGATAAGCGGATTAGGAGATATGAATTTTCTAAAATTTCCTAAAGTGAGAGGATAATGTGAATTATACAATAAATGTCGCATATCCTTTTCAAACCAGGAACCTTATCGGTTCCTTTGTTTGTCACGCGCCACAGTGGTCATTGGATCAAGATCCAACCGTGACTCGGTCATCCCTCTCCTCGCGTCAGAATAGGAAAGGAGACGCATACACACCGAAGAACCAAGGATTAGATCTCCTTTTTGGACCCACATCAGTGCAAATTAGTAACACAGATGGATTCGTCTCATCAAACCGAAAAGGAAGATCATAAATTCCATGCCAAGATGAGGCATGTGAACCGAGAATAAGATCTCGCCGCCATACCTCTCTCACATGAGATCGGAAACCCTAAACCAGACCCCCACACCTATAAATAGACCCCTCATCGAGTTATACGAGTCCCCACGGTTGCAAACGATGACAATTTGCTCCAAGAACCCGTCCCTCTCTCCTGATCCATCTTTCTCTGGCGAGAGCTCCGCCGCGGCGTCGCCGCGTGCAAGACCTGGAAGACTAGGAAAGGGGGGAAGCTCAAGGACCGTCAGATCGGAGTCAACCTCGGACCAGCGAAGGAGATCAACGGCTGAGCTTAGTCGTGACCCAAACAGACCGAGTGGGCGTGTTTTACCCCAGCCACACGATCGCCGCCCCGATTAACGAAGACCCGCGGATCTGACAACGGCCATATTTTCTAAAAAGGTAAATTCTCGTCCCTCTAATAGAAAAAATCAAGGAAATTGGTAAATCTTGAAAAATCGATTAAAAATCCATTCTTTGGCCAAAAATTACAAGTAATATATGCTTTTTGCTCAGAAAAATACAAGGAATCCGATAAAAATGAAATCATAACCTAAATTTGTCTCTAGTTCGAAAAGTACTTGAAATTGGTATCTTTAATGTATTAAGTGCTTTCAAAACCCTAATTCCTAAAGTTTGGTGAATCTATGATATGGGACTGATTTGGATAATCAAAGGTGGACTTTTTATGATTAAAAGACACTCTAGACCTAATGATGTGGAAAAGATGAGTAATGACCTCATTATATACATTAAATGATGGAAACTAGGGTTTGTAAACCCAATGGACTTAAAAGTGCCAAATATCTACCTTTCTATCTCTCTAACCCTAATTTGACTTAAAAAGGATAAAGATGGGGACTTTTGCATAAAAGACACCTTTTATAGAACAATCTTATTTATGAAACCTAAAAGTAGGGTTTGTGGATTAAGAAAGTGAAAAGGAGCAATAAATAGACTAATGAAGTGTTATGGATAATGAAATAAGAAATTGGACATAAAAACCTAACTTGAGAACCAAGTCAGTCCTTTGATAGGTTTGAGAATCATGTAGTGACACATGGATGTATTCCTTGAATTTCAGGTTGACTTGCTTGGTTGATTGTGTGGTAATCTTACTTGTTCTTATTTGGACTGCAAATACTCCTAAGACAGGTATGTGGTTACGCTTATGAGTACCCGATCTAGTTTCTCGTGGTTTTCTCGGGTTACTCCGTATAGTGCACAAATGTATGACTGTTGGATGAACTTTACTTCCTTGCAAACTTTAAAGTGTTTATGATTATCACATTATATGGAAGGTAACTTGCTCATGTCCACAATGGAAAATAAACCAAGCCCGGATGGGAATGTTGCTACAAGAATGCCAAGCCCGGATGGGAAGGCAAATACAGGTGGTCAAGACCAGATGGGAAGGCCAGGATATTATCAAGCTCGGATGGGAAGATAAGTACGCCCACTGCAGGGGCAAGACCCAAGTGAGGGTAATAGTGATGAGAATACACCATTATGGGATGAGAAGTTACCAATCAAAACGTTAACTTTGTTGTTGTTAAACAATAATTGTTGAACTATGTTGTTATAATTACTTGTGAAGTTTTGTTTCCCCCACATACCAGTATAACTAGTTATACTGACCAACGTTTTGTTTGTCGGCATTTTAGGATAATCTGCTTCAAGATGGAAACTGACAAGCAATGATAAATACATTGAAATTGAATCGGACAATCTAATATTTGGAGGATATAGTTATTTGGTACATGTTTTCGGTAAAGTCCTGGAATCCTATATTTTGTAACTTTCATGAAAAGAATTTTAATCTTGTACCAAACTTAATTTGTTTAGTAGAATTATTAATTATTTTTTATTATGTGCAAAATCATTTGATCTTGTTTTTGGGATAACGGCTCTAGTTTTTTGGCCTTCCTTGATTGGGGTTGTCGGGGAATGGGGTCGTTACACATACTCATTTCTTTGAGGACGTCGAATATAGACCAAAATATCCCCAAACTATGTGTATGGAAGTGAGATTGGAGTGCCATCTTTAGTTAGGTGCTTAGTTATCAAGGCGCCGCCAGGGCTTAAGATAGACCGCCTGAAACTGGGCGCCTAGCCCCCTTGGTGACCTAAGTGGCCGCCTAAGGCCTTTTAGGCCCAAATTAAGCCACTTCAAGGCTAATTTAGCATAAATTAGGTATGTATTTGATCAAATTGAGTCATTTTATGGTTGAAATGGGTTCAGTTTACTCCAAATGAGGTCAAAAGCAACATCTGGACTTTGTGTGACCTAACTTCTCACTGAAGGTACATCTTAGACGAGGTGTGTGACTACGACTCCAGCCTCAAGCAGCATCAGCAATTGTCGTGTGTGCCTAAAGACTTGGTGACCGTTGTCGATACATCAAATTGGCAAAGGCATTTGTCTTCATATTCAAGGGAGAGGAGTTTACATCGTTAAGGATGATACTACTAATTGGGGAAAACTTAGGGTGCAGGCCATGAAGGAACTTGGCAGTTATGAGGTCATCCTGTTCTTGGGATCCGAGTTTCCACAGAAATGGGTAAAAAAAAATTAACTGATGTGACAATGATATGAACAAACTTGAAATAAGCCTCCAATGTCTCCTCACCTTGATTTTCAGCAAAACACTTATCCTACAAGTTGTAGATGCAGAGAGCATTGGACTACTAAGTGTAGTTACTTCGCACCGTCTCAAATTTCTTTAATGTTGCAGTAGAACATGTATTTTAAGACAATTGCAGGCTCCATGCTATTTCAAAACCAGTTTTCAACTAAACTATTATCTTGATGTCAAGTACCATTGCCCTCGATAGATTTTGTAGTGAACATAGGCTTGTTCCTTGACTCGAGAAAGGTGTACACAACATTCATCAATAAAAAGTTGTTTCCATTAAGCTTTATCACAAAAGTGGTAGGAGGATCATTATATTATAAAAAATAGTAAGAGTCTTATCCTTTGCAATCGTAGAAGCATGTCATTTACTAGAATGATGCATAGTAACAATTTATACGAAACAACTGGATCAAAGCACAATAGAAGCACAGTTGTAAATAACAACTGCTACCTATTCTTGCAGCACTATAATTGTTGTTAGGATCGTGAACAACGGCCAACAGCTGGTGCACTGTCGGATAACGCTATGGTGGCAATTATTATCGCTGTTGCCCGGTTTGGTTGCTAGTGCTACAAGCCGTGAGATAGTGGCAGTAGTCAACAGAGTTGCATCGCTACTGCACGACAATTACAACTTGTTTGGCATCGTTGCCGCTAGTGCCACACTACCTAGTGCAGCAAGGCCAGTGGTTGCTTTGGGTCAGCAGCCTGCTGCGAGACACATGAGAGAGGAGGGCAAGGGATGGTGACAATGAGAGGTATGAGTGGCGGTTGCTCGAAAACAGATTAGGGTTACATCATGTTGCTCTAATAGTATGTTCTTGTAATCATGTCCTTATTGCTTAGACTAAACTAATACATTAGGTCACGTTATATAGAAGAGGAAGTGGTATGATGTACCATAAGTACATGATAGGATAAGAAAGGAGAGATAGTCCCATTTCGCTTGTTAATTATTACACTTGCAGTGATAGGATTTAAGAGTATATTTCAACTTATAGAAAATCAATCATACTTTCTTGTCATATTTATACTGTGAAAAGAGGTGAGGGGGAGAGGAGACGAAACACCGAGAGATTTGTCGACTGCAAGGAGCAGCTTTCTTGAGAGGGCAATAGCCGTCTCACTTCTTTATATATTAGGGTAAGATACATTGTGGTACAAAGGAGAAAATAATAGAAAAATAATAAAACAAATAATATAATGAAAATAGAACCAGGAGGCAGATTGCAGATTTCCGCCGATGTAGCAATCTCGATACCATCGACAGGACTGTCGATGGTATCGACAGAATGATGTTCTATCACTGTGATAATCTCGATACCATCGACCTCCTGTCGATGGTATCGACGGGGATACAGGTTGTTTCACACTCCCCCTCAAGCTGGAGAGTACGCATCGTGTATGCCCAGCTTGCCACATAATCTTTGAAAAGGTGTTGGACCCAAAGGCTTTGTCAAGATATCCGCCAGTTGATCTTCAGACTTGACGTATGGCGTCACAATAGTGTCATCTTTGATTTGATCACGAATAAAATGGCAATCAACTTCTATGTGCTTTGTACGCTCATGAAAGATAGGGTTCCTGGCAATGTGTATAGCAGACTGATTGTCACACTTGAGCTCCATAGAAGACATGATAGTGATTTTTAACTCAGAAAGAACATATTTGACACATTGTAGTTCACAACATGCATGGGCCATAGCACGGTATTCAGCCTCAGTACTGGATCTAGCTACCACATGTTTTTTGCTTTTCCAAGTAATCAAATAATCACCTAGGAAAGTACAATAGCCTGATGTAGACCTTCTATCAGTATGATCACCAGCCCAATCTGCATATGAATACCCTGTGAGAGTCAAAATAGATGGAGTCACCTTGGGTTTAGAATATGTGATCCCCTTACCAGGAGCACTCTTCAGATATCTTAGAATCCAGAAAACTGCTGTCCAGTGTGACTTTCGTGGTGAGTGCATATGCTGACTCACAACGCCTACAGCAAAAGAAATGTCAGGTCGTGTAACAGTCAGATATGTTAGCTTGCCAACTATTCTCCTGTAATATCCTGGATCTGAGTACTCAACATCATCAACCGTCTCCTTGATGTGATAATCCATAGGAGTAGATACCGGTTTAGATTTAGTCATGCCTGTTTCCTGTAGTAAGTCAAGCACATATTTCCTCTGAGATAGGTTGACACCTGCATGAGATCTAAGCACCTCAATGCCCAGAAAATATCTTAGTTTACCCAGATCCTTGGTTTGGAAGTGTTTCTGTAACCCTTCCTTCACACGAGATATGCCTGGAGAATCACTGCCAGTAATCACTATGTCATCAACATATACAGCAATAATGATAGAGCCACGAGAAGAGCTAGAGTAGAATAAAGAATGATCAGTCATGGAGCGAGAGAAACCCATCTGGAGTACAACCTCACTGAACTTGTCAAACCAAGCTCGAGGAGACTGTTTCAGCCCATATATGGCTTTCTTCAATTTACACACTTTCTGACACTCCCCCTGAGCAACAAACCCAGGAGGTTGCTCCATATATACTTCTTCATGTAGATCACCATGTAGGAAGGCATTCTTAACATCAAGCTGAAATAGGGGCCAATCAAAGGTAGTAGCCAGAGAAATAATAATCCGGACAGAGTTTAGACGAGCTACTGGAGAAAAGGTCTCAAAGAAATCAACTCCATAGGTCTGTGTGTAGCCTTTTGCTACCAATCTGGCCTTCAACCTCTCAACAAATCCATCCGGATTATGTTTGATGGTGAAAACCATCTGCAACCCACGGCTTTCTTCCATGCAGGTAAGTCAACAAGATCCCATGTGCCATTATGCAAAAGGGCTGACATCTCAAGCTGCATTGCCAGTTTCCAGCCACTGTCCTTCATAGCATCATAGTGATCCCTTGGTATATCAACAGAATCAATCCCAATAGCATATGCGCGGGCCTGCTTAGATAAGTGTGACAGACAACACACATTTGTAATAGGATGTCTAATAGTACAAGAACGAACACCTTTCCGAACAGCAATAGGAAGATCAAGATCTGATGCTTCTGTAGGAATCTCGTGAGTAGAAGACGATGAGAAAGGCTCAAAGACTGGTGTCGCTACCTCTTCTGGATCTTGTCTGCCTCGCCTACTATAAACACATGGGTACTGCTGAACAACAGGCCTGTCAGCTGCCTGCTCGTCCTGAATAAAAGTATAATCAGGAATAATGGGTGGCGCTCCCTCACTCTGCACAAATGGTTCCACTCTCTCACTCTGAAAATTTGGTGGCACACCCTCTCTCAACTGCTCCCCCTTACTCATAGCATCAGAGAAATACGGAGTGGTCTCATGGTAGGTAACATCCCTAGACACAAACATGCGACGAAGACTAGGACAGTAACACTTGTAACCTTTGCTAGTACTAGAATAACCAAGGAACAAGATTTTAATAGACCTAGGAGAAAGTTTGTCAGCCTTAGGGTCAAAATTGTGGACAAAAGAAGTGCAACCAAACACTCTAAGGGGAACAGAGAAGGGTTGATCCATGGGCCGTAACACAGAGAAAGGAGTTTGTCCTTTGAGAACGGAGGATGGTTGTCTATTGATTAAGAAGCAAGCAGTTAACAGAGCTTCAGACCAGAATTTCTTAGGCACATTGGATTGAAACATGATCGAACGAGCAATATCAAGAAGATGACGATTTTTTCTCTCAGCCACCCCATTTTGCTGAGGGGTGTGAGGACAAGACGTGCGATGAATCATGCCCACAGAACTACAAAAATCAGACATAGCCTTTTGAACATACTCTAAAGCATTATATGATTGGAGAGTTTTTATATTGCAATCTGTGAAAAACAATGAGATTTGGAGAGCTTAGGGTTGCACAATGTGTGCACCCTCATATATATAATACTGAAAGAATTACAGAGAGGTCCATATATAAAAGAGAAATAACAAAACAAATAGTAGGCTATGTAAAACAGGAAATATATAATGTAACACTCCCCCTCAAGTTGGAGCATAGATGTCAATCATGCCCAACTTGTCCATCAGTGTGCAGAGCTGTTTCTTCGCCAACAGCTTGGTGAAGATATCAGCAACTTGATCTTCTGATCTCGTGAATGGAGTGCATATCTTGCCAGCAAGAATAGATTCTCTGATGAAGTGGCAGTAAACTTCAATGTGTTTGGTGCGCTCATGATAGACAGGATTATTTGCAATAAAGACGGCAGCTCTGTTATCACAGTGCATAGGAATGGCCGAAGAAGACTCAATCCCAAACTCTTTCATGAGAGAACGTACCCACAGTAACTCACAGGCAGTATGGGCCATGGCCCTGTACTCAGCTTCAGCACTAGATCTGGCAACGACATTCTGTTTCTTGCTCCTCCAAGTAACAAGATTGCCTCCTACAAAAGTACAGTAACCGGAGGTAGATTTTCTATCAACTTTGCTGCCTGCATAATCAGAATCAGAATACCCTTCA
Source organism: Alisma plantago-aquatica (assembly GCA_963693085.1). Classification (NCBI taxonomy): domain Eukaryota; kingdom Viridiplantae; phylum Streptophyta; class Magnoliopsida; order Alismatales; family Alismataceae; genus Alisma; species Alisma plantago-aquatica. Next base: position 459,011,233 of record OY856414.1, read on the forward strand.
AGAACACAGTGCCCATTCTTTTTATAATGAAGTCCCTTGCTAGGCGACTTTTTTAAGTATCTCAGGACTTGACATACAGCATCCCAATGATACTGTTTGGGTTTGTCAAGGTACCTGCTAAGAAGACCCACTGCAGTAGCAATATCAGGACGAGTAACAGTTAAATAAATCAATTTACCAATCAACCTCCTGAATTTTTTATGATCAGCAAACACAGAAGAGGAATCATCATCCCAATTCACATTGGGATCAAGAGGAGTATCCGCAGGTCTTGCTCCAAGCATACCAGTCTCCTGCAGGATATATCAAGAACATACTTTCTCTGAGAAAGCACCAGGGCATTAGAGGTTCTAGAGACCTCTATGCCAAGAAAATATCGAAGTCTGCCCAAATCTTTTGTAGCAAAGTGCTTGCCCAGATGATCTTTGGTAGCCTGAATACTAAGAGAGTTGCTGCCAGAAATAATAATGTCATCAACATATACAATCTGAACAGTAATACCTGCTGAAGTCTTTTTTGTGAACACAGAGTGGTCAACCTGTGACCTCAGAAAACCAAAATCAATCATGATCCTACTCAACTTATCAAACCAGGCACGAGGACTCTGCTTGAGCCCATAGATAGACTTCTTAAGCCTGCATACTTTGTGAGACTCCCCCTGAGCAACAAACTCAGAAGGTTGCTCCATATACACTTCTTCCTGCAAGTCACCATACAGAAAAGCATTTTTCACATCAAGCTGCAGAAGAGGCTAGTTCAGATTCACAGCAACAGATAGGAGAATCCTGACAGAGTTAAGGCGAGCAACAGGAGAAAAAGTCTCAAAGTAATCAATGCCATATGTCTGAGTATAGCCCTTTGCAACTAACCGTGCTTTCAACCTCTCAACCGTACCATCAGGTTGATATTTTACAGCATATACCCACCTGCAGCCCACAGGCTTACACTGAGGAGGTGGATCCACCAGCTCCCAAGTGTCTCTGTCAGTAAGAGCAATCATTTTTTCTTTCATAGAAGATGTCCAAGCAGTACTTTTCAATGCATCCTGAATATTCTTAGGTACAGCCACAGCAGATAAAGCATATACAAAATTGCTAGAATGAGTATTCAGATGAGCAGTAGATACAAACTGAGCAATGCTGTGAGAAGTGCAGGAACGAGTACCCTTTCTGAATGCAATAGGTATGTCAAGGTCAGAGTGTACCTCAGGTGCAGCAGAACCTTCTGGAGGAGAAGATTGGTTGCCTTGGGGGGGTACTTGCGTAGAAGGTGCTCTATTCCTGCGCTGATAAACAATAGGAGGAGGATCTTGAGTTTCAGTAGTCCCAGTGTCAGTATTGTCAGGCACACAGTCAGAAATAACAGGCGAAGGAGAGGCAAGAATGTTTGTCTGCAAACTATCTCCTGCTGAAGAATAATACGGTGTATCTTCAAAAAAGACAACATCACTACTAGTAAACCATTTCCTTGTATTGGGATTATAACACTTGTAACCCTTCTGAGTTCTAGAATAGCCCAGAAAAATGCATTTAGCAGCTGGAGGAGACAATTTATCAGAAGCAGGTCCAAGTAATCTGACAAAGCAGGTACTCCCAAAAATTTTGGGAGGCACAGCAAACAAAGAAGTCTCAGGTTGCAGAACCTGTATAGGAATCTTATTTCCAATAACAAACGATGGCATCCTATTAATCAGAAAACACGCAGTCAAAATAGCCTCAGGCCAATAGGAGCGGGGCACATGAGAATGCATCATGATAGTCCTGGTAACTTTTAATAAGTGTCTATTTTTCCGCTCAGCGACACCATTTTGTTGTGGGGTATAGGCACATGAAGTTTGGTGGAGCGTACCAACAGATTTACAAAAAACCGCCACTTCTTGCTTAACAAACTCTAAAGCGTTTGTGCGTTTGTGCATGGAAGAAGCGTCAAGGATGTTGTTCTCCTCTCCAACGAGCTCATTCATGATTTTAACAAGAGAGGCTCTAAACCCAGAATGTGTCTCATGATTGACATCACCAAAGCCTATGATTCGGTTTCTTGGGATGCTCTTTTCTTTATTCTTCGGTCCATGAGGTTTCCTCATTGTTGGATTGTTTGGCTAAAAGAAATTTTTGACACTATGTCCTATGAGGTTCTGGTCAATGGGGAAGCTACTGGTCCTTTTAAACCCAGTAACGGGGTAAGGCAAGGTGATCCCCTTGCTCCTTATCTCTTTGTTCTCGTTATGCAGGTGGTTTCTCTCTTACTTGAAAAAGAAGTGAAAGAGGGTAACCTTAAACCTTTGAGGGCGTCTGACTCTCTTGAGATTTCTCATTTGATCTTCGCTGACGACCTTATGATTTTTTCTGAGGCTGACATCCAGAGTGCTAGTGCCATCAAGAATGTCCTTGACAAGCTGTATAGTTTGACTGGTCTGAAGATCAACTATGATAAAAGTGTGGTCATTTACAGTTCGGAGGTGGATAAGGATTCCATTGGTGATATTTTGGGGTTCAAGGAAGGCTCTCTCCCGATTAGATATCTTGGTATTCCTCTTTTTATTGGCAGGCTTAACAAAATCCATTGTTATCCCTTAGTGGACAGAATCAAAAGGAGGTTAGACAGCTGGAAAACTTCTCAACTGTCTATGGCTGGTAGGGCTGAGTTGGTCCAATCTACGCTCACTACTACTTATGAGTATTGGGCTTCTGTCTTTCCTCTCCCTTCCTCTATATGTGATGATATTGACAAGCTGTGTCGTGATTTCATTTGGGGGAAAACGGCCAATATGAATCCGGTTCATCTTGTCAAGTGGAGCTCTGTTATCAAACCTAAAGTGGAAGGAGGTCTTGGTATCAAAAACATTAGAGATGTGATTAGAGCTTCGATCATTCTTAACGGCTGGAACATTGCTAAGAAGAAAGATAGTGTTTGGGTTAAATGGATACATGAAAAATACTTAAGAAGATATTCTTTTTGGACTGTGCCTCTCAATGAGTCCTTTTCTTGGCTGTTTAGGAAAGTTCTGATGGAACGGGATGCTATTAGGAGTTTTACTGTTTTTACCATTGGTAATGGTGTAGATACTTTTGTTTGGCTTGATCCGTGGCTGCCTAACTCCAAGTTTCTTGTGGAGGTTCTTGGCAAGCAGAGCCTTATTCAGCTTGGCATTCCTGGAAATGCTAAAATTTGCAGTCTCATTCATGAAGGGGAGTGGCTCTTCGATGCATCCAGACTTCATGTCAAGTTATTTAATCTCCTGAATTCTTTGCCTTCTCCGTCCGGCTGCTGTGATTGTATCAAATTTGCAGGGAAAAATGAGGCGAGTCTTAGGTTGGTTATGGACAGTTTGAGAATGCGCAATGATGCTAGACCCATCCCTTTCTTTGAGTGGCTTTGGAAATATAAAGGACCCAGAAGTTTTCAAATGTTGGGATGGAAGATTGGTCATGGCAAAGTTCTTACTGCTAATTATGTGAAGCGGTTGGGCATTAGTCTTGCTTCCAGATGCCCTCTTTGCAAGTCAGCGGAAGAGGACCTGGTTCACTTATTCTTCGGCTGCTCGTTTACTCGCTTTATTTGGAGTCGTGCTTGTTCCTCTTTTCATTTCGAGGCTCCTGGAGGTGTGGAGGATTTGAGTATTCTTCAGGGCAAAGCTTTACTGATGGTAAGCCTTTGTGTGCTTCACTGGACTTGGAAAGAGAGGAACGACAGAGTTCACAGAAACTTTGGTAGGGAATCTGCTGGTCTGTGGCTGCTCATCCTGGATGATATCCAGCGGCTCATTGACTGACTGAAAATTGTTGTTGAGATGCTATCTTGGAGCTGCGGTCTGTTTGGCTAAGCTGATAAGCTGCAGGGCCCTTTTTGTTCTTTCTCTGTTTTCGTTTTTCCCTTTAGTTTGTTTCACTCTCTTGCTATACACAAGTTGAGTGTACAGATATGTTTTTTTGTACAGAATTTTACAAAAATAGCAATAGACGAGCTGGGTTCACCAAAAAAAAAAACTCTAAAGCATCATCGGTGCGGAAAACTTTAACAGGCAAACCAAACTGCGTTTTTATTTCAGCAAAAAAGTATTTGATAGTAGACAGCACTTCGGACCTACTTTTTAATAGAAACAACCAAGTAGTCCTAGAAAAGTCATCAATAAATAGAATGAAATATTTGTAACCAGACAAACTCGGTACATGGCATGGACCCCATACATCAGAGTGAACTAAATCAAAAATGTTTTTACTGCTCACAGTACTACGTCTAGGATACACAGTACGAGTCTGTTTTCCCAACTGACAAGATTCACACTGAAAATTACAACTGCCAATATCAGAAACTAAATGACGCAGCTTCTCTGAGGATGGATGTCCCAGCCTGTAGTACCATTGCAGTGCAGAAACAGAGGTCGATAAAGCAGATACCATAGCAGCTTTCTCTGATCGCGGTAACTGGTCCAAGTAGTAGAGTCCATCAGCACCTTCATACCCCCCACCAATCTTCATCCTCGTGCGAAGGTCCTGAAAAACACATGAACCAGGAACAAAAGTCAGGCTACAGTTCAAACTTCGTAAAATTTTGCTGACTGATAATAAGTTCAGAGGAAATCTAGGCACATATAAGGCAGACTTGAGCCAAAACTGAGAAACAATATCACCGACTCCAAAGACCGAAGACTTTGAGCCATCAGCTAGCATAACAGAAGAGTTACGGATAGGTTTAGATAGAGTTTTAAACAGATATCTATTGCCAGATATATGTGCAGAGGCACCAGAATCTATCACCCATTTGGTATTACCAGAAGTAGAAGGTGAGGAGGAACTCAGGAATGCAGTATCATAACCAGAGTATGCAGCATGTGCTCCACTAGTAGAAGCAGCAGTCGAAGAGCCAGCACGCTCAAGGAGGCGTTCCACCTCAGCACGAATGTAGTCTGCGGTCGCTCCCGCAGTCGCTGGCTCAGGTGTCGGAGTAACAGCCTCAGAAACAGTAGACGATGAATCTGCAGCAGCATTGGCCCAAGCCGGTTTACCGTACTTTTCCCAACACTTTTCTTCAATATGGTTAGACCGGCCACAGAAGGTACACACACGTTGTCCTTGCTGAGGACGCGCAACAGCAGGAGGGGCTCCTCGTCCAACACCAGATCCACGTCCCTGTCCTGCACCCAGGGGAGGACGGCCATCAGTGGAACGGCCACGGCCACGACCACGGCCACGCCCGGCCCAAGCAGCCAGGGCAGTAGAATCTCCAGTCTCAGGAGACGGTGTCGATGAAGAAAGGCGTTGGAGACGCTGGTAGGCACTCTACAAAGTAGGGAGCGGATCACTCGCCAAGATCTGATCCACAACGCCAGCATAGGATTCTGGCAAGCCACTCAGAAACTGTATCAGTTGTAGTTTCGCCCGTTGTTTCTGCATAGTCGCCAGATCAGTAGACAGCGGGTGGTAAGTCTCCAACTCACCCCACAGGTCGGTGAAGGTGGAGAAGTAGTCGGAGATGTCAGATCCCGTGAATTGGAGTCGCCCCAGTTGCTTGGTTATGTTGAAGACCTTCTTGGGATTCTGACTGTGAGAGTAGGTTCTGGCGAGCTGATCCCACATTTGCTTCGCCGTAGGTAGCCTAAGTAAAGTAACACTGATCTTCTCAACGGCACTGTTGAGAATCCATGTCATCACAGTCGAGTCTTCACGGACCCAATCACCAAAAGTTTTAACGTCTTTTTCATCCGCGTTCGCTGCAGGCTGAGGCGGACCAGTGTGAATCAGATGAGAGTACTTCCCTTGTGATTTGGCATATATCACAAAGGAGCACACCCAAAGCTGGTAATTGCGTCCGTCAAGTTTAACAGTGGTAACTTGACGGCACGAGTCTCTCCAGAAGTCATCTCCAGAAGACGCCATGAGAACAGGCAGGCACAGGCAAGCAGGCACAGGCAGGAGTAGTCAGCAGTCAGAGGCAGAAGTCCAACACATGGACTAGTAGTAGAAGGTAGAAGATCCACGCATGGATCTTAAAAAAAAACCACGTAGGGGCAGCAGATGAAGAGAAAAAACCTACGCCAACATGGAGGATCAATCACTCCACCATGAGGCGCAGGCAGACAGAGAGGATGAAGCTCGTTACGCCGTCAACGTGCCAGAACTGGAAAGTTACCGAAACTGTCCGGAGATTTCGGAAAGAGAAACAGAGCTAGACGGAGGGTTCTGTGGTGGATTAGGCCACAAGGATGGAGTTTATTAGGGGATTAGAGGTGGATGGAGGGCTGCGGAGGGGTGGACGGCAATCGATAGAGGCAGTACTGTAGCAGTACTGTAGCGGCGAAAAAAAAGGAGATTTCGGAGTGTGGTGGCGGCTAGGGTTGGTGAAGATAGGGATTAGGTTTAAGGTGGATCGTCCCGCTTTAATACCATGTGAAAAAAATGAGATTTGGAGAGCTTAGGGTTGCACAATGTGTGCACCCTCATATATATAATACTGAAAGAATTACAGAGAGGTCCATATATAAAAGAGAAATAACAAAACAAATAGTAGGCTATGTAAAACAGGAAATATATAATGTAACACAATCAAACTGAATACTCTTTATGAAAATGTTTCACAATAGATAGCACAGACTCTCGGCTTTTGAGAAGGTAGACCCATGTCATGCGGGAAAAATCATCCACAAAGGAAATAAAATAACGAAAACTATTATAACTCTGGTCTTTAACAGGACCCCATACATCACTGTGGACTAACTCAAAAGGACAAGATGCCCGCTTATTGACACGACTGGGATAAGACAACATATGATGTTTTCCCAGCTGACATGACTGACACTCTAAAGATGACACTTGGGACAACTCAGGTTCCAACTTCCGCAGGCTTTCCATATCTGCAATGTCATAGTAAGGGGGAACCACTTAACAGGATGGATGGAGCTGGAGTAGATACTGGGCGAGGCAGACTGTCACCGTGGAAAAGGTAGAGATCACCTTTCCTAGGCCCACCACCAATCGTCCTCATACTCTTGAGATCTTGTAAAACAAAACAAGAAGACCCAAATGATTCTGTACATTTTACAGTGTCAACCAACTTTGCAACAGAAAGAAGATTAAAAAGAAACTTAGGCAGAAAGTGTAAAGAATTCAGATCAATCTTGGGTGTTAGAGAGACAGATCCACTAGCTAGCACTCTCCTCACAGAGCCATCTGCCAATGTGACAGATTGATGAGGAATATATGAGTCAATAGATTGGAGTAATCTCTTCATACCAGTCATATGTTGTGACGCGCCAAAGTCAACTACCTAAGATGTAGTAGAGCCAGAAGTTATGAGAGATGTAGCCTGATTACCCACAATAGATGCCAGGTTTGCTGATGATGAAGATCCCACACTCATGTGATGTGTAGCATGAATGAACCGATCATACTCCTCCTGAGTAAGAGTGATGCCGGTCCCAGAATTGGTGCCCACAGCTGAAGACAGAGAGGAATCTGTAGAAGTGGCACAATGTGCTGCCCCCACAGGAGGTGCAGCAGGTCTCTCATGTTTCTTCCAACACTTTTCCAGTGTATGTCCTGGTTTGTCACAGAAGGTACACTTCGGACGTGTCCCACGTCCTCTGCCCGTACCAGGTCGTCCTCCTCTCACCGCAGTAGCTACGGATGCATGAGACTCCCCAGAGGATATAGTAGAGACAGGATTAACAGACTCAAAAATAGACTGTTGAATTCTCAAATATGCTTCTACAAAACTTGGCAATTTATCAGAAGCCAGATAGACGCTCCAGGCAGAACTGCAAATGGAATTAAGCCCGGATAGAAATTTAGCAGTGATCAAGTCGTCTCTATCTTTGATCTGTGCAGCAACGGTCACAGGATGATAATAGCTCAGCTCCTGAGCAAGAGCCTGAATAGCTCCAAAGTATTCCTCAAGGGACCTATCACCCTGCCTCTCAGCAAATAGACGATCATATATCATGAATAGCCAAAGAGCATTCTTCTCCTGGGAATAGTGATGCTTCACTGCGTCCCATATCTCTTTAGTTGTAGTATAGAACATAAACCTAGCCACAATTGCAAGCTCCATACTATTCCATAACCAAGTCTTCACAAGACTGTCATGACGCTTCCATTCAGCGTATCCTTTATCAGTAGTGTCCAGGGAACCCGAGTCAACATGTCTCGCCTTATCGCGAGATTCTAAGACAGTGTGAACTGCGTTCATCCATAGTAGATAGTTTTTCCCGTTGAGTTTGATGGAGGGGATAGGAGACGCCTCGCCGTAGGGAATCTTGGTGTCCTCCATTGTAGACGGGAACACAGTGACGGATTGTTACACGTCACAGAGAAAGCTGAGGTGACGGAGAGATACACGTCACAGAGATAGATGGGCAGACAGAGAGATACACGTCACAACCAAAAAGGAATGGATAAATGTGTTACCGACGCATTCACAGCCTCCAATCGATTTTCCTAGTCACACATGGAGGAGATGTGACTAGGAATCCAACCGTCGGGTGACGAGTCCTCCAATTTAGATTTTAGACGGTCGTCGAATCACCCGAAGACCCCAAACAACTTGTGGTGGAGTCTACGGCAGCGTTGGAGATCTACCGAAGACCCAACGTAGAAGGAGATAACCTTGCAAGCCCGGTGCCTCACTCCAGATCGGTGGATGGGCTGCAGCCGGACGGTGGCCCTGCCGCTGCCTCTCGGCGGCACCGCCGGCACGGAGAGAAAGAAAGAGGAGTTGTTGCCAGCAAAGAGAAAGAAGGAGAAAGGGAGAAGCGGTGGCAGAAGGAGAGAGATGCCCTAGATCGAGCTCTGCTCTGATACCATGTGAAAAGAGGTGAGGGGGAGAGGAGACGAAACACCGAGAGATTTGTCGGCTGCAAGGAGCAGCTTTCTTGAGAGGGCAATAGCCGTCTCACTTCTTTTTATATATTAGGGTAAGATACATTGTGGAACAAAGGAGAAAATAATAGAAAAACAATAAAATAAATAATATAATGAAAATAGAACCAGGAGGCAGATTGCAAATTTCCGCCGCTGTAGCAATCTCGATACCATCGACAGGACTGTCGATGGTATTGACAGAATGACGTTTAGTCGCTGTGATAATCTCGATACCATCGACCTCCTGTCGATGGTATCGACGGAGATACAGGTTGTTTCACATATACCATGAAGTGAAACACCAAAACACATTGCAAGGTTTTTTATTGAATAAAAAAGGATAGGATAAGAGGATAAATTCCCTAAAAGAATGAGTTTGCTTACAATTTATGAGCTCATCAACATAAAAAGTCATGAGGCAAACTAGGAGAGATAGTCCCATTTAGCTTATTAGTTATTACACTTGCAGTGATAGGATTTAAGAGTATATTTCAATTTCTAGAAAATCAATCGTACTTTGTTATATTTGTAACCATGAAGTGAAACACCAAAACACATTGCAAGGTTTTTTATTGAATAAAAGGGGATAGGATAAGAGGATAAATTCCCTAGAGGAATGAGTTTGCTTACAATTTATGAGCTCATCAACATAAAAAGTCATGACGCAAACTATCCTAGAAAGTAATCCTAAGAAATTGATGGGGTGTGTTCCTAGGGAACAAGCAAAACCTAATTCAATTCATTAAAATAAATGAGAAAGGCATATGGACCAGACGGTATTCCCATTGATGTATGAAAGAGTATGGGGGATGGAGTTATGTGGTTAACAAATTTATTTAACAAGATCATGAAGACAAAGAAGATGTCGGATGAATGGAGAAATAGTACTATAGTCCCCATCTACAAGAACAAAGGTGATGTTCAGAGCTGCACAAACTACAGAGGTATCAAGTTGATGAGTCACACAATGAAGCTTTGGGAGAGGATTATTGAGCAGAGGCTAAGATCTATAACGCAGATATCAAACAACCAATTTGGTTTCATGCCTGGTAGATCAACAACAGATGCTATTTTTCTGATAAGGAGGCTTATGGAGAAGTATAGGAAAAGAAAAAGAGATCTTCACATGGTTTTTATCGATTTGGAAAAGGTTTATGATCGAGTATCCAGAGAAGTGTTGTGGATGGTTTTGAGGAAAAAGGGTGTGCCAATCCAATACATTGACTTGATTAAAGACATGTATGGTAGCTCTACTGCAAGTGTGAAGACTCCTGGAGGTGAGACAAACATTTCCCATCACAGTTGGGGTACACCAAGGATCCACACTCAGCCCATATATGTTCGTTCTTGTTATGGATGAGTTGACAAAGAATGTTCAGGATGATGTTCCTTGGTGTATGTTATTTGCTGATGATATTGTATTGATTGACGAAACTAACGATGGTTTAATTGATAAAGTTGAACTTTGGAGAAAAGCACTGGAATCAAATGGATTGATGATTAGTAGGAGCAAAACTGAGTATATGCATTGCAATTTCAGCCAATCTCGCAGTGTGAATGGTGGAGCCAAGTTGGACAGAGTAGATATACCAAAATGTGATAAATTTCGTTACTTGGGCTCTATCATTCAAACAGATGGCAATGTCCAAAATGATGTTTGTCATAGGATCAGTACAGGATGGTAGAAATGGAGGAGTGCAACTGGAGTATTATGTGATCGGAAGATCCCTCTCAGACTAAAAAGCAAGTTTTATAAAATTGCTACACGGCCAGCCATGCTCTATGGGAGTGAATGTTGGGCAGTGAAGAAACAAGGACTCAACAAGATGAACGTGGTTGAAATGCGTATGTTGAGATGGATGTGTGGGAAGACAAGAAAAGATCGCTTGAGAAATGACTATATCAGGAATAAAGTGGGAGTGGCGAGCATTGGGGACAAGTTGCGCAAGGGCCAACTCAGATGGTATGGACATGTGCAACGCAGACCGACTAATGCACCTATACAAAGCAATACTATTGAGGCAAGCACAATTAATAGAAGAAGAGGAAGGCCTAAATTAACATGGGAAGAGCTTATAAAGAGAGATTTTGAATCTCTACATCTCAATCAGAATATGACCCATGATAGAGCTGAATGGAAAAGAAGGATCCATGTAGTCGACCCCAACATAGTTGGGATTGAGGCTTAGTTGATGATGATGATGATGATATCTTAAGAATACCCCCAGAATTGAGCATTTATAACTAATTACTCAACCTCCTAATGACAAGGATTAATTACATATTATTTCCAAAATGAATTAATAGAACTTAAATGAACTCTGAAAACTTCAAAAGGATAGGACGAGAGGATAAATTCCCTAAAAAATGAGTTTGCTTACAATTTATGAGGTCCTCAACTTACCTAGGTAAAGTCATCAGGCAACCTATCATAGAAAGTAATCCTAAGCAATTGATGGGGTGTGTTCATAGGGAACAACCCAAACCTAATTCAATTCATTAAACAAATAAATTATGCCTTGAGAATACCCTAGAGTTAAATATTTATAACTAATTACTCAACATCCTAATGACAAGGACTAATTACATATAATTTCCCAAAAGAATTAATACAGCTTAAATGAACTCTTAAAACCTAAAAAATTGCAAAGAAGACCTAAAGCCGAAATACTTGAAAAAATAAATTCTAATAAGCAATAAATTTACTGATATGAATTGTTCAAACATAATTAGACATTCTTGGGGGATCTTTGGGCATGGACATGCGCTGAATATGTGACGTATGTTGAGGCATCTGTCTAGATGGCTAGGCACCCAAGAGGCGTCTACTTACTACTCCATCTACCAAGATTGGAAATTGGGTGCCTAGGTGAGTGCCTAGACGGTCTAGGTGGTCACCTAAGGAGCCTGAATAGTTTTTTTATGTAATGCCATTTTAAGATCTCTATTTCACAGGTGCAAGTGTTTTTCATGCATTTTTAAGCAACTATCTCTTAAAACTTAAAAATTTGCAAAGAAGACCTAAAGCCAGAATACTTGAAAAATAAATTCTAATAAGTAATAAATATACTGACATGAATTGTTCAAACATAATTAGACACTCATGGGGGATCTGTGGGCGTGGACATGCGCTAAATATGTGACTTATATGTTGAGGCATCCGCCTAGACAGCTAGGCACCCAAGAGGCGTCTACTTAGTGCTCCATCTACCAAGATTGAAAATTGGACGCCTAGGCGAGTGCCAAGGACGTTTAGCTGGCCACCTAGGGAGCATGTATAGTTTTTTTATATATAATACCATTTTAACATCTCAATTTGACATGTGCAGGTGTTTCATGCATTTTTTTAAGCTACTACCTCACTCTTATATGACTTCTTAGGGTGTGAACCATTAAATACACACATAAAATACCTTATATATGTAGTATATGTTATATATAAGAAAGGCATGGAAAAATAGGCCTTAGGAAAGGCAGTCTAGGCGCCCCTGGACATGCCACCGCATAGCCTCCTTGATGGCTATGACTTATCCTACATCAGATCCCTCACTTGGTAAGTTCTGCAATGACTTTGATAGCCATCATAATGATCGATCAATTGTTTGTGAACATTTGGTGTGATTGCAATGGTGTTGTGTAAGAATGATGTCCATGGGCAAATGTGTTGCAAAGAAATAAAAATTAGGAGGTTAAGAATAGGGCATCCAGTTCATTCAGAGTTGTGTGATTTGGTGCTAAGGTTGGAGGTGTCGGGCAATGTAGGTGTGACCACATGCATCGAAGTCGAAGGTCACTGCTACATGGCGTGTCAGGCCTTCAATATTTTGTGAGGATTGATGGAGCTAGGGCCCGCAACGGCAGGAGCATTACTAAATATTGTGGTGCCTTAGGCATAGAGGAACATGCATTAATGGAGCAGACCCCTAGAATCATGCCTTAGCAAGGCTTTGGGCCCTAGGGGAAGTTCTCCCCCCTTGGGACTTCCAAACAAGTGAGGATTGGCCCTCATTATATATATCAAAAAAGGATCATAACCCTAAGGGGTGAATATTTCCTCTACCCAAACTTTATTTTGCATGATCAAAAATACTTTTGGCATGATACAACCGTATGGATGTGATGTTTACTACACAAATAAGGTGTGCTTTAAAACCATTCAAGCCAAAGACATGTCACTTTCGTCATAACATTATATGGATTTACATATCAGCATTTACTCTGAAACTCAACAATCACCATCCATATGTTTTGAATGATAGCTAATAAACACAAATGTTTTTTCTCATAAAATTATAACCACATTCGACTTATAGTATGTGTCCCATCTATTTGGTTGGATTATATTAATAACTTATAAGTTGTGCCAAGTTGAGCTAGGTATAGGGAATATCCTATGCCCTTGGACATAGGTTGTCGTCCCCCCTCTCTTTATCATCATCGTCATCATATAAGCCTCTCCCCAAACATGTTAGGGTCAGCTACATGGATCCTTCTTTTTAGTTTGGCTCTATTAAGGCTCAAATTCTCATTAACATGTAAACATTTTAAATCTCTCCTTATGAGTTGTACTCTAGTTCATTTAGGTCTTCCTCTTCCTCTTGTAAGTATGAAACTTTATGGCATTACTCCATATCAGTGTATTAGTCGCTCTGCAACGCACATATCCATACCATCTGAGGTGACCCTCATGTAACTTGTCCCCAATACTTGCAACCCACTTTACTCCTTATATAGCCATTTCCCAAGTGATCTTTCCTTGTCTTTCCAGAAATCCATCTTGACATCCTCAATTCTGTCGCATTCATCTTGTTGACACCTCGTTTCCTCACTACTACCCAACATTCACTCCCATACAATATGGCCAGTCATGTAGCTATTGTATATAACTTACTCTTTAATGTGAGCGAGATCTTCAGGTCACAAACTATTCTAATTGCACTCATTCATTGGTTTTCTTGTTGTGATCCCATGACATACATCATCTTACACATGCCATCTATATGAATAATAAAACTCAAGTGATAGAACTTATTACAATCGTGTACATCCACTCCACTTCATTTTAGCAATACCATTCACTATAATAGACCGGTTATAATTACAATGCATATACCTACTTTTGCTTCTATTGATCTTAAAATCATCATATTCCAATGCATTTCTCCAAAGTTAACAACATATTTCAAATTGTCTTTAGTTTCATATCAGCATAATATCATCAACAAATACTATTTGTCAAATAGCATACACCAAGTGATATCATCATGAACATGCTTTTTCAACTCATCCATGATAGGAATAAATAAATATGGGTCCAGGTCCGTCCTTGATGTACGTCAATTGTGATCGAAATCTTAGAGCCTCCCTTCCTTTAATTAACAGCAGCAGTTGAGTTATCATACATGTTATTAATCAAATCAATATATTGGATTGGGACACCATTTTTTCCAAAACCCACCAAAGCACTACCCACGGTACTCTATCATAAGCCTTTTCCAAATAAAAGAAAACCATAAGGAGATCTCTTTTGTTTTCTATGCACTTCGCCATAAGCCTCCTTATTAGAAGCATAAAGTCTATTATGGAACTTCTAGGCGTGAAACCAAATTAGTTGTTTAACACATGCATTATAGATATTAGTCTTTGCTCAAAAATCCTCTCCAAGGCTTCATAATGTGACACATCAACTTCATACTTCTATATGTTGTGCAGATTTGCACATCTCCATTGTTCTTTTGCATAGGGACTATGGTATTGTTCCTTTACTCATCTGACACTTTTATTTGTTCTCATAATCCAATGAAAGAAAGTTATTAACCTCCGGACCATTTATCCCCCATACTCTTCCACACATCAACAGAAATATCATCTAGGCCACATGCTTTCCCATTTTCATCTTTTTAAAGAATTTTGACCTCTAATCATGTAATTTGACGAGTATAGGTTATATGTCGTGTAGCCATAGCGTACAAGTCTTTGACATTAGTTGAAGTATCTACATAGCTAATGGAAGTAGTTTTTTTCACTAATTCTTGTCATTGTCATCCTTACAATACTTTATCATCTTCATTCTTGATGCATTTCACTCGATCTAGATGTTTTCCTTCTCTTATACAGTTATACGAGCCAATTTATATACATCATTTTCCCCTTCTTATGTATCAAACTTATTGCATATCTCTTCCTAATATCTTGATCGAGCTTCTAGGACTACATTCTTAGATTTCTTTTTTCTAACTTATATCTTTGGAGTGTTACATTGTCAAATTCGAGTACATGCTCCAGTAGATCACTCCCTTGAATTTATAGCTTTTCAACTTCACCATTTCACCATCATCTCTCTTTTTGTGGAGGCCCTAAACATTTTAATTCTTCCAAAAATCCTTGGTGATTCATGTAATGCAGGAGCTCAAGTTATGCCACATTGTACTAACTTCATAATTTAATTACCAAGTGTCCACAAGTTTATCATAAAATATCATAATATTCTCTCCTTTATGGTTCCTGTAGAAAGAAGAATTGTTGTTTATTGAATGAATAAAACAGTGTACATTGTAGTCTCTTATATAGCAAACAAAAAGCGAGACTAGCTAAGATGCAACCCATATGGGACTAAACAACATAAGAAATAGAATAAGTGGAGCACATGCTAAGTACATGACGCTCAAGAAAACACATATCTCTATACTCCCCCTCAAGCTGGAGCGTAGATGTCAAAGAGGCCCAGCTTGTCAGTTAGCGTCTGAAAGCGATTTTTGGGTAGCACCTTGGTGAAGATATCTGCAAGTTGTTTCTCCGTGCTGATATATGGAGTGTGAATCTGTCCAGACATAACTTTTTCTCGTACAAAGTGGCAGTCTACTTCAATATGTTTGGTTCTTTCATGAAAAGTAGGGTTGCTCGCAATAAAAATAGATGTCTTATTGTCACAGAACATAGGGATGGGGCTAGACGGAGAGATATCAAATTCCTTCAGAAGACTACGGACCCATAGAAGCTCACATGTAGTATGAGCCATCGCTCTATATTCTGCTTCAGCACTAGACCGTGCAACAACCGTTTGCTTCTTACTGCGCCATGTAACCAGATTGCCCCCCACAAAAGTACAATATCCAGATGTGGATTTTCTATCAGATCTACTTCCTGCATAATCAGAGTCAGAAAAACCAGATAGATCACAATGACCATGTTTCTTGTATAACAGTCCTTTCCCAGGGGCACTTTTGAGATATCGAAGAATGTGACAGATAGCATCCCAGTGACATTGTCGTGGTTTATCAAGATACCGACTAACAAACCCAACAGCAGCAGCTAAATCAGCACGAGTGACAGTCAGGTAGATAAGTTTGCCTACAAGTCTCCTGAACTGGTGTCGGTCAGCATATGGGGGAGAGGATTCACTGTCCCAATCCATATTGGGATCCAGAGGTGTGTTGGCTGGCTTGCAGCCTAACATGCCTGTCTCTTGCAACAAATCCAGCACATATTTTCGCTGTGATAGACACAATCCTGCAGAAGATCTAGCAACCTCAATACCCAGAAAGTATCGTAGTTTACCAAGGTCCTTCGTGATAAAATGTTGTGCTAGATAGTTTTTGGTTGCTTGAATTCCTGCATTATCGCTGCCAGATAAGATAATGTCATCAACGTACACAATTAGAATAACAAGCCCTGATGTAGTTTTTCGTATGAAAACAGAGTGATCAGCCTGCGACCGTCGAAAGCCAAAAGAAATTAAGATTTTACTAAGCTTGTCAAACCATGCTCGTGGGCTTTGTTTTAAGCCATATATCGCCTTGCAAAGTTTACAGATTTTTGAAGCAAACTCCCCCTAAGCAACAAATCCGGGGGGTTGCTCCATGTAAACATCCTCCTGTAGATCACCATACAAAAAGGCATTTTTCACATCAAGTTGGAAAAGAGGCCAGTCTTTATTGACAGCAACAGATATCAGAATGCGAACAGAGTTAAGACGAGCTACTGGAGAAAAGGTTTCAAAATAATCAACTCCATAAGTCTGGGTATATCCTTTTGCCATGAGACGAGCTTTCAGACGTTCAATGGTACCATCTGGCTGATATTTAATGGTGAAGATCCAGCGACAACCCACAGAATGACATGAAGATGGTCGGTCAACCAGATCCCAGGTATGTTGATCAGTCAGAGCTTGCATTTCCTGTTCCATAGCATGTTTCAAAGCAGGATGACAAAGCGCCTCCTTGGCGGTTTTAGGAATAGTCACAGCAGATAAAGCAGATGTAAAATAAGCAAAGTCATCACTGAGATTGGCAGATGAGCAGAAGCGACTAATAGGATGCTGAGTACAAGAACGAACACCCTTCCGTAAACTAATAGGAATATCCAAGTCAGAAGGTACCTCAGCCGGTTGTGGATCATCCGCAGACGGAGGAGTTAGTTCGGCCGGGGCAGTGACAAGCTTCGGTCTTCGCTTGTAGACTTGTAGAGGGCGTTCGGGAGGCACAGTAGCAGGTGGCAGATCTTCTACCAACGGTAGTGGAGTGGTAACCAAAATATCAGTAGTCAATTGTTCCCCGGTAGCAGAGTAATAGGGCATATGTTCAAAGAATATCACATCCGCACTGACATACCAATGTTTCGTAACTGGATCAAAACAGCGGTAGCCTTTTTGCGTGCGAGAGTATCCCAAAAACACGCACTTCACAGACCGAGCATCTAACTTGGTGAGACCGGGGCGAAGATTTTTCACAAAATAGGTACATCCAAAGATTCGAGGCGGCACGGAGAACAGAGGTTTATCAGGAAATAAAAGGGCGTACGGAACTTTATTCTTCAAAACAGAAGATGGCATGCGATTGATAAGAAAGCATGCGGTGGACACAGCATCAGGCCAAAAACAATGAGGAACTTTATAATGAATGAGGAGGGTGCGAGCAACCTCAAGAAGGTGTCGGTTCTTCCGTTCCGCGACGCCATTTTGTTGTGGGGTGTATGGGCAGGTAGTCTGGTGGATAGTTCTTTGGGATACACAAAAAGAAGTAACAGCTTGTTGCATAAACTCAAGGGCATTGTCTGTGCGAAGGGTTTTAATAGATTGACCAAATTGTGTTTTAATTTCAGCAAAGAAAGTATGAATGCAATCTAACACAGTATTTCGACCTTTGAGCAGAAACAGCCAAGTTGTACGAGAATAATCATCAATGAAAGTCAAAAAATATTTCACACCAGAATGATTAGGCACAGAACATGGTCCCCAAATATCCGCATGAACTAACTCAAAAGGTTCTTTAGAAGAAATAATTTTTTTAGCAGGAAACACAGATCTAGAATGTTTGCCCATAACACAGGTCTCACAGGAAAAGCTATCGCCTGATAAATGCGGAAAAGATGCTTCAATTTAGCTGCAGATGGATGTCCAAGCCTAACATGCAATTGTAGACCTGTTACAGAGGTAGAGATCATCGTCTTCGGAGCAGGTGGTCCATCCAGGTAGTACAGTCCATCAGGTCCTTCACAGCCCGAACCAATCCTCGTCTTCGTGCGGATGTCCTTCACAATACAACCAGAGGGATCAAATTTGACAGAGCAGTTTAGTTGTTTAATCATTTTGCTGACTGAAAGCAAATTAACAGGAAACTTCGGAATGTATAAAACTGAATTTAGATGCATCTTTTGTGAAAGAGGAACTGTGCCGGTGTCGTGAACAGCAGTTTTAGATCCATTTGCAACAGTGACAGATGATATAGGAGTTGAAGTACTAAGTTTGGAAAATAAATGAAGAGCACCAGTCATATGAGTGGAAGCACCTGAGTTGATGCACCACTGTTTGTTACCAGAAGATGATGAGGTGAGCATGGCAGATGAGCCTGATGTAGAGGGTAGCTGTGCAAGGCGCTCTTGAAACATTTTCTCGAATTCTGAGCGTAGCCAATCAGTGTTAGTAGGTGCAGGTGGTGTTTCAGCAGGAGAGTCAGCAACGGCAGCATCATCAGCGGTTTGGTTAGCCCAAGCAGTTTACCGTGCTTGATCCAGCATCGGTCTTCAGTGTGATTATCGCGACCACACCAGTTGCAGTGACGTGGGCCTTGAGAAGTACCTCGGCCAGGTGTAGAAGATCATCGGCCGCCAGAAGGAGGAGGTCGTCCACCGCGACCGCGACCACGACCACGGCCACGACTAGAGTCAGAAGAACGCGCAGCTAGTGCAGGATGCTCAGGAGCAGGTGTGGAAGTCAGAGAAGGCAGTCTCTGAACTCTTTTGAGGACATCGCGAACAGTGGGTAGCGGATCGCTTGATAGAATTTGATCAACAACCCCCGAAAAGGAGGCAGGAAGGGCAGCCAGAAAATGCACAAGTTGAAGTTCATTTCTTTGTTTCTGGGCAATCTTGATATCAGCAGTTAGAGGGTGATACAATTCATATTCATTCCACAAAGCAGAACATTGATTATAGAAATCGTCAATAGACGTGTCAGTAGAGAACTCCTTCTTGGCGAGCTGTTTGAAGATTTCGAAGACCCGCTTTGGATTCTCCTGATGTGAGTACACATGAGCCAAATGATCCCACATCGCCTTGGCATCATGATGGCAGAGAAGAGATTGACTGATCCGGGGCTCAGAGCTGTTGAGGATCCAAGACATGACACCTGAATCATCCTTGGACCACTGGATGTAGCTTTGTGTAGTCTTGTCATCAGAATCCGCCGTAGGAGCATCAGGAGGAGTGGTCGTAAGATGGTGATATCTACCATGTGCCTTGACATAGAGAACAAACGACGCTGACCATAGGTGGTAGTTGGACCCGCCGTCGAGTTTCACCGTAGTGACACACAGAGATTTGGGGGGCTCAGAGTAAGACATAGCAGCAGAAGACGTCGACGTCGTAGAAGCAGTAGGGACCCGTAATGGGCAGAGCAAAAGAACCCGAAAGGGGCAGAGATAGCAGGGATCTGACGCAGCAGATCAGAAGAACCCAAAAACGGGCAGAATATGCATAGAAACCTACGCATGCATGAGAAGAAACTCAACGTTCCCCCATGAGGCGCAGGTAGAAACACCCACGGACTAAGAGGACTCTCAACTCAAATGTCCAGCGGAGACCCGAGCAAAAACTGACGGAAGCCCGGTCGTAGACGTAAAAAATTAGAAAGTGTTCAGGCCTTACGTAGGAGTGTAGAAATTGTTTTTGGTGGAGAAAATGGTGAAAGATTGTATGGATAGGTAGATAGGATAGAGAAAGAGAGGAGGAGAGGACACGGGGTGGTGGTGGAGGCCGCTGGTGGTGGCGATTTGGAGGATCAGCTGCTGAAAGCAGCGGCGGCAGGGGTAGAGGAGGGGGCGGCGGGCAGCTGTTGTGGTGGTGGTGGTGGGGGGGGGGGGGGCGGCGACGGGGGGAGGAATAGGGTGAGGGAAGGAGGGAGAGAAGGGAAGAAGAGGAGTGGGCAGGAGGTTGCTGCCGCCGGCGGGGGGGGCGGCGGCGGCTGGGGGGTTGGGGGGGGGGGGGGCTGTTAGGTCATGGGTGGGAAAAATTAGGGTGGGAGAAAATGGAGGTCTGCTCTTGATACCATGTAGAAAGGAGAATTGTTGTTTATTGAATGAATAAAACAGTGTACATTGTAGTCTCTTATATAGCAAACAGAAAGCGAGACTAGCTAAGATGCAACCCATATGGGACTAAACAACATAAGAAATAGAATAAGTGGAGCACATGCTAAGCACATGACGCTCAAGAAAACACATATCTCTATAGTTCCACCACGTGATTCATCTTTCTTGGGTGCCCTTATGTTTCCTTTTGTTGATCATCATGTTAATATCCAAAACCATTAATCTATGCCGGCTAGTGAGCTCTTCTCTGGAAATCACTTTACAATCCTTGCATATCTTTTGATTTGCCCGACTTGCATCTCTCTCTCTCCCCCTTATATGCACCCATCTTAACATAACATGTTTGCAAATGCTCTAAAGTACATAGCATATAGATTTGATGTATACCCTTTAGATTGTGTGTTTATCAAAAGCCATCTCCATTTGATATTCATGAATCACTCAACAAGAGAAAATGCATATTTTCTAATCACTAATAAGTTGCAAGAATTGCACAAACCGATGGATGATATTCACATATATCTCATGATATACATGATATACATGAGATATGATTGCGATTTTTTAGACACACCTAATCCAGATAATTTTGATTCAATTTGTATGGTTGGATTTAGTTAAGGGTTTCTACATGTGTTATTTTGATGGCTAGTCGCATAGGCTACATGTATTGAACAGTACATAGTTCCTAACCTCTCTCTCTCTCTACACACAGAATATACATAATTTATATTACCATATGTCTCAAATACCAAACTTAACTAAGCCAAAACTTCAATCTAGCTAAACAAAGTATGAGCATATAAGATCATGGTATTGGGAATTAGTGGCCCAGTTATCGCTAGATTCTCACACAAGTGGCGAGCAAAAGAGCCGATATCAAGTTATTTAGGTGTAAGAACTTCAAGGAAAGGATTGAATTATGATTGTGAACATGACAGTGACCGTGCTCATAGCACATATGGATCTTATGATGGCTAGACGGGTGAAAGCCCAACAATCATGATACTCGTCTTGTTCTTGCTATGCTCCATATGATGGCCTTTCATGGTATGGTATAGTATGGTTATGGTTTCTTACAACTTATAATGTTACAGCCTAGGAAGCATGGATACTTCTAGACAGCCCCATGTCCATGTCAGACACATTTTGGACATAGCCCAAATGTTTTGGACACTGCCTGGACATCTCCTGTCCATTTTGTTCCTTTTTGCGGACCGGACACGGCTGGACATGGCTCACACACTTCCTAAAGGACCTAAACACATCACTGCAGCAGCTGTTGCTGCAATAGCCTATCCCAGAGTGTTCTAAATATAGAACTACTGTTTATGTCTTGTCATTGAGAAAATATAACACAAAGCTGAGATCTAAGCAAAGTTGCAAATGAATATATCCAAAAGAATCAATATGTGAAACCTACGCTGAATATGATATCATGAATCACATATTAGTCTAATGCATTGGTATAATTGAGTAACAAGAACTCTACTAATTCTGAAAATATACTATATCTACAGAACAAATGCAACATGTTTAGTTTTCTACCACAAACACACACAGAAACGCACACATTCATATTTATCTAAGATTATACATGTGCATATACATAATTCTGCATAACTTTTTTAATAGTTCAAGTTCATATATCATACACACATACATGTATATGTGTTCCACTCGTCAAGCATAGTGTGTCTGTTAAAAAAAATTAGAAAAGTGTCGTGTCCGTGTCCGTGCTTCCTTGATTACAGCAGGTACCTCTCAAACTAGTTCTAGCATACAAGTTACAGCTTTGACCACAGATATCAGTAATGGCCGTACTCCACTAACATTCAAGAAGATATGAAAATTAAAGTGGAACCTGTATACTTTCAAGGTTGTTTGAGGAACCAAGATGTTGCCCAAGCAGAAAATAAAGACATCAATGCTTACAATGAGCTTGACAAGGACTATATGAGATAGTATCAAATTATCAATGCTCGAATCATAGCAGCAGTCTCATTCATATCCGATAACATCAAGTGACAATCATCATGTCACTCTCAGTACTCTCAGTATTAACCAGATAGAGTACATTTCGTGCTCTTGTTTTACTTTACTATTAAGTAGCAACATTTTGTTATGCTTGAGATATACACTTATTATTGTAACTCATAGTTGACATGTGTGTGTAGTCTCTTTATCTAGTAAAGTATGAAGTCACCGGTTTAATTACAGACTGATAGCTTTACACTTCACACACTCCTTCAAACCATCCCACAACAACCCCTTTCTTTATATGTCGTAGGTGATATGCGTAAAAGATGCAACTTATGGCTTAAATATGTCTTAGGTGACATGCGTCTTGTCTAAACTAAGATTACAAATTCATCATTTGATGAATATAGACCTCTAGTTTCCGCTTTGACTTGACATTGGAATGGACAACAAATGATTTGTCAAAGATTCAAATACTTGAACCATAATGCCAACATCAATGTTGAACACCTAGTTCCCTGGAGTCACTTCATGAGACCTTGTTTCTATTTGCAAAGAATATGTTAGACTGTAAGCTGATTTCTTCAATGGCAGCCTCCTTTGGAATGGACAACAAATGATTTGTCAAAGATTCAAATACTTGAACCATAATGCCAACATCAATGTTGAACACCTAGTTCCCTGGAGTCACTTCATGAGACCTTGTTTCTATTTGCAAAGAATATGTTAGACTGTAAGCTGATTTCTTCAATGGCAGCCTCCTTTAGATGACCCCTATATCAACTAGTTGTGAAACATCGTTACTTTCATTGCAATTTAGGGGATGTTTTCATGGCCTACCAACTAAACTTATTGTGCAGCATGAGACCAGACAGGTAAGCAAACTTAAGAAGTCGTTGTATAGGCTTAAACAGTGATCATGTGCTTGGGTTGGAAAGGTCAATGAAGTGAGGATCAACTTCAAAACAAGAAAGACCAATTCTGATCATTCCAATTATGCATGGCATTACTTTTTGTGATGTATTTGATAATTTAGTTATAACAGGAAATGTGAAGTTTGATGTTTTAAACAGCTCAAGTAGTTCTTATAGTCTCTTTCCATACAAAGGATCTAGGGAAGTTTAGCTGCATCATCAATTATAATGGAAGCCATAACAGGCAAATAAAACACATCCAATGAATTCAAGCTGTTTATGCTCAAAAAAATTGTTTCTTTTTCAGATATGTTACTAAGACAAATATGTAGCAAGCAAAACAAGGGAAAAACATACAAGGAAGTTATACATTTTGGTAGGTAACTATACCTATACCCTAGTGTTCCTCAACCTGCAAAGCATTAAGATTAGAATAAACAATAAATTGCCAACTCACCAAAATTTTAAACAATGCAGCCTTTCTCAGTAAGTTGAAGCTTTGTACATTTGAGTGAAGTTCAAGCAAAGCTGATGATCCCTCTTGTCTCCCCAGCCACCCCAGCCCTTAAACCCCTTCTGGTAGCCACCTTGATTTGTATATTTGTGTATGTCCCAATTAGAATTGATGTTAGGAACTGTATCAATGGCATCTAGGTCAAAGTTCACTGCTCCATTATCAATGCAAGCACTGCTTTTCCCCTGCCCTTGGTGCAAACCACATTTTCCAAAATGTGCAGCACTTCGTCGAGATCCTCTCAGTGTATAAACTGCTTTTGGGAATGATGGATAGACAGTAGCCCACATCGTTATATCCCAGTTGTAGTCATCAAAGAAACAGAAACCCTTTGATCTTGAGTGGATCATCTGCCAAACTGTCCTATTAAATGTATAGCCTATGTTGCCAACCTTTTCAGCAATCAATTTATCCCACCATTCTCCCTTGGAATTAACATCAGATGGTGCCAAGTTAGCCGCATAGCAATCAGAACACCTGGAGGACTTCAATTTCGTAAGAAGTTGAATGTTTCTGTAGGCATTGGGATAGATATAATGATCCTCCTCTATAAAAAGAATATGGCCAGAATACTCCCTTGTTTCCAGTAAACCGTCCCAAACCGTATTCATCATCCACCACCAGTGATGTTTCAGGGACACAATCTTCGGAGATCTATGGTTTCCATATTGATCTGGATTGCCGTTGCAATTTTTCGTGGAAGCATCATCTTTATCCTCACAATCTCCTGGTGAGATCCCCGGGAAGCTATCATGGTAAAGATGAGGGGAGAAAGGAGCATAAACTTGTTTCACCTGGCAGAACCTGATGCTCTTGACGATCTTATCCATTTCTTCGAAATAACCATCATGGCTCACAATGAGCAGTGTCTCTCCGATTCCCTCCACCTTGGACAGGCTCTGTACAACAACTTGAAGATACTGAGGTCGATTATGCACGTATAGAACAATCTTGACGTGGTCTTTAGCTAATCTGGGGAATAGGTCCAAGTTCCTTGGCGGCAAGTGATTTCTCCTCTCTAAGGATATGGACAGCTTAGATTGCATAGGGAGCTTGACATTGGGATTCCACGGGATATGACTACTGTAATTGTATTTGGATAAAGTATATTCCTCGTCCAGATCGTCGGAAGAAAAACTTGGAGTTCCGGAGTTTCCGATCAAGAGGAGAAGAATCAACGTCCCTAACAACACGACCAGGAGTAAGGGCAGAATCCGCCGGAAGCTGGTGTCTTTGAATCGCAGCCTCTTGGCAAACGCCATCAGATTCAAGCCGATAGAGAGCACCCCGCTGTTCTTGAGGGTGAAAAACACTAGCTGCATATCTCTTTTACTTCCGTATCAACATACATCTAGAACAATCTCGTCTTAATCGAACTTCGAAGTTGTTACCAAGCTCAAAAGGTTGTAAAAACGATGTGTCAGTACAACCAGATCAGCCAGTTGATAGAAATCCAAATTCTAAATTCCCCACTCTTTCGTCAACTCGTAGCGACGGCTTGGTGGAACAAACCCAGAAAGCCTCTGACGGATGGAACCGAACAAGAAGGACTTCTATATCGAGATCTGGCTGGCTATATGAAAGATGAAATAGAGAGATCGGGATGGTCGAGGTTAGGTGGGAATTAGACTCCAGGGATGGAATGACCGATAGGGAGCAGCTTCAAACGCAACCCTTCGGCTGGCAAATTTCAGGCGGCCAAAGATGAAGACAAATTCAGCTGGGAACTGTGACCACTCACCAGAGCAGACTCGTCGGAGAACTTTGAACGTCGTAGCTATCTAACCGCGCTGGGACGCTCATGTGACGACTCATGTCCTCTGTGCGTCGACTCCTCCGAGACCGAAAACTTTTTCAGGTCGTCGGTCTTCCCGGAGTCCATTTGAAACCGCTGCGAATCTGCCAGCGTGAGGTTTTCGTCAATTCCGAACTAGGAAATTCAGGTTACAACTTACATCTTTCTTTCTCGGTTTAGCCCGTGGGAGTTTGGATGTTCATTTGGGTTCACACATTCCTTGTTAGCCACTAAACTAAAGATCAAAGATTGACTCAATAATAGAAAACCATTGAACAAACATTTCAATCACATCATACATTTTGGAATGGCATATGGAATCTGTTGGATAAGGGCATCGATGGGATTAAGTAAGAAAAATGTTTGCTGGGAATTTATGAACAATACATCAAGAAAATTAAAATTTCAAGTCAATTCGATATGCTTTTATTGTTTAAGGTCTTTTTTATAATCACCACCATATATTATGTAATCTCCATACAACCCCATGGAGATAGCTAGTACATGTCATCCAGTAGTGACAGAGGAAATCACCGGAAGTGTCGCCTCATCTAACCTACATAGAGTTCAAAATATGATAGAGTTTGTGATTGGGTAGGGTTCCTTTATAACGTCCACTTATAAATAAAGGTACAATCAGATAGAAAATATCGTATAGATCTCTAGATTTCTCCTGATTCCCTCAGGATCTTCTTCATTACAGTCATATGTGGTTCATTCTCTTTATCGTTTCCCTCTGGCGTTGTTTGTATGGCCAGAAGACGACCAATACCAGCTTCATCTTCATAGTATATAATCATCATATAATGATCTAGTATGGTTAATCAATAGTTCATGTGTGTTTTCAGTATGCTTGTGTTTCCTTTCTTTCAGTCCATATGGTCCATATAATAGCAGTGGTAATAGTATTGTTGTTGTAAGTTCTTTGGAGATTACTTATATCCTTCGTAAGTTTGTGTTTCAAATTTAGCTTAGTGGATGATTTAATAAAAGTAGCATTGGTGAAGTGTGTCCATATATGTCTAGTTGTGTGGCATATAAAGAACATGAGCATATTAGATTCTTCTTATGTGTGACACATCAAACATATAGATGGGCCTTCATAACCTTATTTTCTACATTGTTCATCAGTGTAGTTTCCATCATGCCAAATGAGACAAAGAAGTATGTGTACTTTGAGTGGGCATCGGGTGTTCCATATGGTTTTATGGGAAAAATGTGTCATCCAAACATAAAAAAAGTGAGAGTTTGTTTGGTTGTGTATATATCTCCCCATAACCATGTGATTGTCGTTCTTATGTCATTTTTCATCACTAACTTTAAGTCGCATACGTTTGTGTGAGTGAGGTGTTGATGAAGGAAAAGTTTGAATATGTTCTATCTGTTAGAGCTAATGAGTTAAAGAGCCATGGATATAGTGTAGTTTTTATATGTAATGTGTGAGTGGTAGTTTGAAGGAGGTTAATAGGGGATCGTCCATGCCACAATGGATCAAACCAGAATTTGATATGTAGTTTGTGGTGTGGTGAGGTCTTTTTACTAATGATGTGATCATGTTTGGCTATATGTTTCCAAAGAAGCAATAATCATATGGAAGCTACATGGCCCCATGGATTATGATTCCTACAATATTTATCAGACACAATCTCGATCCATATATGTTGTTCGTTCTGGCATATAGCAGTAGTTAACTTATTGATGAGGCATTAGGCATGGGTGTGTAAGTCAATAATACCCCATCCTCCATATTATTTAGGACAGCATATGGTATTTCAATTGATAGTATGGGTTATATTTTTATTGTGGCCCCATAAAAACCTTCTTCTAATCTTATCTATATGTTCAATAATTGTGGCTAGGGGTGATATGCTACTAAGATGGTAGGTGACTATAGGTGTGACTGATGAATTAAGTAACGTCAAGCGACCATCAAGAGTGAGAAATTTTTTTGTCCATGAGGATAGTATATTCTAATATTTATCAATGAGAGGATTTTATTTGTCACATGTATATGTGAAGGTGATAAAGGTAGACCTAGGTATTTGATAGGATATGTTTCTTATTTACAATCCCTGATATTTTGGGATCTATCGATACTTGATGTTGGGACATGTGTGTTGATAATAGTGGTTTTGTGGAAGTTGGCTTTAAGGCCATAAATGTAGGAGAATATGCCCATGTTCTGTAATATATTCACAACTTGATGTTCCCCAGGTTTGATGAAAATAATGGAATCATCAGCAGATTGTATAATATTGTTATGACATCCTTCTAGTAAATCAATGAGATTGTTGTGTGTCCCCAATTATATGAATCTATCAATATGGAGGTGACAATAATAAATAGATATGGTGATAGAGAGTCACCTTGTCTAAGACCATTTGAGCTTTTAAAATATCCAAAAGGAGTACCATTAATAATAACTAAAAATGCATTAGTGTATCCAGTGGATCCATATGCGTGGAAAGCCATATATTTGTAAGCATTCTATAAGAAAGGACCATTTGATGTTATCAACTCTTTTTTAAAATATAACTTTAGAGTGAGAAGAGGGGTGTTCTTGATCTAAAAACAACGAATGGTTTATGATGTTGTGATATATGCATCTTGAATGTTCATATGTGGGAGAAAAGCACATTGTGATGGGGATATAGTGTATTCCAGTAAAGGTTTCATCTGTAATCTAAGCAATTTGGCAATGATTTTGTATGATGCGTTGATAAGATTGATAGGCATAAAATGTCTAATGGATGTAGATTGATCCACCTTCTTAATAAGTGTGGTATGAGTTTGATTGAATAATTTAATGTGGTGCCCCATATCAACATTAATATGTATATTGTTGAATAAGATGTAAAATCTTGTTTGATTTGTTCTCAAGTCATCCTATAAAAATCCATACTAAAGCCATCCAATCCATGTGATTCATTGAGACCTAATCTCACCATCGCATATGAGATCTCATCTTCTCTAAAAGGGTCAATGAGCACACTAGTGGAAAGTCTTTTGTATTGGCAGACGATATCCCATACAAACCCTCAATAATCAGGGGAATGATGTCTGTTATTGAAAAAGTTTTTAAAAAGTTGATGGCATGTGCAATGATCATTTGTTGGTAGTGTGTTTGTGCTTCTATGTGATCCAGATTGTGTATGGTGGATGTATTTTTCTTGTTATTACAGCACACATGAAAAAAAATATGGTATGTGTAACCTTCTTTAAGCCGTATATGTTTGGATCTCTATTTCCATAGGATTTCCTCCATGTCATATAACATATTGATGTCTTTAGTGATATCAGAGCTAGAGCTATCCCTCATATGGTTTTGTGCATCATTTTAAAGTTGGGTTTTCTTTGGACTTGATCAATGCTTGTATGTTACCAAATGTGTTCTTACTCCAGTGTCTAAGAACAATTCTAGTGGCCTTCATTTATGGTGTTTTTATATTCGTAGTTGTTATCTATCATATAATGAGGTCATGACTCCCAAATGATCTCTAGGAAACCATGGTGTTTGGTCCGACAATGTTCAACCCTAAAAGGTTTGCGTCCCCATGTGCCAAGGTCGGTGTGTGTCGTCAATGGGAAGTGGACAAAAAGGTCATATGCTTTAATTATAACGCATGCAAGAGGGTATTGCCAATTCCATAGATCAGAGGATATGAAACGGTCGAGTCTGAATTTACATGTTCCACGATGCCATGTCCATATGCCATTTGTGATGGGCATATGACATGGATGGTGATGATCAATAGAATTCCTAAGGAAAGCATTATGTGCTTGGTGCATGTTTGTACAACTAGATGTGTTTCTCTCGTCATTACATTTGGTAAGGTTAAAATCACCACCCATAGACCATGGAAGCGTATGATAAAGCTCATCTAGGTCAAGAAGATCATGCATGAATAGATTTTTTTTGTGACTAGCTTTGACATATCCCTGTAAAAATCAACATCAAATTTTCTTCGTGATTTTTATTTTAATAGTAATAATGTATAGCCTGACTTGGGCATCTAGAATGTCCATTTGTAGGTTGTTCCATCCAACAAAGATTCCTTCTCTAAAGCCATGTGATGGTGATTGCATCCACGAGTTGATATGTTGTCCACCTATAGATCTGAGCTGAAGGTCACTCATGTGTGTTACCATCTCTTATATAGTAATAAGATTGATTTTGTATGGTATATATTGTTGGTATATATATGCCCATAGAGCCATCCCAAGCGATTGCATGGAGTCGGATATTAATTAATTAATTAATGTGATTATTTGGTTAATTAATGAATTCCTGAATATTCTAATTAATCTACGAGCATTTTAATTAACAGAACGTTTCTGTTTACCGATGGGTTTAGGAAACCCTACTTCCCTTCGTATCCTATTTAAAGGAGGATTGACGTCCGATATCTATATAAGATATCAAGATACGCTTTTAGTTTACGCTCACATACGTAAACCCTAGTCGTCATCGTCCTTAGGAGAGAAAGGAGAGAAACGCGCCGCTAGCATGCCGCCGCAGAGACATTCTCCTTCCCGCCGGCTTGGGAAGCGTGACGTGGAGTTCTGTCCATCTGCGTGGACAAAGTAGAGACGCAAACGCCTTGACGCATGTGTTCGGAGGACGTCGACGACCACCTGTACGCGCTACGAGCGGCGGACATCACTACCGCAAAGGAGCGCCGCCGGATCAACCTGCGACAGCGAACGGGAGAGAAGTTCCGTCTGTGTAGACAAGCAGCGTTGTACCGTCGTGCAGTGTGATATCGTCGGACTTGCTTCGCGATAAGGTATATCCTGCAAACAATCCTTCCAAATACGTTGTTGTCGATGAGATCTTGTTTCGGGTTGCGTGGATTTTATTGCTTCCGCCGCGCATGTTTTCTCCACAAAACTCAACAATGGTATCAGAGCAGCGTCAATCTACGGCGTATTTGGATTCGTTTCGATATGATCGAATCGCTATATACTGTTTTTATGTTGCATACGATGTGAATTAAACCTGCTAATATGCAAAGCTAAACCTAATTCCACATACGCCGCAGGCTTCTATTTTTGACATTTTGGACGGGGTCGACTATGGAAAATATTGATTTTCCTAAGTGCACATCCCCGCACAGGGGCGCTGCCCCTGTGTACCCTGCATAGTCTGTGTGGGAGTCAAAAATTATTTAATGGGGAATGTTCCGCATTAAAAGTACTACAATTTTAATATGTAGATATACCTATGATAGCATACACGTTGCCTTTAAAATCTGTTTTATGTGGTGAATGCATACACGGTTATGGCCTAGTATCCCCTTTTGTGAATGTTGTGAATGGATGTGGATGTCGATCTTGTGGATATGTTTGTTTGTGAATTCTATGGATGTATAATGGTTACATATGGATCCTTTGTATAAAGTATTCGGCTTGCATGTCGAGCCTCATCTCTTATTTCAAAGTGTAATTAATTATTTCCTTTTATATTTGTACTCATATGATGTAATAGAGATAGGATTAGTTTTAGTTTTGTAAACTTGATGTAAGGAGGCCACTTGAAGATCCAACTCCAAGGAGTGTCCATGGAGAAGCACCATGAAGATCTAATTCCAAGAAGCAACCTGAAGATCCAACTCCAAGGAGCGTCCATGGAGAAGCAACAAGAAGATCTAATTCCAAGAAGCAACTTGAAGTTCCAACCTCACAAAGCATCCATAAAGTAGTTCATTGTAATGTTGATCATTACATGCTTACAGGTTGATTCACAGGTGTTGCATGAGATGCATAAGACCATAGGTGGACTGTAATCCTTTGTTGCTCCAAAGGATTACAATAGTATGGACATAACCGATCTATTTGTGTTTATGATTGCATGTCTATCGTTTGTGGTTGTGGATATAGTAGTATATGATACGTACTATAAGTATGTGGTGTTTGGATATGTATATGTATTAATAAAACCCCTCAATTAATAATATTAAGTTTTAGTTGCCTTCCATAAAGCAACACACATGAAAAGCTTGATCGACTATGTGTGGGCACGCCTCCGCGTGGTACACTGTCTATCTCGTGGAAGTGTGATGGTGGGTGTGTGGGTCTGCCTTCGCAGGGTGCACACTCATCGTGTTAGCTTATGGGTTGGACTTAACTAGGAAACCTTGATAGGATCAAGTACCTAGAGGCACACAGATGCATCATGGTAAGGAGTTGTGCATGATCATCTATCCAAGAGTTGCATATGATGCAATTGGCAAAAGTTGCCTACCTTTATATTTGGTCTTTGACGTCGGCGTTGGTTGGGCATTGATCCAATTATTTTGGGTCTTGGCTCACTAGAAGGTTGTGCGTTGCAATCTTCCAAGTTGATAGTGAGGGCTATCAATTTGAATAAAATAGTGGGAGCGTAATTAATTAAAGGCCTAATTAATTTCGTTTATCAAATCTTTACAAGTCAAAATGTTTTGGACTAAATGCAAAATTTTCTTTTGTAGCAATCAAATGACAAACAACACGCACACGTTCTCATTACGATCGGTCCTTGAGAAGAACAAACTTACTGGAACCAACTTTCAAAACTGGTTTAGGACGCTGAGAATTGTTCTCACACATGAGCGTAAGCTCTATGTCCTTGAAACACCAGAGCCAGCGGAGCCCGCCGTAAATGCGCCCAAGGTTGAAAAGGATGCTTACAAGAAGCACCTTGATGATGTCGTGGATGTCAAGTGCCTGATGTTGTGCTCAATGAACTATGAGTTGCAAGAGCAGCATGAGAACATGAATGTCATGGAGATGGTAACACATCTCAAGAACATGTATCAACATCAAGCAAGATGGGAGAGATATTATGTCTCAAAGGCTTTGTTCAAAAGCAAGATGAAAGAGGGAGACTCAGTTGGCACCCATATACTCACCTTGATTGGGTACGTGGAAAGCCTATCCAAGCTGGGATTTCCCCTAGGTCAAGAGTTGGCCACGGATGTGATTCTACAATCGTTGCCTGAATCATATAATCATTTTGTCATGAACTACAACATGAACAATTTTGACAAGCTGTTGTCAGAATTGTTAGGCATGTTGAGGACAGCTGAAGCACAGATGAAGAAAGACAAGCCCAAGTCTGTGATGGTGATCAGCAAGGCAAAGGTAAAGTTAAAAGGCAAAAGCAAGGCTAAGAAAGGTTCTAAAGCCTGGGCAGAAGCCAAAGTCATCCACGCTTAAAGCTAAAGGTGGGATCTCCAAAGAAGGCAGTTGTCACCATTGTCACCAGCCTGGACATTGGAAAAGAAACTCTCCTCTCTACCTGGAGGAACTGAGGAATAAGAAGTAGGGGATAGAGATCTCCACTTTAGGTATATACATTATTGAGATAAACTTAAATACTTCTTCATCATGGGTACTGGATACCGGATGTGGATCTCACATATGTTCTAATATGCAGGATCTGATAAGAAGTAAGCCTTTACGAAAGGGCCAAGTCGAGCTGCGGGTTGCTAATGGAGCAAGAGTTGTTGCCACTGCAGTTGGAGTTATTAGTTTATCTTTGCCTATGGGCCTTGTAATAGAATTAGAGAATTTCTATTATGTACCTGCCATTAATAGAAATATTATTTTTGTATCTTGTACGGACAAGAGTGGATTTGAATTTCACATTAAGAATGGAATTATTTCTATATCTAAAGATGAGATCTTTTATGGCAATGCCCCTATGTCTTATGGTATCTACTTGTTAGAACTTGAGACTAGCATATACAACGTAAATACTAAAAGGTTAAAACTTGATAACTCAAACAAAACATTCTTATGGCATTGTCGTCTTGGGCACATAAACGAGAAGTGCATATCTAGACTCCATAAGGATGGTTATCTAGACTCTTTTGATTTTGAATCATTAGAGACATGTGAGGCATGTTTATTAGGGAAGATGACCAAGACTCCTTTCACTGGACATAGTGAGAGAGACAGTGATCTGCTAGGGCTCATACATACTGATGTATGTGGACCTTTTAGATCAAATGCTAGAGGAGGCTATCAATATTTCATTACCTTCACTGATGACCTCAGTAGGTATGGCTATGTATATATTATGAAACACAAGTCAGAAACTCTTGAAATGTTCAAGACTTTCATGAATGAAGCAGAGAAGCAACTTGGTAAGAGTATTAAAGCACTCCGTTCAGATCGAGGTGGCGAATACTTAAGCTAAGTGTTTGAGGACCTTCTGAGAGATCGTGGTATCCTGGTACACCACAACATAATGGTGTGTCAGAAAGAAGGAATCATACATTATTAGACATGGTACGATCAATGATGAGTTCAGCCGAACTTCCAATATCGTTCTGGGGATATGCTCTTGAAACTACAGCGTTTACACTTAACCGTGTACCTTCCAAATCGGTTCAAAAGACACCATATGAGATATGGAATGGGAATCGTCCCAATTTGTCTATGTTAAAGATTTGGGGATGTGAATCTTATGTTAGGAAATAATTTCTTGAAAAGCTTGGACCCAAATTAGAAAAATGCTATTTTGTTGGATACCCCAAGGAAACTCGGGGATACTACTTCTACACACCAACTGACAACAAAGTGTTTGTTGCTAGGACCGTTGTATTTCTTGAAAAGGAATTTATTTCCAAAAGAATTAGTGGGAGGAATGTAGAGCTCGAAGAAGTTCGAGACCAACAAGAAAGTAGAGAACCTGAGGAGGTACATAAGGAACATGAAGACTCACAAGTTGTTGTGGAATTTCAAGTTCCAAATGTAACGCATGAACCTCGTAGGTCTAGTAGGACACGACTTGAGCCTGAGAGATTTGGATTTCTCATGACTCAAGACAGTGACGAATTGGGCATAGCATATGAGCCAACTTCCTATCTAGAAGCTACTAAGGGACCAGAATCTGAGAAATGGCTCAAAGCCATGAGATCTGAGATGGAATCCATGTACACCAACAAGGTATGGACCTTGGTGGATCCACCCGAAGGGGTAAGACCCATAGGGTGCAAGTGGGTCTTTAAGAAGAAGACTGGCATGGATGGAAATATTCAAACCTATAAAGGTAGATTGGTTGTGAAAGGATTCCGTAAAATTCAAGGTGTTGATTATGACGAGACCTTCTCACCAGTTGTCATGGTTAAATCCATCAGGATCATGCTTGCCATTGCAGCTTATCATGACTATGAGATTTGGCAGATGGATGTTAAAACAACATTCCTTAATGGGAATTTACTCGAGGATGTGTACATGACACAACCTGAGGGTTTTATCGATCCAAAGGAAGCCAATAAAGTCTGTAAACTACAAAGGTCAATCTATGGATTGAAGCAAGCATCTCGGAGATGGAATCTACATTTTGATGAAGTAGTCAAAAAGTTTGGCTTTAGTCAAAATGAAGATGAACCTTGTGTTTACAAAAAGGTTAGTGGGAGCACAATCGTATTTCTCATATTATATGTGGATGACATACTATTGATGGGAAATGACATCCCTACTCTTCAGATAGTAAAAGGTTGGCTAGGGAAGACCTTCTCTATGAAGGATTTAGGCGAAGCATCCTATATATTAGGGATCAAGATCTATAGAGATAGATCTAGAAGGCTTCTAGGCCTAAGCCAGAGCACATACATTGACAAGGTGCTAAAGAGGTTTAGCATGGAGGGTTCTAAGAGAGGTAACTTGCCCATGTCCCATGGGGTTACAATCTCTAAAGCCCAGTGTCCTAGTTCATGTGATGAATGGGCACGCATGAGTAAGATTCTATATGCATCAGCAATTGGATCTATCATGTACGCAATGTTATGTACTCGTCCTGATGTGTCGTATGCTTTGAGCATGACGAGCCGGTATCAGTCAGATCCAGGTGAATGTCACTGGACAGTCGTAAAGAACATCCTAAAGTACTTGAGAAGGACTAAGGATCAATTCTTGGTATACGGCGGCGAGGAAGAGCTCGTGGTAAAGGGTTACACCGATGCTAGCTTCCAAACTGACAAAGATGACTACAGATCGCAATATGAATTTGTGTTTTGCCTAAACAACGGAGCTGTGAGCTGGAAGAGTTCCAAGCAAGAGACGGTTGCGGATTCTACAATAGAGGCCGAATATATTACTGCATCTAATGCTGTGAAGGAAGTTGTGTGGATCAAGAAGTTCATTTCTGAACTTGGAGTGGTTCCAAGCGCTGGTGATGTAATTGAGTTGTTTTGCGACAACAATGGAGCAATTGCACAGGCTAAAGAAGCAAGATCGCACCAACGTTCCAAACATATTCTATGGAGGTTCCATCTCATACGAGAGATCGTACAACGAGGAGATGTGAAGATTTGTAGAGTACCTACAGAAAGTAATGTGGCTGACCCGCTCACAAAAGCACTTTCACAGCAGAAACATGACGGGCATGTTCGATCACTTGGATTGAGATTCATGAGTGATTGGGTATAAGTGAAAGTGGGAATCTGTTGGTATTTATGCCCATAGAGACTATCATTTGATGATTTTAATGGGATACTATGTAAATGATTTGTAATACTACATTGATCATATCAATAAAGGCAAGTTTCCAATCTATATGTTTGTGTTTTATATTGTGAGATGACCATAAAACTTATAGATGTCTATAGAATAATATACTCAATGACATATGTCTTTGGGTTGATGACCTGAACAATGAGATCATATGTATGCTAAGAGTATGTATTCTTGTTTTGTCCCTAATCGGTTGTTATTGTGGAAATATCCATAGACATCAATAACACATAAGATTAGAATGTATGTTGGTTGATGGAAGAATATCATTATCCATGATATGGAGATATAAAACTAGATACATAGATACTTGTTAGAGAACAGTGTATCAGATAGACCCACCTTGAGAGTGACACATGGATACCATGATTGGTAGTTAAAGTCACATCTCATAATGATGGCGGTGATTGTGGTTCTTAGACCTGAAGTCACTACACTTATCACATGTCGTTCGGTGTACTTTGACATCATCCACCGTGGTACTGAATAAGGATTGCCATAAAGATGGTGCTTGGGTGCACTGTGACACATGGGGATGAATGTGAGTGATGTAGATGGAATTTGTTCTTACTACGGGAGTTTGATATTCTGGCCACTTGATAAGCGAGACTGAGAAATGCATGGCCATGCTGATGCGAGTCAATATGTGATATTGAGCTTACATATATCTCAGACAGTCTGCTCTAGTTCAAGGAACATGGATTGAATGTTGAAAAGGATAACAATTCCATGACTCGAGTTCAATCTGGATATCAGCGACAAAAGAACTATACAATCATTGTAACACCAGTCATGAATGATAGGTCAAGTTGTTCTCCAACTTCTCCAATTAATTGGGTGGTAATGAAGTCTTACTAGATACCAATCATTGCTTGTGAAATCATAATATGATTATGGATATCACTGCCAACATAATTTGGAGCCTACTGGGTCACACACATAGGATGTGTTGGAATAGGAGTATAATTATGGATTTGATTGGAATTGCTCCGAATCACATTTATGTAATGGATTAGAATAATATTGGAGTGACTGGCTCTAAGTGCAAGTGGGAGTCTGTTGGTATATATATGCCCATAGAGCCATCCCAAGCGATTGCATGGAGTCGGATATTAATGTGATTATTTGGTTAATTAATGAATTCCTGAATATTCTAATTAATCCACCAGCGTTTTAATTAACGCAACGTTTCTGTTTACCGATGGGTTTAGGAAACCCTACTTCCCTTCGTATCCTATTTAAAGGAGGATTGACAGCCGATATCTATATAAGATATCGAGAGACGCTTTTAGTTTACGCTCACGCACGTAAACCCTAGCCGTCATCGTCCTTAGGAGAGAAAAGAGAGAAACGTGCCGCTAGCACGCCGCCCCAGAGACATACTCCTTCCCGCCGGCTTAGGAAGCGCGACGTGGAGTTCTGTCCATCCGCGTGGACGAAGCAGAGACGCATACGCCTTGACGCCTGTGTTCGGAGGACGTCGACGACCACCTGTACGCGCTATGAGCGGCGGACATCACTGCCGCAAAGGAGCGCCGCCGGATCAACCTGCGACAGCGAACGGGAGAGAAGTTCCATCCGTGTAGACAAGCAGCGTTGCACCGTCGTGCAGCGGGACATCGCCGGACTTGCTCCGCGATAAGGTATATCCCGCAAACAATCCTTCCGAATACGTTGTTGTCGACAAGATCCTATTTTGGGTTGCGTGGATTTTATTGCTTCCGCCGCGCATGTTTTCTCCACAAAACCCAACATATATATTGTCTGATTTTCCTACGTCTACTATCATATGCAACACCAGAAACATTCCAAGATGTAAAATGCATGTAAAGAGATAGATGAAACTCACTATGTGTAAAGTATAAGTATTATAAAGGAGTATCACGTAGATAGTAATTGAGAGATATGGATCAAAACTCTATGAGGTACTAACTAAGATCCAATCCATAAATCATTCAAGATTCTCTAAGAATATTTTAGATTCTATATCATTAGCAAATAACATAACCAATGAATAGGTAAATGAAATGAAGTCTGCAATAGAGTTCCATGGAACAAGTTTCGTAAAAGAATCAGAATCATACACGGATGGTAAATGAAGAGTGGCATGAGACTGACAAAAATCTATATCAGGTGATTGTATAAAATATGTCTTACCCAGGTCGTCCATAGCAAAGAAGTTCCCTTTTTGAGTGATCCAGGTGTGTAACTCATAGCCTTGTGATCATGATAATCTTATGCGGATGGTAGGATGGTATAAGACATAGGTTGGTTCTATGACGTTTGCAATCTTTGATGATGACCATCTTAATCTTATCCATAGTCTCTAGGTTGATGCATGTGGGTTCATTTTGAAGATGAGTTCTATTAGTAGCAATGTGGATATGTGATGGTTGGGACATGGTAGAAGTTGTCGTGTCCAATGACTGGTGGCATTTGGCAGGGGGAGATTGTGAGAGGTGTGTTGGACCAGATGAGGTCAATTCCTAGTCCGTACCTTGTTTTTACCTGAGTTCTTGTTCCCAATGCATGGTTGTGGTTATTGGGTTTGGTTGTAGAACCATGATGTCGGGTGTTTATCAAGGTCTTTGAAGAGAGTGAGTTTATTGTTGGGATGTTCATCTAAAGATTGACGTTATAGACAAGGGGTCCACAATAGAATTGAGTTTGTTGGGCAATAGACTTTATTGAAATCACTAGGTTGGAGTGTCTTTAGGCAAATGAATTGAAGGGTAGAACCAATCATATTATCTATTTGCCTGAAGATAACTTCATCTTAGTGGTGATCCAGATGATTGGAGATGGAATTCCATCTAGTTCCTCACGATCTAATAAGGGGTGCTCCCGATTCAAGTGTCCAACGATTAACAATAACATGTGAAAAGTCATCCCCACACGGGATAGTGATGGTTTGTCTGATTAAATGGTCAAACGTAGACCCAACAGACAAAGGGTAAAGGAGTTGATAAGGTGATAGGATTTTGGCTTTAGGTATGGTGCATTTAAGAAGAAGAGAAGAAAATGCATGTGTGGCATAAATGCACTCGATATTAGGCCATGTTTGCTGGTTGAAAAAGTTAAGAATGATGTTACATGATGTGAGGACTTTGAGCATCCTCATATATGAAGCTTGTACATTGATGGAGCATTCAATATTGTGGTTGAGGTTAGGTTGGGGTTCAATATCATCAGGTGGGGTAGAAGTAGTGTTGAATGTGGTAGGTGATGGAGAGGTTGAGGCAGAGGGTGGTTGTGTAGCAAAATCCTTTACTGAGGGTATAGATGCTCATTGGTCACTTGTATTCATAGGGGGAGAGACAGAAGGAATATTGGTCTCAGCAGTCAAAGATATGTTTGCACTAATGTTGTGGATAGGGTCCTTGTTAGAGTTGTGGATTGATACATTTGAATGGTAGATCCTCTGTAGTAGAGAGATCTTGTAAAGGTTCAAAGGTGTTCTGGTAGAGTGGATATTTACAAGATACTGGGAGATGACTATTGGCTATGGCACTCTGGTGTGATCGAGAAAGGGTGGCTTGTGTATTGGTTTGTGTCGGCGGCACCAGGCAGGATGTGCAAGGTGCTCAGACATTCTGAAATAGAATATATCATGTCATTGGGTTGTTTGCAAGAAGAGGGGCATGTGATGGCATGTGTCAACTACCTTTACATTTGTAACATGTAATCGGGTATATGCAGTGACTCTTAACATGCCCATATGTAAGACAACAATAACAATTAAAATGCTTACATGTACATTTCTGAGAAAGATTATATGGAACAATATGCCAAGTGCAATTATTATCAAGATACAGAATGACAATACTAAGAATATTATCATTATATATCCCTAATGGTGGAAAATAA
The DNA here is from genome assembly GCA_963693085.1 of Alisma plantago-aquatica. NCBI lineage: Eukaryota > Viridiplantae > Streptophyta > Magnoliopsida > Alismatales > Alismataceae > Alisma > Alisma plantago-aquatica. Next base: position 459,051,246 of record OY856414.1, read on the forward strand.
AAAAATTCGATATGTGTTTGTCGAGATAGTTTAGTCTCCAGTAAGTATCACATGTTTTCAGTTTCTATAAATTGTGAATATACCTGAATCATCTGTGGATCTTAGAGAAACCAGTCATGGGTGCCTTTAACACCATGCTCGATCCTAGTGAAAAGATAGACGACAATTTATTAAACTCCAATGAGGCATTTTTGTTCAATTATATACTACTTGAAGCTAGGCTCACGGACTGGGGATTCTCAGGGATGAAGTATTCATATAAACATGGGTTGCTGCAAGAATGAATTGATTAGGTGGTTGCCAATGATATGTTTGTTCAACAATGTCCAAACACTATTATAGAGCATATGCCACGAATAAACTATGACCACTGCCCTCTACAACTTAGAATAAGAAATAAATTTCTAAATGTAAAAAAAATTATTACTCATGCTTCCTCGTACAAAGAGGAAGATTTCAAGGGTCTTCTGAGTTCTCTTTGGAATAGAAGCAAATGCTTTAGTAAGGCACTTTGATCAATGAAGGGGAATCTTATGCAATGGGATAGGAAAACTATGAAGAAGAAGATATATGAAAAAGACATAATTATAAGAAACATCACTCACATTTAGAATAATTTGTAAGTTCAATATGATAAAATATCTGACAAGCTTTGTCTGGATATGCAAGAGGAAGTGGACCAAATTTTAAGGAAAGAGGAGGAAGATTGGAAGCAAAGGGCTCATATAAACTATCTTAAATGAGGACAATAACACTAAATTTTACCATGTTGGGGTTAATCAAGGACAGAGAAGTAACACAATCATTACGCTGAAGGATACTAATGATGATTGGGTCAGTAATGAGACTGAATTAATGAACCTGGCGGTGAGACATTTCAAAAAAGTGCTTATTGATACTAGTAATGATTGTACATCCTATTATAGATTGATGCATGGTTAGTTTGATCCTTTATCTGTCGAGCAACTCACTTCAATTGTAGCTAACCCATACAACACTGAAGTGCATGCCATGCTATCAAGAATGAATCTGTATAAGGTGGCAGGACCCGACAAGGTCATCACTCTATTTCTACATCAAGGTTGGAATGTGGTAGGTGTTTCCATTATCCATATTGTAAGACATGCTATCGCTGGCGAGCCGATTATACAAAGTTGTGTAATGCTACAATTGTACTTATCCCCAATGTATTGAGACCTGGAAAATGTGAGCAGCTTTGTCCCATGTCACTCAATAATATAGTCCTCAAAATTGCATCAAAATCGGTTGTTGAAAGGATCAAGGGTTCATGCCTAGCTAGATGTCAATGGATCCCAGGATGAAAAATTATTGATAATATTTCTCTAGTATAGAAAGTTGTGAATAGCATGAAATGAAAGAGAGGCGCTAAGACTATGGCTATCAAGGTAGATCTCACTACAACTTATGGTCAAATGTCCTAGAAATTTCTAGAAGACAAGGTAATACATGTTAAAGTTCCCACCAATATACACAATTTTATCATGAATTCTTTATTAGGTGGTATGATTTCTATTGCTTGGAATGGGAAGCTATCCAACCTTTTTAAGGCTAAAAGGGGCTTAAGGCAAGGAGACTCACTTTCACCCTACTTCTTTGTGTTATGTTCGGAGAGATTTAGTTAGCTAATCAACAATAGTGTGCAACACAAGCAATGGAATCCTGTGAGGCTTGGTAATGTAGGACCAAAAATATCACATGTTTGCTTTGTTGATGGCCTAGTTTTGTTTGTTGAAGACAGTAAGGAACAAATGATGATTATTAAACATTGCCTCAATCTGTTTTAGAAAGCATCTAGACAATCTATTTCTATCTCCAAGTCTAGGATTTTCTTTTCTAGAAGTGTTCCAATAAATATTGTTCGTAGAGTGGCTTCTTTTAGTGGCTTTAAGGTGACGAAAGACATGGGTAAGTATCTCAGAGTAACCATTACTCATTCAAGAATTAATAAGAACACTTACTCTAATGTTCTAGACAAGGTACCAAGTGGAGTGGATGCATGGTATGCTCAGAGTTTATTGATAGCAAGATGAGTGTGTGTAGACAAAACTACCTTGATGGCCTTACCTACTTACAGGATGTAGACTACTACTCTTCCTGCTAAATTATGTGGTCGCATTAATGGTACCATCCAAAAGATTAGTACGGGGAGGAAACCATAAAGCTAACCCCATGTCACTGGTATCATGGAAGAAAGTCACTTATCCAAAGGAGGGTGAAGGCCTAGGGATTAAATCTATGTGAGAGTGGGACCAAGCTATGTTGATGAGGAACACTTTGGATCTTGCTAGTGAGAGAGGTACATTATGGTGTAAGGACATGTGAAAGAAATTTCTATCCATTAATAACAACAAAGTTGTAGGGGTGACAAGGTTGGGAAAGTTTACCCTAAAAAGTAAGTAGTTCCTTGTTATTAACACAAGATAGATTCAATTGAGTGGGCAACATATTAATTGTTGGAATGACTATTAGGTCAAGGCAAATTTCACCCTCAAAGACCATGTCATCAAACTGATTCCTATGGAGCTACAAGATTTGAAAGTTGGTAACGTGAAGGATCTAGATGGAGAATGGGATAGAGGATTCTTGAAAGAATGATTTAATGATGTAATTATAAAATAAATCATAAAGGTGAACACACATGTAGATGGGGATCATGAGGATGTTTGGGTGTGAAACCATTCTACGAATGGGCAATTTATGACTAAATCTGCCTATCAGGCTATGTGGAAACCTAGGGATATTTTTATGAAGGGCCATTAGGACGTGATATGGGAGGCAAAGATAGCATGCAGACTCCAATTGTTTGCATGGATTGTGGCACAAGGCACACTACTCACAAATGCAAGATGGAAAGTGAGACACCTCACTCAGGATGATAATTGTGGTAGATGCAATGATGGAGAGGAAACAATTCTACATGCTTTGAGAGACTGAAAGTTTGCTAAGACGGTGTGGAAGGTGTTGATTAATAGTCCAGAGTTGAACAAGTTCTTTAGTTTTATTGATTACAAAGAATGGTTGACACATTATTTATCCAAATCAGGAGACAATTGGAGATTGTTTCTTATAACCAATAACTACATTTGGCAATGTCGCAATGCCTTTGTGTTTGAGAATAATGGTAGGAATCCATGGAGTTTGGAGTAGCTTCTTCTTCTTCTTCACATCCTAACTATTGTAGAATGACCTCCCTCCTCGAAGGGGGTGAAGAGCATGGACGTAAAGGGGATTATGGTAGAAAACCTAGAAGACTAGGTTTCTATGGTGGAAATTGGGTGGAAATGGTAGGTGGAGGTCTTGAATGCAAGGGAGATGGCAATGAATGCTCTAGAGTACATAGGAGGGTGATAAGGCAGATAACCTAGTGTTGTGGCCACCATCCATGTATATATAGGTGGTGGTGGAAGCACTAGGGTTAGTAGGGGTACAGTTGGAAAAATAGTGTAGAAAAAGTTAGGTTTAGGGTGGTAGCACGGTCGTTTTGGGCAGAACGACTGTGGTGATTGGTAGTTGGAACGGCTGTGGTGGAGGAGAGCAGCCATGGTGGAAAATGGAAAATGTTAGAATTAAAGTGGTCGTATGAAAGCTGGTAGCACGGTCGTATTGGGAAGCATGGACGTGGTGGGGGCTAGGTAGAACGGCTATGCTACCCATGAGGGAGGTGAATTGGAGGTCATTCTAATCAGCATGCCCATTCTCATCCTTGGCAGCACAACTGTGTTGACTGGCATGGGTGTTTTGGAGGCTTCTCAGCACGACCGTGCTGGGTAGCACGACCATTTTGGCAATGTTACTATAGCTTGACAAAATGAGGATCATCCCTATAACTTTGGCATTTGTGAGCACAACCGCTCCTTGGCACCCCGACCGTGCTGGGGTCTTCAGTAGCTTTCTAAACTTGAAACTTCACGATCAATGGACTTCTTTGCTTGAACTTGACCCTTGGACATTAGGGGTAGGTTGAGGGAGCTTTGGGGCCTTCTTTGGACCCCTCCATAGGTGGATACATGGTCCAAGTACCTGTAAAATATGCAAAGAGCGTCCATAAGTGCATTTGACAGTAATATGCATATTGAGGGAATTAACTTGCATTCTACTATGCTTAGATGTGATTGAGATACAAAAAGACACAAGATGAAGCCCTAAAATAGGAATGCATCACCACCCTAAAATTAAAACATACTTGTCCTCAAGTATGCTCCAACTTAATCTCTCTCTTCAGTTTCTTTCAATCAAACAAGAATGATAGAATGCATTGTAAAAGATGATTATTGGCTAAATAGTCTTAGAAGTGACTAAGTGCATGTGTTCCACCTCTCTCCTCTCCACTTTCACAAACCAATCAAGAAAGGAGCACTGAGCATACAAAGTTCAAATATAGAGAATAGAATACACAAGCTTTCCATATGTCCTTCATGTAATTCTGGGTAAACCGTTTCATGTTGGCGTTAATTAATGATGACTAGGAGTGTTGTTTCACTTTCATGCATTCAATATTATGCTTCAAACCACACTAAATGACCCACATGGCTGTAGAAAAGGGTAAAGTGAGCTATGTTTGATGTTTTCTAGATCAAAGGGTATGAAAAAGGAAGAAAGGTATGCGGTAAGAAATTAGAGTGTTTTAACACTCATCATTTATTTTGATGCTCTTAAACAAGAGCTTCTTTTCTTTTCATTTTTTCCTTTTTCTTTTCATCTTTTTCTTTCGCCCTTGGTGTAGATAGGGCATATGGTGGATAGAGTGAAGAGGGGAGATGCATATATGGCCACCCCAAGCTTTTAGAGGTGGCCAAGGCTAAGTATGTGCACTAAGGCATCCTTTCATGAGGCAGAGAGGTATGAAGATGGTGAAAGAAGAGTCGGGCTAAAGAGGGGACATTAGTGTAGTCCTCAACACAAAATCTTCTGCATGAAAACTAAGCTAACACTTCATCAAATGCTATCACACCACATAAGCAAACAACATGAGATTCACATTTATATCATGTGATTCCATAGGCTCTAAGTGTTCATATATAGCTTTCTCAATTCACAATTCAACCAAAACATTCACAAACTTTAGAGAGAGGTGATGCACATGTAAAAAGTCAACAATCAAGACCATATAGCATTAAACTCTAAAAATGGGGTATGCATTTGTCAAAGATCAACATTTTCAGATCAAAAAGTGGAGATTAAGTTAAAACATGCTTTTAGGCAAAAACATTCAGATCTGGGCAACATTGGCCAAAATGGTGCCAATTTACATTCAATCACATCTAAACCTACATTTAGGGAAATTAAAACATAAAGCAGCAAATCCTAGTTAAAACACACAAAAATACCAAAATCTACATAGATATGCAATACGTGACATGGAAGAGCAAAAAGAACAAACATTTTGAAAAGTTATGCAAAAATGCATGAAATAAAACTACATATATGCATGAATGCTAACAGACACACAAGGTCAGGATTGACAAGTAAAAGTTTTAGTCAACTGTTTGATCATCTCACAAAAATTTAGCACAATGTACATAGATAAAAATGCGGTGATGGGTTTACCTCCCTACCACCCCAAACCTTTAAATCATGTTGTCCTTAGCGTGAAATAGAAGTTTAGAATGGTAGGGTAAAGGGCATGGAGTCGTGGTAGACAACTACCAAGAGATGGAGTGATCAATGTAGCATTAGGTGAGCAGGGTAGGACCACCACGGTCGTGCTGAGCAGCACAACCATTCTGGCTTGCCAGCCACATGGTCGTGTTGTGTAGCACAACCATTCTGGACTTCTTCATGTAGCTCTTATATTGATTTGTAATATTCTCTTCAACTTTGATCTCCTCCTTGGCTAGACCATTCATGCATCACCTTTTCTTCCTTGTACCTATGCTAACATGATTTACAAACAGAAAAACTTTCAAGTATGGTGTGTGTTTTTTGTGGAAATCAAAAGTATGATAAAACAACAAGGTTCAAGAATCTCAGACCACATGGGTTGCCTCTCACCAGTGCTAAATTTATAGCCTTCAGCCAGGCTTGTTGTTTTCTTCACTAAGTGCTGACACCCTAGGTGTATCCTTCCTCTTCCACGGTGATCCTTTCTAGAGTTCTGACAACATGGGCTTCATCCCATGGAGTGTACAGTGATTGGAAGTAAGGAATTTATTTCCACTGTTCTAGAGGATATAGTAGTCTAGATTGGCATCAAAATCTTCTTCACCCATCATGTATCTTTCTTCATTAGTGAATATAAAGAAGTCAAACTTTCTCCTTCTATGCATGACCATCAAAGTGCCTGTATGCACATTAATCTCCGTACTCACGGTGGCCAAGAAGGGCCTCCCCAATATGAGGTATTCCTTTCCATCAATAGGGCCAAAATCCATGATCAGAAAGTCAGTTAAGTATGCGATGTTTATCCTTTGATTCAATGCTACTATCTCATTTCGCAATATGCCCAAAGGTTTCCTCCTAGTTCCATCACCCAAGATAATGTCACAATCCACCAATTCTATTTTTGTGAGGCCGAGCCGTAAGTACATGCACAACGACAGAATGCTTGCTCCTGTGCCTAGATCTAGGAGAGAATGATCGACAGGTCATGCTTTGATATAGCACCTGATGAGGGGAGTTCCCAGATCATCCCTTTTCTCTGGTAAGCCAAAGTCCAAGATGAAATTCACAGATCTTGTGGCAATGATTTCTTTAGGTGGAAACAATACCAATCTCCTCCTCCCCGTGCAAACATCCTTTACCAATGAAAGGAATGTTTTGATGCCTGATGTACCTTGATTTAAGGTCCCTAAGAGGTTCATGATTTGACTATGATTCTTTTGGGGAGAGGGGTCTTCTAAAGAATCATGGAATTGCACACCGCTTGCATCAAACTTTTCTGCAAAAATTTCTGGGCCTTGAGGAGGTATAGTGGTGATTCTTGTCTCATTGGGAAGCATTGAATCCCAACAAGGTCTTGCATCAAGTGTTACCATGTCAGTGGCATGCGGGGCATCAAACATGATTCGTCACAGAAAGAGAGAAGAACGGAATCACTATCACTTTAGGTACTTCCAAGAAAGGGTGGGACAATTGATCTCACAACCTCCAATGGGGGCAAGATGCAAGATATCATCTTCTCTATCAATGGTGGTACACTTGAGGGTACTTCTTCATCACCAATGGGGGTAGCGAGAGCTTGGATGCACTCAGTATTTTCAAGCAACAATGGAGCAACAAACTCTTTGGTGCTCTTACAATCTCTACTAGATTCTTCCGGCCATGAAGCTTCATTGTAAACCTTGACCATTTAATATCCCCCCTTTTCAATCTCTTGAGTATCCTTCTTCTCCCATATAATAGATGCCATATTCACTTGCTCATGAGAAGAGGGAGGGGCTTGTGAAGTTGAAGATGACGGTGGTATTTGGTGAGGTGGATTATGATTTTGGAGTATGCAAGGGGGTTGTTGTGGAGGTGGTTGTTGATAGGCATGTGATGGAGGTGGGGGTCTTTTCCTTATTTGTATTCAGATTTAGATTTCATGGTGTTGTATCTTTCTCTTATAGTTACCAAACATTTAAGTTTTGATAGATTATGATGCAATTCCCATCTTCTTTAAGATAGGATTGAAATATTCACACCACGATTTGTTATTCATTATGCTCTTTATATTGTCTCAAAATGACTACTTGATCAGAGTAATAAGAAAGATAACAATCTAAGAGTTCCATACTTACCTTTTCTTCAATAATTGAATACCTGGCCAAGGCACCCAAATACAGAGATTAGGTAGTATGCACCATATTTTTATGTCATATTCCTAACTTAGACATCATCCTAGTCCTAAGTCCTAGTGTCCCTCACTACTACATTTATGACCTCTAACGTCGCTTCCGTTAGTGTCACTTATATAAAAAAACCGACCTAAGAGGCTAGAACCGAAGCTACAAGTCATTAGAAAAATGTCTGGGTACCGCTTATAGCTACAAGGTCGGTTATTTAGATATAATCGACGCTTAAAAAGACCCGCGAAAATCATATTTTTCACGACACACAAAACCACAGCATCGGTTTTTTAGAAAACTGACCCAACATGTTTCCCGTGGAGAAAATTTGCTTCATTTTGGCTTCGCGCGTCGAGCTATAGGGTCGGGTTTTAGAAATAACCGTCCTCTAAAGTTGTCTGGATAAATTCGGGTACCACTTATATTTGTTGGGCCAGTTTTCCCAAAAAATCGACCCTATAGGGTCGGCTTTTTAAAAAAATTGTCCTCTAAAGTGGTCTCTTGGGTCGGTTTTTATAAAAATTCGTCCCCTAAAGTTGTGGGTTGATTTTTTAAAGTTGGGTGTGTTGTGGAACTTAGGGGTCGGTTTTCCCTAATAACCGACCCTGAGGAACCACTGTAGAGGGGTCTTGATAGGTCGGCTATTTTAAAAGACTGACCCCTAAAGTCCAGAACACACCCAACTTAAGAAAAAATTAACACACACCTTAGAGGATGATTTAAAAAAACCAACCCAGTAGGTCAGTTTAGAGGACGGTTATTTGAAAAAACCGTCCTCTAAAGTGACCTACTGGGTTGGTTTTTTTAAAAACCGACCCCTAAAGTCCATACACACCCCAACTTAAAAATATCAAAACACAACTTTAGAGGATGATTTTTAAAAAACCCGACCCAGTAGGTCACTTTAGAGGACGGTTATTTGAAAAAGCCGTCCTCTAAAGTGACCTACTGGGTCGGTTTTTTTAAAAACCGTCCCCTAAAGTCCATACACACCCCAACTTAAAAAATATCAAAACACAACTTTAGAGGTCAGTTTTAAAAAAAACCGACCCAGTAGGTCACTTTAGAGGATGGTTATTTGAAAAAACCGTCCTCTAAAGTGACCTACTGGGTCGGTTTTTTAAAAAAACGACCTCTAAGTTGTGTTTTAATTTTTTAAGTTGGGGGTGTGTATGGACTTAGGGGTCGGTTTTTTCATTTAACCGTCCTCCTAGGTATGTGTTCGGGCATCGCCTACCTGAGGGGTCAGTTTTTTGCAAATAACTAACCCCTAAGGTGCGGTAGAACCTCCAAAGTCGCGCACACCTTGTTCATTTTCCTTTTCACTGTCGAAATCTATTTCGACCTTTTTTCTTCTCTCTCTCCCACGCCGTTTCTCCTTCCGACCGTGTTGTTACGCCGCCAAGCATTTCCTAGCTCGCCGTCGTGTTCGAAGACTTCCTTGGTGTCCGAAGCTCGCCGCCTCCCACACTTTGACAAAGCCGTTCGTGAAGTCGCCGCATCCTCCACGAGCTCCACAAAGGTCACCGCCATTACAAGTAAGACACCTCCTTCCCGAGCTTGTTCACGAAGCTTGTTGTTGCTGCTCCACCGCCTAATCTCGTGGATTCCGAAGGTGTTGCTCCTGCCGATGAAGGTCGTGGCTTGTTGTTGCTGCTGTGCCACTGTGAAGCCGCCGCCGCCACTTTTGAACCCGTCACCCCACCTTGAAGCCACCGCCCCAAATGGTAGGGTTTGGTTTTGCCCTAAAATGAATGTGTGGCCACCAATTTCACTCTTGGTCTTTTGGTTTGTCCACATATTTGAACACTACGGATTTCTACTTCCTTGTAGTAGTTTCGAGTAGTTTCGACGTCATTCGACGGTCGTCTTCTTGCTCTTCTTCCTGTGCGTTTTCTACTGCCACGGTCAACTCTCATTTTCATCTCAGTCGCTCAGGTTAGTTACATTTAATTTTTATTTTATGTGACTTGTAACTCAACCAGTAATATAAATATGTTTTTATATCTACATTTTATTATCATTCACATGTAAATGTTATATTATAGAAATTCATATTAGATTATACATGGGTATTCTTATATTGACACTTTAGGGTTTATAGGTGAGATCATCAATGCATGATGTTAACATAATATATAAATATGAAAATATATTAACTTAGAAACCCATTCAAAATTTACTCATTAGGAATCAATTTTGAATAGTCCCCGATTTGGGACTGTTTTTGGATATTTAATCTCACTTCGGATGTAACTGTATAATGTATGTTTAGTTTTGAAGAAAATTTTAGTAGGATTTCCTCATTTGTTCTCTGGGTACATATGTGAGTGGTTATGTTCCATTTACATCGGTGTACTTGGAGAACTTAGGGGAAATGTTGTTGAATTTTTTTCCAAAATGAAACATACATTATACAGTTACTAGTGAGATTAAATATTCAAAAATGGGATAAGTGATACACTTTTGTGAATAGAGCTCTACACAAGTCTCACAAAACAAATTAGACCTTCAAATTATATTAGGTGCAAAAACTAAAATTATAGATTTAGGAAACTCGACCGATCGGTCCAGTTCAGATATGGACCGAATGGTCATCGGTCGAGTTCTTTGAAGTGGCAACTCGACCTATCCATCAAATAATCCCATATTTCCAGGGATCGGTCGAGTTTGCAACTCGACCGATCAAAAGTCTGTTGGAAATTTTGAGAAATTAGTTTTGGCTGTTCAAACGATAGATTTTTGTATCCCAAACATTTTTCCCATCTTAGTTACAATACAAACCATGTATATAAGTGATTAAAGAAATTGTTCTAAGCCGTTTGAGGCTATTTCCTTATTTGGTCATTTGCATGTAGTTTTGCATGAACTTGATGAGTTTGATTAATGTAGAATTTGATTATTTTCTTGTACCTAACATCTGAAATCAATCTCAAATAGTTGTGTTAGATACATATGAATGGAATGGTTGAGTCATTATCAAAATATGGGCAATGTGCGATACTTAGGTCAACAATACTATTAATATTAAATGTTTTATATGGTTTTATAATTAATTTTAATGTGATCTAGAAAAATGGATCAAAGTTGGATGTTTATCAAGAACCGTTGCAGTCTAGAGTTTGCCAAAGGTCTTGATGAATTTATCAGATTTGTTGAGGAACATAGGAAACTACCTACATATAGGTTTTATTGTCCATGTAGAAATTGTGGTAACAATTTGAAAGTTGACAATGTTGAGGAAATTAAGAATCATGTCATATGCAATGGGATCATATAATTTAGTAAATGGTGATAGAACAATTTGTATCAAATTCTTGGCATAGTATGGATATAAGAAAGATGTTGGGCTCTTATGCAAATGTTTCTGATCGGGTGCTGACGTTGAAATTGGTTTTAATTTCCCCATATTTTTGGGTATGTGGTTAATTGGTGATTGATTGTGTTTTATGTTTTGAGTAATCTTGTTTAAATTAATGGGTTCTCACAATTACTCTAACAACTTTATCAAGAAAAGACGCACCACATGAATGAGCAATATGAAAATCACATTTTTATCATGAGATTCGATAAACCCTAAGTGTTGTGTCTTGCTTAAATCACAATTCAACCAATCAATTCACAAACATGAAAGAGGTTATTCATATGTAAAAAGTCAAGAACTGAGACTATTGAGCAATAGGTCATGATAATATAACATGCATTTATGAAAGGTCGACATTTTTAATCAAATAAGTAGATATTGGGTGAAAACATGCTTTTAGGCAAGAAATTCTTAATTTGGGCAAAATTGGTGAAAATGGTGTCGAATTTCCTTCAATTGTAACTAAGCCTTCATTATGAACATAAAGCAAAAAAAAGTAAGTTCTAGCTATAAACATGCAAAATTTACAAAATTCTACACTGAATGCAATGCATGGAAAAAAAGAGGATTTTTTTTGAAAATTAGTCAAAATGCAAGAAAATAAACTACAAGATATGCATGTATATAAAGAAAACAAACAAAGTATGAATGGACAAGTATAAGAGTTAGTTCGACTATTTGATTAGGGGAAAAAAATTAGAACAAGGAACATAGAAGAATGTGGGGTAAAATAAGGGTTTACCACCCTATCCCAAAGTTGTAAACCATGTTGTCCTCAGCATGACTTAGAAGTTTAGAGTAGTAAGGTAATGGGCATGGAGTCATGTTAGACAATTTCCAATGGTGGGAATGATCAACATAGCAACAAGTGGGTAGGGAAGTGCTAACATGACCATTATGTGTAGAATAGCTATTTTAGCATGTTGGCACCACAGTTGTACTGTGTGGAATGATTGTAGTGGCTTCTTTCCTGTAGCTTTTTCAGTGATCATCAATTTTTTTCTCCATTTTTATCTTCTCTTGGATGGCTCCTCCATGAATCATATTCCCTTCAATGTACCTATTCTAACATGATTGACAATGTTGGAAAAGTGTAAAAATAACCAAAAATATCAAAAATGAAAGGTTGGGTGAAAAATTCCCCAAACCTAGGTGGGTTTCCTCCCACTAGTTTTAAGTTTCATGCCTTCAATCGAGCTTCTTGTCATTATTTCAATCAATCAACCATTTGGAGTGCTTGTTTGTCCACTATTGAAGTGGATACCTCCCTCATTTGCATTCAAAAGTTGTCCCTTATCCCATTGCTCACAAAATTTATCACAATGTGTTCCATTCAGATCTCTATTTTTCAAGTAATCAGCTAGACTCTTCAAGTGATCATGCTCAATACCCTCATTCCATTCTTGTTAGGTGGGGGTTTCAGACATATTAATATTTATTGTCATGTCCATGAAAGAGATTGTCATTGTGCCACCGTGCACATGTATCTCAACATCAATTATTTATAGTAATGGTCTCTCAAGATGATGGGAATCTTCCTATCCTCCAGATCCATGTCAAGAACTATGAAACCAGCTGAGAATAATGCTACCCTTTCCTTGTCTATCATCACTAAAACATCATCCACTCATCCTCTAGACAATTTGATTGAGCGGTCCACCGATTGGAGAGTGCAATGAGCCAGTTTCAACTTGCCTAACCTTAGCTCAACATAGACACTAAATGGCATCAAATTCACACCAGATCCCAAGTCAATTAGGGATTGTTCTATGGGATGTCCATCTATGTAACTAGGTATGAGTGGGGCTCTTGGGTTTTTCCTCTTCATGGGAAGTGAGTGTTTGATAATAGAGCTCACTTGTTCAGTCAACTTGATTTTCATAGGCATTTTTCCCGTTTACTTTCTCTTGAAAATGCACATGTTTGAGAAACTTGGCATAAGATGGGATCCTCTTGATAGCATCCAACAACAGAATGTCCACCTTCACTTGCAGAAACATTTCTAGAATGTCCATATTGTGTTTTTCCCTCCTTTTTCATGATGGAGGCTCGTCTAATGCATCGGGGAATGGTGGCTCACTTGCTTTTGTAACATGCCCTTCTTGTGGCATGACATGAGATGGAGCACTATGGATTGTAGAACCTGTAAATGGAGTGAAAGGTGGAACAAATGATATTAGATGCTCAACATGAGGCGTCATGGAATCATCTTCAACATTTTCAATAATGGTATCACTGCTTGGTCTCTTTGGCCTTATTTCATCAACATACCCTTGGCTCACATGCTCATCACTCAATTGTGTCTAGAGATACTCAATGACTTTTCCACTCTTTATAACTATCACAACACTACCTTGGTCATGGTGGAGAGGGGAAGCAGGTTGTGACTGTAGAGGAGGTGGAGGTGGCTCTTGGTATTAGAATTGAGGTGGAGGAGAAAATTGAGGTTCGTAAGTGAAGTGGTGGGATAGTCAAGGTGATGGAGGCATATAAGGCTTGGGATGCCCTTGGAATCTATAAATGGGTTGCACTTTCATAGGGGGTGTACTATAGAAAACTTGTGAGGTACCCATTGGTCCACTTGCTTCATTAAAGCATTATAGGTTGGGAGGACAGATTTACTTCCCCTTGAAGAGCAAGTATAGAAGAGAGATGCTCTGCTTTTTCCTCAAGCCTTGTAACATACTTGCACAACATCAAAGCTTTTCAATCTAGATAGAACTTCATCCTCAAACCTTGGGCTATATCCTGGACTTTGTTGTTTTGAGTTGTCATGAGAATGAAGTTCCTTCATTTCTTCACCAAAAGACTCAAAATAATTAATTGAGTGACAAGAAACACTTTCCACTTGGTTCTTCATAAAAATTATCATTTCCCCAAGAATCTACATCATTTGTGGGCTTAAGTCATTAGAAGATGAAGATGTCACACCAAACAATCTATCACCATTATTAACCATGCTAGAAGCTTGGATCCTTGAACTGTTCACTAAGTGATCAAACAATATCCATGACTCTTCATGTGGTTTATCCATGAAAACACCTCCACTAGAAGAATCCATTGTAGCTTGACCCATTGGAGAGAGATTGGAGTAAAAGGATTGTGCAAGCCACCTTACATGAATTTCATGGTGTGGGCACTCTCTCAACATCTTCTGTAATCTTTCCCTAGCATCATTGATCGCTCATTACCCATTTGGCTGAAACCCACTATGACACACTGCATTTGTGTCAACCTTGCAATGGAGTAAAATTTCTTTAGAAAGGCATCCTTCATTACTTTGCTAGCTCATGATGTCTGTTCTTGATTCATACCAATCTTTGGCCTTGTCTTTGAGAGAAAATGAGAATAAGGTCAACCTCATGGAATCCTCACTAGTTGTCGGTGTCCTTAAGGTAGAGAATACTTCAAGAAAGGAATCTAAGTGCTTATTGGGGTTCTCACTCTCTGATCCATGGAAGCTGGGTAGGAGACCAAGAAGACATAGAGGGATAGAGAATTGCTCCCCTAGCATTTAATCAACTCTATTTGCAATTGGTGATTTGTAGTTGTCAGGCATGAGGTATTCATAGAGTGTCTTGTGATGTGAATTTTGGCCTTCCATATTGTCTTTCATGGGTTTCTTGTCACGTGCACAAGGCACAACCACACAAAAGAAAACAAGTTATCAAACCAATATGCACAAAGTATACAAATAATAAAGAATAGAAATAGTAAGGGCAGTAGGAAAAGATCAAAGCTAAACGAACCAGCTAGGCTAAGCGCCTTTCTCCCTGTCAATGGTGCCAGCAAGCTTGGTGCATTTTTCCTCGCCCTCGAGGTTACACATCTAAATCAATTGAATCTTGATTAGATGTGAACCTCAAAGGATCAAACAAATAACATGGGTCTTTTAAATTTATAAAGCCCTAATAGGCTCGCTCACATAAACTAACACATGTCACCTATAAGTGCACAGGGTCATGTTATAGTATAGGAAAGATGCAAGTTGAGGGTCAAACTCAAGAGAGAAGGGGACACTTGAGTTGAGTTAGTTTGAGGTAGGTTACTACTGTGAAGTCTAGGGTTGAAGGGTTTGAATGTTAGTTTTGTTAATTACACTAAGGTTGTGCAAGCAAATAATGAAAGGAAAAGCAAGAACCAAACAAAACCTAAGTAACCCTAGATAATTAATTCTAATGAGCAAGGAAAGACAAGCTAAGCAAGAAAATGAGAAATTTACACTAAGTCAAGCAAGAAGAGATCTACACTACACTAAACTAGCAATTAGGATTAAAAGTCAATTAAAGACCTAAACTATCAAGAACAAGGCAAGAGAAAGGCAAGAAGCTAACTAAGAAAGTAAAGAGACAAACAAGTAAAGACTGCTAAGCAAGAAGGAAATTAGGGATCTAATGGAATTATGTAAAGTGTGAGCTATTTGGGGAATGTACTTGTCAATTGAGAAGGGGTAATGGTATGTAAACATTATTATTTCATTTACATTACCAAACCAAACAAAAATATATATGTGCTAATGAATTGTCCTAAACTTCTATTTGTCCATGGATGTGTTAGTGTGTGTATAGGGGAACTAGTCCCTATCACCTCTACCCACCCTTGTGAGGCTCACTTGGATTATGGTTTAGGTGTAATTCAATTAGGATCTAGTCAAGTCTAGGTTTCTAGGATAGAAATGCTTAGGGTAATTAAGGACCGAGGGTAGTAATGGGAGGTAGAAATGAGGTTTTAGACCGCACATCACCTACCATCTAGCCTTGAGAGGTATCCAAGATAATTACACTAAATGGTTCTATACTAGCTACTTAGATCTCTTACTTAGGTGTAGGAGAATTTATTAGCATGTAGGAAGGCGAATAGCTATCTAAGAATCCACTAATTAGGCCTTGGGGCTACTCACTAAAAGCTACATATAAGCAATTTTCCTAGGATCCAAGGTGATTTTAAACACAAATCACAAAGAAATTTATGCAAAATGAGATAAAAAATATAACATAATCATTAGAAAAAGGAATTACAATGTTTACATATCACTTTCCCCCAAAATGTTATCAATATAACATTTTTGACTCCAAACAACCCACGTAAGGAGCCTAGCTACTCATAGAATAAGAAAATACAAAAAATGGAGAAAGAAGAATGAGTTTTGGAGTGAAAAGACATGATAGCTCATTGGAGACTTCTCCTTCTCCACCTCCTAATAGTAGCATCTCGAGCTTGTCCCTCCTCTAAGGTGGAATGGCATACATGTCTGGTGGAAAGTGGCCAAAACCCTAAAAGAAGGTATTTGGAGTGGAAGGTGATGGAATGGAGATGAAATGGAGTAGAGGGTGGATAGGATAGGTTGAGAGGAAGCTAAGAGTGGCTAACCTTGTGCTCCAGCCACCACCCATGTATATAGGTGGTGGGGAAGCACTAGGTCAAGTGGGGGTAGAATGGGAAATGCGGTGCAAAACTACTTCTAGGTTTTCTGGTAGCACGGTCATGTTGGGTAGCATGGTCATGTCGGGTAGTGGTTAGAACAGTCATGGTGGGGTAGAATGGTCATGCTCAGAAATGAAAAAAACTACAATTATATTTTGGGTTCTTGGAAGGCTAGTAGCACAGCCGTGTTGGGAAGCATAGTCGCGGTGGGAATAAGGTAGCATGACTGTGGTGGGTGATATGCAGCACGGTCATCCTGGATAACATGACCATGTGGGATAATGGTAGAACGGTTGTGTTGGGCAACACGACCTTGGTGGGTTGGTGGCAGTGCAGCCCTAGTGGGTTGGTGGCAGCATGATCATGTTAGGTATCACGGTTGTGGTGGATGAGTGGTAGAACGGCCGTAGTGGAGGGTTTGTTTTAGCTGCTTCAAAATTGAGATTTCCCCTGTGAATTTGGCTTTGAGAGCATGATCGTTATGTGTCACCATGACTGTATTGTGGGCTTTGATTGTACTTTGAGCTTAAAACTTCATGATCCATGGACCTCTTTGCTTTATCTTGACCCTTGGATACTAGGATAGGTTGGAAGAGATCTAGGGCCTTCTTTGTACTCCTCCATGGGTGGAGGAACCCTAGAACATCTTTCTTCTCTCCCATCCATCCAAGACATGGTCCAAGTACCTGAAAAACATGTGTCCATAAGTGCATTTGATAGAAATATGTATATTGAGTAAAATAACAAGTAATCTAACATATTTATATGTGATTGAAGTGCAAAAGGACATAATATGAGGACCTAAAATAGGGTTACATCACATTCCACTTTGAAATGTACCGACTTGAGAAGCTAAAGTAGAGAGGAGTTGGGTGATAACATTCTCCATGGTGCTTTTTCCCATAGTTGTGATGGAAAGGGTAAACCCCATGAGACTACTACAGAAATGGCTTATAACGTCACTTTTAAAGGCGTCGGTTGTATAAATACACTGACACCTAAACAATATAATATCGGTTGTATAAATCCACCAGACACAGGTATCGTTTTTACCCAGTGTCGGTTCCTTAATAGCAAACTGACGCCTAAAATTAACCGCCAAATCCAAAATTTCCAGTGAAAAAAATTACCTCCAAAATTTAACGTATGGCGTCGGTTATTAACTAATAAACTGACGACTAAAGGTTATTCGCGAGACATAAATTGGGCACATTTTGGTTGTCGGTTTTACAACAGTGACCGATGCTTATGGGTTTTCCCGCGATGTCTGCACAGAAATTTTTACACCCCCTATGGCGTCAGTTTTTCTATGGTAACCGACTACTATTGTTATTAGCATCAATTTTTGAAATAATCGATGCTTATGGTTAACTTTATTGTGCCGCACAAAGCCGACTATTCCCCTTTCTCTGTTTCATCCCCGAGAAAATAGGTCTGGCGATTTGCTCTGTGCTTTGTCGCCCGCCGCTGCTCCGTGCTCTGCCGCCCGCCGCTGCTCTGTGCTCGCGCCGGCGCGCCGCTCCCTGCCCTCTGTGCTCGCACCGCTGCTCCGTGGTACCGACTCCGCCGCTCTCCCTCTCTTCTCATCGGCCCTTTGTGCTCGCCGGTGGCTCTATGCTCACTGGCGGCTCTCTGCTCGCATGCCCTCTCCCTCTATGGTCGTCGGCGCTCTGTGCTCACCGGCTTCCAGCTTTCCTCTCCACCTGCTCCCTTCCCATCCTTCTCCGTATGCTCCCTGCCCTCAACCGCCCAAGGTCAGCCCCCTCTGCTAAGTGATGGACTTTGTCCTAAGTTACTGATTTCGATCAACTGATTAGTATTTTTTATCTACTAATTTGTATTTACTTATCTACTGATTCATATTTACTTCTACTGATTTGTATTTACTTATCTACTGAATTGAATTTATATATCTACTGAATTGTATTTACTTATCTACTTATTTGTATTTACTTATCTACTTATTTGTATTTACTTATATTAAACTTGTCCATTCTAGCATCATAATTTGATTTGATTATGTGCTTTGAACCTTGAAACATGCGTGTTAAAGATACATTGATGTCTCAAACTTAACTCACATGTGAGTCTTCAATTTCTAAAATGATTATGTGACCTAGTATGTATGTTGATATATGAAGCTATAGTTAAAACTTCAATATTGACCCCTAATTAATACATTATAACAGTATTGAATCATGCATTTGTGTTGTTGCAGGTGCTATTGACTTGTTGTTGATTTGCATATATTTATTCTTATTGTTTAATTATGTGTGTGTCTTTATCTTGACGATGAACATGCATGGACACTCAAAATGTTGAAATCAATGTTATAGAATATGATACCTAGATTAAATGATGTTACATGAAACCTAGGATATGAATGATGAAACTATGATTGTAGGTATTGGAATGACAACATGTATACATGTATTTGTTGGCCTAGAAACCCATCCAAGATTTACTCATTAGGAGTAAATCTTGGATAGTCCCTAGTTTGGGACTGTTCTTGAACTCCTAATCTCACTTAGGATGTAAGTGTATAATGTGTATTTGGTTTTCAAGAAAATTCCGGTAGCATTTCCCCATTTGTTCTCTAAGTACATATGTACTTGGAGAACAGTGGGGAAATGCTGCCAAAATTTTCTTGAAAACCCAATATACATTATACACTTACTAGTGAGATTAGGTGTTCAAGAATGGGATAGGTGGTACACATTTATTATATATAAGTATGACATCACATGTATAAACCCTAAAGTTTTAACCATAAACTCTAATCTGTTTACCCTAGACCCTAATCTTGTTGTAATATATACTTATTTTCTCTTTGATCATAGAATGGATAGATCATGGATGTCGATTCGCAATTGCTACACCCCAGAGTTGATTTCTGGTCTTGATCAGTTTATTAGATTTGTCGAGGAACATAGGAAACAACATGGAGATAGGTTCTACTGTCCATGTTTTATTTTTCTGAATGTGAACTTTACAATGTGAATGTGGACTTTACAATGCGAATTACTTTACAATGTGAACGTGAACTTTACAATGTGAATTACTTTACAATGTGAATGTATACTTTACAATGTGAACTTTACAATTAGTGTTACTTTACAATGTGAAATTTATAATTTGAATGTGAACTTTCAGATGGCTGAGCATTCCCATGATGACTATGTTGATGATCACCGTGAGGGTGAGGACATGATTGTGCCACCTGACAATGTTAGTTAATTTTAATTATGAATATATCCCTGAGGTTTCTATCTATATGTTCATTTATAATTATATCATGTAAGTGTGTTTTTTTATCAAATTTTAGGCTGGTGATGTACCCCCTGAAGTTGTTACAACACTTGATGAGAAACAAAAGAAAATTGAGAAAGTGAGGGGCATCACAATGATGAACAAGTTAATACATCAAAGGGGCAATGGACCCAAATTGGCTGTGGATTTCGATCAGGCAGGAAATCCATATGGAGTGAACCGCAACTCATTTGTTTCATATCTTGGGGTTCTTACTTGCAGCCATTGCAGTCCTATCCTAGAATCATGGCATAAAGTTCCTAAGGGGAAGAAAGACCACATATGGAAGGAACTATGTGTGAGTTAATTATTATTTGTAATTCTATTTGTGTAGATTACTAATTTTTAGGATACTAGTTAATAGCAATTCTATGTAATTTGTAGAGCATATTTGATCTGGATGAAAAGTTGCATCGTAAATGTGTGATGCAACATTGTGGGAGGGTCCTAAGGAACTATAGGACCAATCTCACCTGAGATTACATACGTGATGCTGAGAATAGGTTCTTGATTGATTCCAATTATAGACATTGATAAGTATTTCACTAACTCTACACTAATAATTTTCGTTTGTATTCTCTTTGAAAAATAAATATAGGAAGAAGGAAGCCACACAGCAATGGAACTACTTGGACCCCAAAGACTGGGAGGAGTTTATTACCCAAAGAAAAATAGATGAATTCAAGGTATTAAGCGTCACTCCCAATTTAATTAATATACATTTTTATGCATTCACCTATTCAAGATTAACCTTTAGTGTTACAAACCAAATCAATGTGCTAACTAACTAGGCTATCAGCGATGCTCAACGAGCAAGGCGTGCACCGAATGTGCACGACCACACAATGGGTCCAAGAGGATATGCAGGCGTTCGCCAAATACTACAGGCTGAGTCTACTCAGCCTACTGCTACTCAAGAGACTGCAGATTCCTCTACTACTGCTCCCGCACCTCTGCCTCGCCATGCTATATATATAGCTGGGAGGCAAAACAAGAAGGGAGAGATACCGAAGCCCACAACCGCTGAGGCGGCTGCAAAAATGGTAAAAATCAACTCTTAGAGCAATCTATCGATATTGATTATTGTTATGTTTACTTACGAATTTTTGTTGATGGTGATTAGCGGGAGCTACACGAGTAGAGGAAGGAAGGCAAGTTCATCCCTCAGGGCACAAGGGATGAACTGACAGTTGCTCTGGGTAACCCAGAGCATCCTGGACATGTAAGGGGTGTAGGCACTGGTGTGGGCATCAAAGCGTTCTTTGGGCCATCCCAACGCAAACCTGTCCCAAAAGCGGGACTTTCACAAGCTGAGGTAACTTATTCTTATTTTAGAACGTTATTGTGAAAGGGAATTCAATAATCAGAAACTAACATTTCTTTTATCCATGTATAGGTAGATTCCTTAATTAATAGGAGAGTCGAGGAAGTACTTGATAAAAGACTCCATGAAGCAATGAACAAGTGGCAGGCATCTCAGACTGCCACTCAGACAGTACCTGTGGCGGACCTCTCTTCTCCTACTACTCGTACTGCAGAGGTTGGGAGTAATCCTATAGACCCACAACCTAGCACGTCCTCTGTAAGTATTTTTATGGAATATATAATAGCTAGTCTGTTCAAGATGATATGTTTATGTATATATGCATATAACATTCTTTACGTAAATTTGTAGGGGTTGAAGCCATGTCGAATAAAAAGTGAAGGATATATCATTGCAGAGGCATCGACTTACCCACCCCTTAAAGGGTGCATGTTTCATGGGAGTCCAGTACCATATGGCATGGTATGTGTGAGCCTGATACATATACTCGCTGACTGGACGAATCTTGCACTGCCTCATGCACACCCAGATGCTGAAACACTTGGTGAGGCAGTAGGCAGAGTGATATTGTGGCCCGGAGTGGATGTCCTCTATATTGACATTGTATGATAAATTTTCATTACTTTAATTTGTTAGTGTGTATATATATATGATTCAATTGATATGAAATTATATATACAGGTCAAAAAGACGAGACCTGCTACATCTCGGCCTCCACCTCCTCGACTACCAAGTTGGCTTCCAGGGGACCTACACGCCTCGATAGGTCCTAATTGTAGGAGTGTGGCAGTGTGGATCGGTGAACATAATCCAAATTGCCCTATAAATGTTACTATTCCGGAGAATGTTGTAGGTAAATCATACGATAACAATCTATTTATACAAGTTTAACATACGTATTAATGCATACGTAATAGAAGTTCTGGATACGTATTAATGCAGGTCAAACATTCAGAAACAACATATTTATACAAGATATTTTGGAGTTGTTTAGTTATGAATGGCTGAACACATCTATGATAGAGTTGTGGATATGGTGAGATTAATGCATACGACAATCTGGTTTATACATCTATATACCTTGTTTTATATACG
Organism: Alisma plantago-aquatica; assembly: GCA_963693085.1. Taxonomy (NCBI): domain Eukaryota; kingdom Viridiplantae; phylum Streptophyta; class Magnoliopsida; order Alismatales; family Alismataceae; genus Alisma; species Alisma plantago-aquatica. Next base: position 459,073,549 of record OY856414.1, read on the forward strand.
GCAATCTGGTTTCTTATATATTAATGCATACGTAATACATGTTTTGCAGCCACTTACACAAGACATGTACAGATTTTGGTTTTCCCATGTGGGATTTTTGGTTCCATCTTTGATTAGTGTTGTAAATACAGACCCGTATTCAATTACTTCATATTGATGTGATGATTTTGAATATTTTGGTAAAAATAATAAGACGGTGATAATAGCTCCATTCAATGTCGAGTAAGTTTACTTTGCTTGTAATTTGGACTTAAGCAAATTACATTTTTATTGCAGATATTGAGTTATTAATTTTCTACTTTCTTACCTGTAGTGCTAAGCATTGGGAGTTATTAGTTATTGTCCCCAAGACATTCACCGTCTATTATCTAGATCATGCGGGGAGTGAGTTGGATGTATATGGACATGCAATTAAAAGACCATTATTCTCGTGAGAAATATTTTATGTTTTTATATCTGTTAACATATGTTACTACATTACTATTTAATTATGCAATTTAATGTGTTACATTAACATATATAGGGCTTTACAAGAGTGCAAAAAAGCTGGAGGAAAGGTCCCCAGGAAAAAAAATCTGACACTCATTTGGGAGAATGTGAAAGTAATTTCCTGACTCCAATGTATATATTATTTATGTGAACTGTGCTTATTTGTATTTTTGAATATTTTGTATGTTTCAATTTATAGTGTGCTACACAAGACAACGGCTGGGTATGTGCCTACTATGTGATGTGATTTATGGACCTAATCATCAAACATGCCGTATTGGAAATTGATAACATACAACATGTATTATACATAGTGTCGTTAGATAATATGAAATATATGAATCTTATTATATATTATTATAATTATGTATATACGTCATTCTCTTTGTAGGTCTTTAAAACTGAGGACTTCAACACAGGTGCAAAGAGTTTTGATGTACATGCTCCCTATACGAGAGATGAATTAGATGTTGTAAGAGAAGATTGGGCAAAAGCCCTACAAAGAGTGGGAATTTTTCAATATGATTTTGCTGACAATGATGACAATGATGAATAAAGAATAACTTTGTTCTCATAATTAATTTTGTGTGAATGTGAATGAATTTTTATGAATTGTCATATGTGTGTGAAAATCATCAATACATGAATGTTTCTACATGTGTCTGAATGTGAAAAGAGATGAAATAAATGGAACTGCATGTTGCTACTGGTTTCTACATGCGTGTGATGAAAAAATAATATGAATTAAATGTTCTTATACATGAGTGTGAATCACATATATATAACATTGTCCATCATGTTAATTTTGCAGGTTTGTGGCCTGTTGTTGGCTGATATCAATAGATGTCGTAAAACCTGCAGTTCATAACTGAACTGCAGGTTTCTCATCCTGCGACCAACCACAGCAGGTCTGCAGACTGACAGAAAAAAAATCAAAACATAGGCGTCGGTTATTTGTATAAAACCGACGGCATATGGTTACAGTGTCGGTTGCCCTACTAGTAACCGATGTCTATTTCCATAATGAGGCCAGACACCACGGCCGTGCTGGCCAGCACGGCCATGGCAGTGGACCAGACATAAAATAGGTGTCAGTTTTTGGTATAAAATCGATGACATATGGTTACAGTGTCGGTGGCCCTACTAGTAACCGACGTCGATTTCCCTAATGAGGCCAGACACCACGACCATGCTGGCCAGTACGGCCGTGGCAGCGGGTGATCTGGCGTCAGTTTTCACTAATAAACTGACGCCGATAGTGCCCTAGATGGCGCCCTTTCTGTGGCGCGAAGGTATATGTCGTCAGTTTCTAATCTAATAACCAACGCCTATACCCCCCTGCTGGTGCGTTTTTGGTGGCACGCGAAGGGTTGTGGTGTCGGTTTGATAACCGACACATAACAATTGGGCTTTTAGCGGTGCCCACAAAGGTTTCGCTTAGAAATCGACACTAAAGGCCTTAAATAACTGACACTAAAGGCCAGTTATGTACTAGAGGAAAATTGGGGAGGCCTTTTATATTTATTCTTTTTATTATTGTTGTGGTGATGAATATTGTTGTTGTGATAATGTCAGTGGCCTCCATGATTAGGATTTTTGTTGTTCCCTGAGGGTGCATATGCGAAGATATTCACATCTTGGTGATTCATCTCAGTGAGTTAGGCCTTGGCCACCAACTGTTGAAAAATAAGTGGGAGTTGCGGGAACAAGATATCACTCATGTGTTTACTGAGTCCTTGCATGAACACATGTATCTTCCTTTGATCAATAACACCAGTTTTTATATCCCTCCAGAAGGGTGAAGCTGTGCGGAAACTCAGCTACTGAGTTTCCTCCTTAACACATTGACTTGAATTCCATATCCTTCTTGATCAACATTGGTTGGGGGATGTGGTGTTGGTGGAAAATTTATAAAAACTCCTTCCAAGTCATCAAGGTGATTTCCTCAAGTTCGTATGAGTTAGGTTTTTCCACCATACTTTATCTCAACCTTTGAGGATAAAGGTTGCACACTTACCCATAAATGTTCAGGACAACTCATGCCCTCCAGAATGTCTTGGTGGCTAATATTTAGTCCTCAACCTTCTTAGTCATCTCTCATTCACTTTCTCCCATAAACTCAAAAGGTTTCAATTTGATGATATCTACATTAGTGGGTTCCCTAGGGCTATTGTTCTTGTCAATGAGGCCCTTCATGGCAATCCCCAAGATGGAATAAAGTTAGTCTAGTTGGGTGGAAGGATCATCACCCTTGGGTGTGGGAGGTCCTTTAGAGTGCTCAAGGGAGGGGTCTTGTACTATGTGTAGGATGGGGATCCTCTTTTTTTTTGAACTCTTGTACTCTAGCTCCTCAAAGTTGAACACATGGATCTTCATAGAAAAAGAAAAATAGAGAGAGTGACTATGTATCAATATAGGGTTCTAAAAGTCATTCTATATTGGAGCAAGGAGGATGTCGATTGTTGATGGATCTGATACCATTTCATGTGACAACATAGTTCCAAAGCATGTGTGACATAATATGATATGAAAGTCTAATACATAAACAACACAAAAACATAGTTCTTGTCTTCTCAGCAAGAAATACAAAATATAGGGAAGGATTTTTGTCCACTAAAGGTAATACATCTACATGATATGGAAAAAAAGTTAAGATAGCATGGCCACACAAAGGGCACCTCGACATGCTCCAAGATTTTCCTTCGTAATCCACACTAGAAGAATCCAGGTGAGCAGGTCACGTTGTTCATGCAATATCCCATAGAGACTCATCAACGTCATGGACTAAAGAGAAACAATTGATCATAAAAAACATTGGTACTATATCCTTATTATTGAACTATGCATGAAACAAGATCTAGATACATTATAAAAGTAGAAAGGTACTATTTGGTGAACTAATAGCTAACAAGTGAGAATTTCAATATCAGTTTCAAGATGGAAATTCTTTTACAAGATTATCAACTAAGCAAGATTCAAAATCTCAATTATGCACATTTATCCTGGCTATTCACAAAGTAGATCAAGTTCAAGTTCTTCATTTGACAAGTTTGTCAAATTCCTATCATATATTTTCTAGGGATAAGTACCTAGTGTTCTCACACTCAAGTATGGAATGGTACCATTGCCTTATTAGCTATTCTAGTATATCGAGGGAAAACTAATCCCTATCCAATGTGTAGGGTTGTGGGTAATTGGCCCAAAAGTGAGACAAATATATAGGGCCAAAACCCGAGGGACCAAAGTCAATAGGAAGTCAAAACTCCAGGAGTTCAAGTACAATGCCAAAATTATTATCAACAATATTTCATCATTTCCAAATAACGGTGGTGACTTTTCAAGGGACAAGAATGGTTTTCAAAACTATTATAGGTTCACCACTAATCAAGATAAAATGTGTGCAAATCAAGAAGGAAAATAATAGTTCAGTAATGAAATGTAAGATCTAATACCTTATATTCCAAGAAACAAGTCCAATATGTTCCACAACTAGGGTTCAAAGATATTCAAAGTCTCAAATCCTAACAAAGTGAACAATTTCATGTTATTGTGCAATCATTGGTTTTTTAAATCAATTATTTGGTTTCCTTAGGTGTAACTTTATTCTTTCTATCTCTTTTCATATTCTAAGTGTTAATATTATTCCATGGTGGTAGGTTGGATCATCCCAAGTATTTTGTATATATAAATAATATGTTACATAATACCCCTTGGTATATACATTACCTGATGAACTAGCATATGTGTCACATGTATGCATGCATAATACATAACGATACAAGTTTGTATTATGAAAAAGGTACACACTTATTAAGGCATATCTTCCATGCTTTCATTGGTTGCAATAATATAGTTAGAAATACTAAGTCTAATTTCCCCAAATTTATCCCTTAATATCCTTATTTTACTCCTTTTCTCCTTTATTAGATTAATACCCTTCCATAATAAAGTTTCCTTATAAGAATAGTCTTTTTAAGGCTAATTAGTAAGGAATATAATCAAAAGTTGTGGATAATACAAATTGGGGGTTTTCCTTTTTCATATGCTTCACAGGGGGTGTTCATATAATTAATGGTATATGTTTGAGGAATATTGGAGAGACCAGAACCCACTAACTAGGGTTAGGGACCACCAAAATAGGGACTACTACTAACCATCAGCTTTTAGCCACTTACAAAAAATCAACCATAACTTTTTCTTCTCAGATATATAATAAAATCATTTAGCAAACTGACAACATCTCACTTAAACATAACATTAAGGATACAACAGAGTTCGACTACTACATATAAGAAAAAGTTTCACACTTTAATATACATCATGTACATTTCACTGCAACTGCTCTCTTTTCTCACTCACTCATTCCCAGGATCTAGAGGAAGTATAGGAGATTGTCTATCTAGTCTAACTACTTTGTTAGGACCTCTGTTCTACTCTTGATAAAAACTAACTTTTATCTCCTCAGGAAGAGCTAGTCCTTTGTCTGAAAAATTATTCAGTAGGTTAATGAGCTGCTGGCTCAGTGAGTAGAAAATCAACAAGTAACCAAGTTATTTATGATGTCTACAATTATTTGGACTTAAAACCAAAGCGTGTAAGTATGGAAATTTAAAATTGTAAATCACTCATCATGGCAGTTGAACATATATTTCATCAAAAAAGGACAACTTAATCTATTCACATGATTTTATTCCATTTATTATGCCACTATACCCACATGAGGTGTACCACAACATGTGAAAATATCACAGCAAGCTATGATCTCACTATACAGGACTTAGAAGCATGCTTGGGTTACTGAGTCTTTAATCTTAATACCACTTATGTAGTTGGCATAACCATGTATGTTTCTCGATGGCTAATGGGAACAATCAGATATATCAGACTCCTCCTCTCAACCTGGGTACTTAGATGGGGAGTCAAAGCCCTCAGGCTTGTTGTGCACCTGTGGACCTATTGAAGATGTCCACTAATCGCACAACACATAACTCAGGTAGCACCGACATTACCGGTTGGTGTTAGATACCAAAGATCTAAGGAGCCCACCCTCACTGGCCTAGACCTCCACACCCAACTAGTTCACTCCGGCTTACCCCAACCTATGTGAGACCGATGATTGGGAAGCATGTTTCCTCCTCACAGCGCATGCCTCCTGTGAGTATTCTACAAAGTCTAGGGCATCTATTGTCTAGTGATATTTACTTGATTTAATAGGATTCTTCATCGTTTCTAATCATTACCCTATTTTCATCATCTATGCATATCACAGTAAAAACATAAATCATGTAACAACTTTCATAGCTCTCATAAAACCACAATTCGATTCTTCTGTTCTAAATTAGGGCAACCTGGCTTCCCCAGTGCCTCTAACTATTCCATTTCATCAAATGCCCATCATAGCAACTTGTATAACAATTTTTTTTTATTTGATATAACAACACTAACATATATTCAAATAAGCATTTCTAATACTGAAAACCATTATGTATAATTATCAAATTCATCACAATCGTCATGGAGCTAGATTTAAATACTGGAAATCCATCACCTTTTCCACCTGCTATGCCCAATTTGGCGATAACTATTGCCACCGGGAGAGCCTCCATCACCGCCCCTTAGTGTGACTAGAAGTTCCAAAGCATCGTGTGGAAGCGGCCATGATATTTATGTGCAGTAAAATCTGGGTTAAAAGGTGATTTTGTAGGGAAATATGGCGACAGAACAGGCAGCGGAAGCAAAAATTTAACTGTGATATTACCCTTAAACCAATGGAACGCGTCAAAAACTATGCAATGAGAAGGATGGTTTAGAGGATATACCTAGTTTCAGAGAAAGTCCAATGACAATCTCCTCATTTTGGTTATACACGATCTCCTGAAGTCACACTCGAACAACATCTGCTTTGGCCTCCTGGTTGATCACCACAATAGCAGGTTGATGTTGTCCTCCTAGTGAGAAAAGTATCTACACCTCTAGAGTAGTCCACACGTACCACCAAAAACTCTTATTGTTCTAGTAGAATGAAAAAGGAGTTGTCTCTCTCGTTGGTGTACTAGTCACCAACTTTCTCTCCCACAATTATTCTCCCTTGCTATCCCTCCCTTTATTGGGTAGGACTTGCTCGGGTTCTCTTGGTTACCACAACCAGAGAAGAAAAACAATTGTCAGAATCAATTGAGTTGTGTATCTGGGAATCCCCTAGTACCCCTCTATTTATAGGAGGGTCTGGGTCTGGGTTCCCAATCTATGTAGGAGTGGAAGGACCGAAATTTCATGAATTTTCACAACCTTCAACAAGTGAAATGATTGGTTCACTAGTGAACTGGGTCTTTGGCATGTGAGACGATCAATTTCACACGGTGAATCGGTCAGTTGGCATGAGCCGATTGGTTTCACACAGTGAACCGGTCATTTTATCATGTTTCCCAATCACAATTGTATTGGAAATTCTAATCCAATTAATGTACAACATGACGTTGACACTAATCCTTGATGCAATTGAATTGCATATGTGAATCAGGTGGCTCATACCATGAACCAGTTGTCTCACAACCATGAGTTGATTGGTTCACTTAGTGAACCGGTCGGTTTGTGCATGGTTCATACATAATTCAGCCATTGCAATATCTAATCAACCTGACACTCCAACCGGTCGGTTGGGAGTCCTGCTAGTTCATTTGTTGCTTGCATTTAATACCTAAACACTTTAGTTATCAATTCAATTATCATTTATGATTAAACTCTTATTTCAAGTGAGTTCTCATGTGTGTGACCCTATAGGTCCCATATTACGTTGGCAGTGAATGTCCATAACCAATTATGACATCACAACCAAAGAGTGGTGCCTAGTCACACATCATTGCTACCCAAGTAAATGGAAAGTTGGAGAACAACTTCAACCTACAATCGTTGTGATTGGTGTTATAATGTTTTTATAGTTCCTTTGTCACTGAGATTTGGATTGAACTCAAGGCGCATAATCACCATCCTCTTCAATAGTTCAATCATGTTCCTTGAATCAGAGCATATTGTCTAAGATATTTGTAAGCCCCAATATCAAATATTGACTCACATGAGCATGGCCATGCATTTTCAATCTCACTTATCAAGTGGCCATGATATCATACTCCTATAGGAGGGACAAATCTCATCTACATCACTCACAATCATCCCCATGTGTCCCAGTGCACCCAATCATCATCTTTATGGCAACCCTTATTCAGGATCACAATGGATGATGTCAAAGTACACTTAACGACATGTGATGAGTGTAGTGATTTCAAGTTGAAGAACCAAAATCACCACCAATGCTATAAGAGATGATTCTGACTACCAATTATGGTTTTCATGTATCACTCTTAAGGTGGGTCTGCCTGATACATTGTTTTTAATAAGTATCTATGTGCTTATTTTGATATCACATATCATGACTGATGAGATTTTGTTATCAACCAACACATACTCTAGTCTTATGTGTTATTGTTGTCTATTAGCCTTCCACAATAACATCCGATTAGGGACATAACAAGAATGTATATACTCTTAACATCTATATGATCTCATTGTTCAAGTCACGTACTTGTCGTTGAGTAATATCATTCTCTAGACATTTATTATGTTACTTCTTTATCTCACAACTGAATAAAACATAATAAATTGGAAGAAAGCCTCTATTATTATTCAAATCATTTACAAGTTATGCCATTACAATCATCATATGATTGGCTCTCTAGACATATATACCAACAAATTTTCCACTCACAATACATGTTTTAGCATTTTGTTCTCATCTCTTGGCCTAGATAAACTCAGAATCTACCTTTTTCTTTTCTGATATAAGATTTAGACCTCGAAAATATCATCCAAACAGCCTTTTCATAAGTTTACTGGCTCAAAAGTAGATTTGTTGGAGGTAGAAGATGAAGAATGAATGTTAACCCAAACCTTCAGTTGTTAGATCAAGGATTTTGAGTAAGGGAACACAAAGAGAAGGAAGGATTGACTATTAAAAACCACTTACCAAGTCGAATCTATGGCAAATCCTTCGATTTCTATTGTTCTCTGTGTTCTTCCCCAAAAATCACCCTAGAAATCACCCTCCAGGTAGTCTTTTCATCAACTAAAGGGTATGAGATGATAGAGGATAGAGACTCAAGTGCATACTAACGAAACAACTAGTGATACAAAGATCCAACTTCTTTCTATAATCCAAAAAGTCTTCATCGTCCAGCTTCACACTGAGCTCTGGATCACCATTATCCCTACTATGACGGTGATTTAGCAGGCCATAGCAACCCTTCAGAATCGGATTCCATCAAACAAACCTACAACATACCACCACAGAAAGCTCAAACATCAAGATACTCCACATCTAGGCATTTGTAAAGGAGTGAAATTACACCATCCATACACAGGGGACAAAAAAATGACTGAAGCACACACCTGCATTGATAGCAGCAGACTATTCTCAACTACCAACAAAGTTTGGTGACATTACAATTGTCTATCAATCTTTTCTCACTCCTTAGGTAGGCGCTGCTACAGCTAATACATACCAGTCGACATACACCAGATAGATTGCCTCCCAACATGAGAACAGGAAGACACTTATCGGTAGCATAAAGTCAGAACAAACACCTTAAACATAGGATTGGTACTCCACATCTAATATTCAAGGCTTATAAGAATAGAAAGATTTCATCTTCTTCCACCTTGCAAAATCCTTCTCTTCATGTACCTAAGATGACTTCATGTTTCCCTTTCATGAGCTACCTATTGGATGACCCATACAACCACTCCATCATTTAGCTCCCCATAACTTGGAAGTACCACGAATATGAGCTCCCACTAGGCATTAACACCATTTATATGGGAAATAAAAGGTTTGAAGTTACCATCGACTATGATCATAAGCCCAATATCTTCATTTTCCATGGCTGGGAAGACACGATCACAAAACTCAAACTAAAACCAGAGTGGACAACCTTCATAAGGTCTGTCGCAAATAGAACTTTGATGGCCTGGGTAACTGTGAGAACCCATTACACTAAATGAGATTACTCAAAACATAAAACACAATCAATCCCCAATTAATCACATACCCAAAAATAGGGGTAAATTAAAACTGATTTCAACGTTAGCACCTGCTCAGAAACATTTGCATAAGAGCCCAACATCTTTCTTATATCCATACTATGCCATGAATTTGATACAAATTGTTCTATCGTCTTAGCCACAACATATATACACATGAGAACAATATTCATATATGACACACAAACAAGCATTAATATGCTAACAAAAGTCTAATTCGTTTGAAATACCATGTACAATTTTTTATCGCCTGGACTTGAGAGTGTAGGGATGACTCTAAGACACATTAGACATCTAATCAACTTTCTCACAGATTCATTACTATAGCTCCTCTTTGTTGCCACAGGTTTTTTTTTGTCATTTGGTGAACCACAAGGGTGAGACCCATGTCCCAACAAGAGATATAACCTCCAACAATGCTTATTGATTACAACATTATAAATAATTAAATAGTTTTAAGCAGTTTAATCAGATATAACAAATAGGCTCAACAACACTGATGATTAACAAAATACATAAAGGAGCTGATAATAATTATCATCATCAAGCTGACTATCGTCATTTGCCTTATTAATCATATAAGAGATTTAGTAGCATACACATAACTAGCATAAGAAAGTCTAGTAGCATATTATCTCTACTAACATGAATAAGTCTAGCATCATAAGCATATCTAGCAATATTAGCATGTCTAACAGTTTGAACATATCAATATCATAAGTAGAGCTAACAACATAAGTACGAGTATTTGCATAAGCATGATTAGAAGTATAGGCATTTCTAATTTTAGAGGCATGGCTAGCATGCTAAACATAACTAACAACTGGATATAGCTAGCATCATAATTATAATCAGCAGTAGCAGTATAGATATCAAATAAGCATGGCTACGGTATGTACACATTTACAATCTTAAGCATATCCACAACATAAGTATATCTATTATCTCTTAATTGCATGAAGAATCATCTTTATGTAAGGAGAACAAAGAAGGGATATCATCCAATGTGAAGCATCATGTATAACCCTAAACAGATAGGCTATACAATTGTATTACATCTTTTATTATTCCCTGGGGATTTTGAGTCATACCACTCAAAGTCCAATCGACCCATGTGAAGGGCTATTCGGTTCCGTACAAGATCTTGGAGTGCCAGTATCCTAAGATCTCTTCCCCTCAGTTAGTAAAAGTAAAAAGGCAGTGACATATTAGTCAATGTTGCCACTACATCGACATATAGTCAAGCTGCTAACCACTAGTCCGCCCTTGGTACAGGTCACAACACTATAAAATAGGTTATATAAAACCCTCTAATCTAAGGTACACCCACAATTGTCCTCTATCACATCAAATGTCTGAGGCATGACGATAGCCATCCTCCATAACATGCATTGTGGATGACAGAGATATATCCTCAACTTGCCACCCCCACATTCTCAATAGTATGTGCTCCGAATTTCCCTTAGGAATACTCGTTTCACCATCTAGCAAATTTTGACACTGAAGTTGGCCCTACGGCACAGGGCACTACATTATTAGAGTTGCACTTGATTAGTTATTCCAATTGGGTGAATTAAGGTTGGATCAAACAAGTGGACATATAAAACCTAATTGACTTCTAGTAAGCATATAAATATCACAACTTCAAAAGATATAAAACATGTGAAAAATAATTTCTCATCTTATCATCGCATGGTACTATTTACTTGCCATTCATGAGATTACACTAGTCATCATACTATCACAAGATATAAATCCTTTTCATAATATCACAGGGTATCGACCCTTATCAACACAAGAGGATTATACCTCATTCAGGGCCCAACCATGCCCAAAGGTCATTAAGACCATCATATTATTCCCTACAAGATCATCATTATCTTTGCATGCCTTATTACAAGGCTCAACAACATCGCTTACATATAATACACTGGATCAACACAATATTACATTAATGAGCTAGGATATATTCATAAACAATCATAGCAGGGTTATATTAACATTAATAACAATCGTTTATTACATCAACATTTAAGGAATCTAGATATGATTAACCCTCATCATATTCATAATGCACATGTTTAGCATAAGAAAGTATCAACCATGTGGCTATGATAACCACCAATTAACATATTAAGGTTATGATCATATGAAGGAGGTTATTTAACCATCATTCCATCATATATGAAGGTTTAACATGAATACTCATATTTATCTATTTGCATTAGAGTTAGGTTCAATAAGATAAATTATATTAATGTTATGAATCAACACTTATACCCAAATCCTAACTCACGGCATCCCCATTGGATCAAGGATACATAAGGTGAAGCATCACCATCACATTCCATACTATTCTCAAGTATGAACCCACACATAAATCAAGGTGTAACCATCAGGTTATAGCATACTAGGGTTTCAAAAACAATAAGAGAGTACTCCATGATTGTATTTAACATTCAATGACTATTCATACCCAATTACCATCATTAGTTATATTAAAGCTAGGTATAACAAGATATACCTCATTAGGGTTACCCATTAATTCATTATGGTGATTATCAATCATAGTCATATGAGGGCAAGGGTAACACTACAAGTTTAAGGCATTGAATCATCAAATTCTCATCATTATAATCATAACACTACACTATAGGCTTCACCCAAAACAATGGGAATATTGAGGCATCAACTTCTAACCATTAAATGTTGAAAAGGTAAAGCCATTGGTCGTTTACATAAGTAAACACATTGAACAAACCATCTATGAAGTCATTGAGTTGTGATCTAGAAAGAGTCACCATCTAACCCTATACATCCCTTGATTAACAACATAAAAAGTTCCATTGAGAGTAAGGTAAAACCCACAAGCAATTGTTTATTTAAAACAAGTCGTCAGTAAATGAGCTTATTAAGTTGATCTCATAAAGGAAACTATTTAAATCACTTTATTAGGACCAACATATTACATTATACATCATTCCAATTTATTGGATGAAGAATCATTAGATCTTAACCATTAGGTCAAGTTCATATATTAAAACCATCAATTGGAGTATAGGCCCGACCATTGCATCAAATGACCCAAGAAACCATTGGTTTAAGGATTAATAAATGCTACAACTACATGCTTAACTCACCATTAGGTTGTGGAGACATGATCTGCCAACATGGCGTTTGAAAGAATTTAAGACAGATGAACCATGTTTAATGAAGAAAATGTGGTATATGATGATTTACCTGTTGATAACTGGTTGAAAAACATAATAAAATAAGAGAACATACCCAAGTGGGATAAATAGTCATAAAGTAAGGAGTAATGAGACACATTAATCATTTATGATTCCTATGCTAATGGCAAGGAACCCGGAATGAAAAAGGTAAAATGATACATAAGAAGTTGTAACCTGCATAATGAAAATAGAATTGGTTGCCTTTTTGTTAGTGACCATTGAACGATGTTGCTATGATGTCGAAAGTGTGTTTCCATTTGTGTCTTTCCTTTCTAGGGAACAACTTTCAAGTGGATCATTGACACTTGGTATGTGTTGATTCATTGTAAACATGAGGGTGGATAGCTTATTATAGCATAAGGTTGTTTGGACTATGGTTCCAAGATTATAAAGTTTGTGATGATTTTGCTTTTGAGCCTTCCAATAATTAGGAAGACTCCTCTTATATGTCTTGATATTTTTTATGTTGGTAAAAGTAGATGATATAAGGATGTGAGTTGCTTATAGCACATGAGGTGGATACCAAGGTAAAGAATCCTAGTATCCAAGATGTAGTAATAATATGAGAAATATGTGAAGGTTGGAGATGTTTATTAAATGAACATTCTAAGAATTCCTCTTCCGTAGAGAGAGAGTTTATGATGACCCTCTAAATGTTGTTTGGAAGGAAAAACAAAAGTGATTATATAATGTTGTGTATGGTTCAGTGATAGCTGGGTAAGACCACTATCAAGGATAGATGGTTTGTTGGTTAATAGATATGTGATACTATGTTCCTTTAAGATAAACATATGATCAAATATCAATGCATAAGAGTTAGATTGGATGACATAATTCACATGACCATGATGAGTTTAGAGTTATGTCCTTTAGACTAACCAATGTACCGATAGAATTTATGAATAGGAGGAACATAGTGTTCAAGTAATGTCTTACGAGTTGTAGCAAGCTTTGAATGATGACATGTCAAAGTATTTCAAATATGGTCAAAAATATGATCAATATTTCTTCAAAAACCTTAGGGTTGCCGAAGAAGCAATAGCTATGAGAACAAGTTGAACAAGAGTGAGATGGGGTTGATTAAATTTCTTTATGGGATCATGATATGTCTTCTAAGTAGGTTGTGTAAATCCTAGTAAGGTGAAGATAGTGTTGTTGTTTCACCCCTAACAAGGTTGACTAGGAATGATGTTTCCTTGTATGGAATGACAACTGCCAGCGTCAACATTTCTTTTGATGCTGAAAAAAGAACTAACAAGAGTTCTAGTGTCAGTATATATATAAAAAAGGATGGATACATTGCCTTTTTTATGCTTCAAGGAATTGTGTGGGATACATGCCATGATTGGTAAAAAGTTATAAAGTATGACTTTTGAGTAATGTGTTGATGCAATAGATATAATTTAGGATGATAGATAGAATTTAAAGTTGAATATTATTACTAGAGTGGTACAGATGACACAACAAGTTTCTACATTCAATAATGAGAATGTCTTCTTAGGTGGGGATTTTTGTGCTGACCCAAGAGGATGTATGTATGAATGATATGACATCACCATGATATGCAAGTAACCATGTGAATTTAATAGTATGAGGTGCAAAGGAAGTAACCCTATTTGTTTACCTTGGATTTCGGGGGCAAAATCCCTGTTAGGGGTTTATAGTTGTAAGGCCCCTGAACTTTCTTAATGAGTTGAATGAGCTTAATTACCATAAATGAATGTTTATAACCCTAATATAATCTTTTAATATGTTTTAATTCATAATACAAGCTTAAGTTTTAAATTTGGTCCAATTTGGACACTGTTTGAGCAAGTTATGCAATTTTCTGTACATTTTGGACTTTTTTGAAATTTACCCAATTTAGAGGTTTTCTTTGCAATTTGTCACATAAATTATGTTCCTTAGATTTTATATTATCATTCTTTAGATTTTTGAGACACGGGGCTCCTAGTTGAGCCATGGTTTGAAGGTGTTTTCATCAAGGGTATTTTAGGGTTTACCCCTTCACGGATGAGCTACTTTTAGTAGCTATCAACTAATGAATTATGTGATTGGCTGGGAATTTCGACAAAGGAAATCTAATCAGGTTAATAGGGATGGTGAGGGAGCTGCTTGTGTGTGTGCTTGTATATTCTCGATAGTTTAAGGCCATAAACACATGGGGAAGCTACTTTTACACCTCATGCTTGCTTCTATCCTTATCCATGGGCTATATTTGCCTCTTCCTTGCCCAAATACAAAACTATGCTTTCTTTCTCTTTCCTATAACCTGGAGAAACGAATTCACAATGTTTTTATATGAAACCAACTGCTCTAAGGGATAAGACAACCCCTTTTTGGAGAAGAGGGTCTCCTAGGGCTCCATCTAGCCCTACCTAGGGTTTCCAAGGTCATCTTCTAGGGAATTCGACCAAGGCAAGTTGTTTTCTTCCTTCCTTCTTCATTTTTCTTGCTCTTCTCTTTATTTAGACCTTCCTATAGGTTGGAACCTTACTATTCCATGGTATAATTTGCTCTAAAGCTCTAAAACCCTACCTTTCTTGCTCCTTATGTTTAGGGTTTGCTCATTTGATGAAGAAAGGTGCTAGATGGACGAATTCATAGCTTATTCTTGGATTTTCTACCCTACCTGCTCGAGATTTCTTCTGTGTGGGGTTTCATATTCTCATTAGAGGCAATTTTTATAACTTGGTCTACGTTTATTGCTTACCATAAGCTTACAAGCTCATGTTCTTGCTTGAAAATGATGATTTATGAACTAAAAAGCTATGCTTGACTTGGATTTCGATTTTTATAATGTTCCATGTTCTGATTTCAGTTCTAGATGAACCTGTGATCATGTGTATGTTATTCCTAAGGTATAATATGACTTGGATCAGGTTTTTTTGACAACCTATGGTGCTAAGCACCTATCAAACAATGGTCAATTTTAGGGTTTAAAGCTGATTTCTTTTATAAACCATGAACCGATGATGGTACCATTGCAACAACCCTGTGGTGTTATCTTCATAAAAACTGATGGTCATGATCAAGGGTGTCAAATTATGGTGACAACCTATGGTCACCCCCTTAGCTCAGGTTTTGGACCAATTAGAAGTTTAATGATCAACCATTAAGTACCCAACTGATGTTATCAATCAATGACGACATTAGCTTAATATTTGATGTTGATTAATGAATATAGTGTTAATATAACAATCTATGGTGATTTAATGGTCACTAAATATGGTGGATCAAGTCTCTAAAACCTATGTTGAGTCAATCATTGTATTTGTATCATCAATTAAGCCTTAGACCAATGGTTTCTTGGGTCATTTGATGCAATGGTCGAACTTTCCACCAGTTAGAACTCTTGGTTTGGCCTCTACATCAGTTATAAGGACGATAAGGCCAGGGAATGCTTATAAGATGTGTTATAAGTGTAAACAGTTTGGGCATATTAGATCATTTTGTCCAAAAAGGAAGGAGGAAGTGACCCAACCACTGAGGCAAAGTTAGCAAGACTCTCAAAGGTGGTGGTTTTAATATATGAACTTGACCCAATGGTGGAAATCTATTGTTTATTCCTCCAATAAAGTGGAATAATGTCTAATGTAATATGTTGGTCCTAATAATTTGATTTAGATGGTTTCATTTATATGATCAACTTAAGGAGCTTAATTGTTGACAATGGATGGCTTGTTTTAAATGAACAGTCGATTGTGGGTTTCACCCTACTCTCGATGAAACTTTTTGTGTTGTTAATGAAGGGATGTCTAGGGTTAGATGGTGACTCTTTCTAGAGCACAAATCAAGGACTTCATAGGTGGTTTATCCAAGGTGTTTACTTATGTAAACAATCAACGGTCTTACCTTTTGAACATCTAATGGTTCTAGGTGACATTGTGGTATGTTGATATGGGTTGAATGATGATGGAACAAATGGAGGGTTACCCTTAATAAGGTAGTCTTACCTATTCACTCATATGAATGGAAGGGATGATAATCATATTGTGTTGATATGTAACCCTAATGAGGTATAGTTTTCTATACCTAGCTTTAATATAACTAAATGATGGTAATTGGGTAAGAATAGTCCTTGAATGATTAATACAATCATGGAGTATTCTCTTATTGTTGTTGAAGCCCTAGTATGCTATAACATGATGGTTACACCTTGATTTATGTGTGGGCTCATACTTGAGAATAGTATGGAATGTGATGGTGATGCTTCACCTTATGCATCCATGATCCAATGGGGATGCCGTGAGTTAGGGTTTGGGTATAAGTGTTGATTAGTAACATTAATATAATTTATCTTGTGAAACTAACTCTAATGCAAATAGATAAAGATGAGCATTCATGTTTGACATTCTTAGATGATGGCATGATGGTGGAATAACCTCCTTACTATGATCATAACCTTGATATGTTAATTGGTGGTTATCATAGCCACATGGTTGATACTTTCTTATGCTAAACATGTGCATAATGAATATGACGAGAGTTAATCATATCTAGATTCCTTGCATGTTGATGTAATAAAGGAATGGTCTTAATGCTAATATAACTATGCTATGATTGTTTATGAATATCTCCTAGATCATTAATGCAATATTGTGCTGATCTGGTGTATTATATGTAAGTGATGTTGTTGAGCCTTGTTATAAGGCATGGAAAGATAATGATGATCTTGCAGGGAATAGTATGATGGTCTTAATGACCTTTGGGCATGGTTGAGCCCTGGATGAGGTGTAATCCTCTTGTTTTGATAAGGGTTGATATCTTGTGACATAGTGGAAAGGATTTATATCTTGTGGTAGTATGATGACTAGTGTGGTCTCATGAATGGCAAGTGAATAATACCACGTGATGATGAGATGAGAAATTATGTTTCACACATTTTATATCTTTTGAAGTTGTGATATTTATATGCTTGTTAGAAGTGAATTAGGGTTGGTATGTCCACTTGTTTGATGCAGCCTTAATTCACCCAATTGGCATAACTAATCAAGTAAAACTCTAATCATGTAGTGCCATGTACCATAGATCCATCTGAGTGTCAGAACTTGCCAGATGGTGAAATGAGTATTCCTAAGGGAAACTCGGAGTGCATACTGATGAGTATCCGGGGTGCTTGTCATCCTGAATTCAAGTGTTTAGGGAGGATGATTGCGGTCATACCTAGCCCTTAGTTTGAGAACGACTACGGTCGTATCTCGGTGATTATATATGTGATGATATTGGAGGACAACTGTGGTTGTACCTCAGATGGTAGGGTAGGCGTACCCACCTCCTTTCACTAGTGTTGTGACCTGTACCAAGGACGGAATAGGTTGTTAACAACTTGACCTTATGTGTCGTTGGGGAGGACCCGTACTGACCGGGGGCGGAGAAGATCTTAGGAGTCTGGCCCTTCCTAGATCTTATATGGCACTGGTTTTGACTTAGCAGTGGTCAGTTGGATTTTGAGTGGTATCCTCAATTTCCTCATGACATAATAAAAGATGTAAGATAGCCATGTAGCATATTTGTTTAGGGTTATACACAATTTTTCACATTGGATGATAACCTTTATTTGTTATCTTTATATAAAGATGATGCTTAGTTCAATTAAGATATAGTAGATATACTTATGTTGTGTATATGATTAAGATTGTAGATGCATACATACAATAGCCATGCTTATGTTTATAACTATACTGCTACTGCTGATTATAACCATGATGCTAGCTATCTCATGTTGTTAGTTATGTTTAGCATACTAGCCATTCCTTTATAACTAGAGATGCATATACTGCTAATTATCCTTATCCAGGTAGTTGTGCTTATGTTGTTAGCTCTTCGTATGATGTTGATATGTTCAACCAATTAGACATGCTCAGGTTGTTAGCTATGCTATGTTACTAGACTTGCTCATGATGCTAGAACTGCATATGCTACTGAATTGCTTATATTGTCAACAAGATAAAGGATAATAGTCTGGATAATGATGATAGTTATTATCTACTCCTTTATGTATTTTGTTAATCATCAATATTGCTGATCTTATTTGTTATCTCTGATTAAACTGCTTAACTATTTAATTGCTTAAAAATGTTGTAATCAATAAATGTTGTTGGAGGTTATATCTCTTATTGGGACATGGGTCTCACCCTTGTAGTTCACCACATTTTTTTAGGTAATCTGAAGTGACAAAAACAAACATGTGGAAGCAAATAGGAGCTATAGTAATGAATCTTTGATGAAGTTGATTATATGTCTAGTGTGTCCTAGAGTCATCCTTGTACTCTCAGGTATGGGCGAGAAAAAGTTTGTATATGGTGTTTCAAACGAATCAAACTTTTGTTAGCATATTAATACTTGTTTGTCTGGCATATATGAATATTGTTCTCCTGTGCATATATGTGGTGGCTAAGATGATAGAACAATTTGTATCAAATTCTTGGCATAGTATGGATATAAGAAAGATGTTGGGCTCTTATGCAAATGTTTCTAAGCAGGTGTTGACGTTGAAATCGGTTTTAATTTACCCATATTTTTGGGTATGTGATTAATTAGTGATTGATTGTGTTTTATATTTTGAGAAATCTTGTTTAGTGTAACAGGTTCTAACAGGTCTTGGACAGAATTAGACGAGCTACGAGTCTATGTCAAGAAAGTTGTTTTGATTAAGAAGAGGACAAAGGCTGCATAAGATCAACAGAAAATGTATAGTGATCATCATAGGATGGATAAATTATTCTTGTGTGAGAGTCTATGTTTCTGAAATTAATACCCTTGAAGTCTATTTCTTGGTCAAAGATCAAGGGCAGGATGAGCCCTAGATATGCAAGACCTTTAAAGATCCTTCAATGAGTTGGAGAATGCACATATAGGATAGCCTTGCCTCCTTCATATGAAAAGATGCACAATGCATTTTGTGGTTTTGTTATGAAGAAGTACATCAAAGACCCTTCTCATGTATTAACCATTGAACCTCTAGAAAGTCAAGAAGACCTAACATACAAAGAATATCCAGTGAAAATCTTTGATACTAGAGTCATGCAAATGAAGAATAAAGAGATCCAGTTGGTGAAGGCGTTTTGGAAACGCCATGGTCTGGAGGAAGCATCCTGGAAATTGCAATATCAGATGATGAAGATTTACCCTCTACTGTTCTTTGGGTCATGGATTTTGGGACAAAATCCCCTTTTAAGGGAGGTGAGTTGTAACATATCAAATATTTCCATCTAATCTAATTTTGAGCTGCTATGAATAATTCCCTTGATTTAAAAATATTTATCATTAAAGTCCTCTGAATATTTTGCAACTTGTTGAATATTTTAAACTTGAGTACTAAAATGTGCAATTATGTCTCACTTTGATCTATTCACCCCAATTGAGACCCACAGTTACATAATTTGGACCCATTATGAATTTTAGCTTTGGAATCACATAAAAGTATTGTGAGATTTAAATATTTTAGCCATCTTAGACTCATTCATAGATAGACTAAATATTTTTACAAATTAAAGTAGCAATTTGAAATTGTTTTGAAAATTTCAAGAGAAATGGATGTTTAATTAAAACATAGAAAAGTTTAAAGAAAATATCAGTTTATGATAAAACGAAAATAAGGTACCAATGTTCTTTTAGTCGGTGAAATGGTCTTTAACTGTATTTCCCACACACCTGAGGGTTCTCTCACATAGGGTAACAACATGGAACATCCTACCATCTTCAACCTCTTGCATCCCCAAGTCAGCCTCTTCCACTTCGGTCACACCCCTCTAACCCGGAGGTCCCCTCAATTGAAGGAAGATGAACCAAAACACCTGAGGCCAATAACAATCGATGATTTGTAGAAGAAAAATCTGAGAGCTGTCCTCAGGACCTGTGCCACCCCAAGGAGAATTAGAGGCATCAACAACCCTTCCCAAACGTCCTGAGCAAGAATACTAGTTTATTGGATATAAATATCCCTCTAGTTGTGTTGTTGACAAACCACCCCTACTCCAGCAACACCCCCTCCTTCTTCCTCAGACCCTTGAACACCCTCCTAACTACTTATGTGGATCTACCAAAATTCATACTTACTCCATTCACATGTGATGGGTTGCAGTGGCTCTTGGGATAAGTATCTACCTCTGATCAAGTTTGTATACAACAATAGTTATCAAGATAGCATTCAGATGCCATCATTCAAAGCTTTATATAGTAGACCTTATAGATCACCCCTACATTGGGATGACATGAGTAGAAGTATTTTATAAAACTAGAAGAGCTACAATTCTATGTCAAGAAAGTCAATTTGATTAAGAAAGGGATGAAGGCAACATAAGATAGATAGAAAATGTATGCTGACCGTCATAGGATGGATAAAAGTTTGACCATCATAGGATGGATAAAAGTTTTCTTGTGGGGGAGTCTATCTTTTTGAAAGTAAAACCCTTGATGTTTGTTGCTTGGTCAAAGATCAAGGGCAAGCTAAGCCCTAGATATATTAGACCTTTGGAGATCATTCAGAGAGTTGGGGAATGTGCATATAGGATAGCCTTGCATCCTTCATAAGAAAAGATCCATCATGTATTTCATGTTTCTATTATGAAGAAGTAAGTCAAAGACCCTTCTCATATCTTAACAATTGAACCTCTATAAATTTGAGAAGACTTGACATACAAAGAATACCCAATGAAAACATTTGATACTAGAGTCAATCAATTGAAGAATAATGAGATCCAATTAGTGAAGGTGCTCTTGAAACACCATGGCCTTGAGGAAGCATCCGGGAAATTGCAATATGGAATCATGAAGACTTATCCTGTACTGTTCTATTTCTCATGGATTTTGGAAAAAAAACCTCTTTTAAGGGAGGTGAGATGTAACATATCATATTTTTCCATCCAATCTAATTTTGAGCTACTTTGCATAATTCCCTCAATTTGATAACTTTATCATTAAAGTCCTCTAAATATTTTGCAACTAGTTGAATATCTTAAACTTGAGTACTAAAATTTGTAATTATGTCTCACATTGATCTATTCACCCCAGTTGAGACCTACGATTAAATAATGTGTGACCCATTATGGATTTTTGGCTTTGGAATCTCATAAAAAGGTATTATTGATTTTTGGATATTCACGTTGAATTAATTGCGGGAGTTGAATATTTTATCCATCTTAGACTCATGAATCAAGGGTTTTAATACTTGTAAGAATTAGAGAATGAAAATTGAAATTGTGTTTAATATGTCAAGAGAAATGGATGTTTAATCAGAAGAGACAAAACTTTAAAGGAAATAGTAGTTTATGACAAAAAGGGAATATGGTACCAATTTTATTTTATCTGGTTAAATGGTCTTTGACTGTCTTCCCCACGCACCCCATGGGCCTGGGGGTTCTCTCCTGAAGATGTTACCATTGTAGTAGCGTAACGACGGGGAACATCCTACAATCTTCAGCCTCTCACACCCCCAAGTTGCCCTCTTCTACTTAGGTCACACCCTCTATCATCTAGATGTGGCAACCCACCACTCTAAATGAGATTACTAAAAAAATGAAAACACGATCAAATGTTAATTAATCATACTATTAAAAAGGTACATAATGTAAACTGAATAAAATTCTAACATTCCATAAGAAACATCTGCACAAGGGTCCAACCACATCATATATCCATACCATGTATCTTTACATAAGTTACATGGCCTCAGACAAAGCATGTAAACAAATGTGTTGTCAACATATCATTTACATTGCTAAAGGAATACAAGTAAAATCTAGAGTCAATATACATGATATACAAAACTCCCCACTCAAACCTGAGAATGCAAGGATAACTATAGGACTCTATACTAACAATCGACCTTTTGAAACTACATATCTCCAAACTGTACCTTCTCATCACATCACATCTGACGACACTACCGATCACCTAAAAAGATGTGGTAACCCATGAGGTGAGACCCATGTCCCATCGAGAGATATAACTCTAAAGGCATCACTTGCTTACGAGGGTCATGTAATTATATTAAGTAGTTAAAGCATATAGTATTACGATGTTGAAAGACTATATAACTATCATCAAGATCACACATAGATAGAATCATAAATATAGTTGATTTTTGTTACTACATTATAAATCATTCATCAATTAAAAGAAACAAAATAAGGATTATCATCCAATGTGATTCACCAAGTAACCCTAACAAATATGTTACATGACTGGATTATATATTTTATTAAGCCCTTGGTAGTTTGATGCATACCACATAAACTACTACCTGACCCCTGCTGAAGTAGAAATCATCGCCGTATAAGATCTAGGATGATCAGAATTCTAGATTCTTCCCTTCAATCAGTACGAGTAACAACCATAGTGGCACATTGGACCAATTACTAAAATAGCCTAATCCATCCCGGGTACACAGGCCAAGACACTAGAAACCAGGGTAAAATCCTTCAAATCTGAGGTACGACCAAACTCTCAACCCCTTCCACATCTGAGACACAACCTTGACCGCTCTCCAAATCTTGGTATCAAGATGTCAGGGATATACCCTCCCTACATTCACATATACCCAATAATATATGAATCTAAGCTCCTTTCAAATTACTCCTTTCACCATCCAGTAAGTTCTGATAGTGGAACAACTATACTTACCCGGGGCACTACCAGATTAAAGTTACACTTGATTACTTAAATCAATTTAAACATTGTTAGCTGCATCAATCAAGTTACATATAAAATCCTAAATAATCTTTGTAAAACAAATCATGTTTCTTGTTATTCTATCATGGTACACTGATCCATCACTATCCATAAAGAGGACTAAACCTCCAACCAGGGCACAAAAAAACCCAAAAAGCCATTCATACAAAAATAGCAGTATCTTCTTTTTTTTCTTCATGTAGGAAAATCAATATCCTCCAAAATTTTGTAGAGAGCCTAACAAGTGGTATACAAGATATCACCCAAACTTTTAGCATAAATGTCCATAGAACATAAAAATTATTACATTTTCAAGAATTAGGCATTTATAGATTTGAATCCCATCATGGATGAACTACTTTTAGTACTACATTTCGTCCAATTGTCATTTCAGCAACATACCAATATATAAAAGCATTATAATCACTATAGGTTTATTGCTATACATCAAATTTTAAGGTGTGGGTCGGATTTCTAAGCATTAGATACCAAAAGAACACCTATATGACATTTATACGAGTCCTTATGCCTATATTTTGAATTTTTAGACCTTGTATGTTCAAAGAGAAGCTATTACATAGAAGATAAGCGTTCATAAGGTTTAAAGAAGGCTCAATAATTCATATTATCATCATTTTCATGTCAAACAGTACACAAAAGGCCATCTTTTCTCATTTTACGAGTTCTAAAGTAAGATTAATGACATACACATAGTTAATAGGTAAAAAATGCATTTGGGGTTATATAACTCACCTGGTAGAGAGAGGAAAATTAAAATATAAGATGGACAACTTCAAAATCAGCAACAAAACATTGGACTCAGTCCACCAAAGCTCCAATAACACCTCCTCTTTCCACGATCAAGGTGGTCCTAGAGTAAGGAAGAACAAAAATGAGAGTTCTCAATCCACATGCATAGGATTTCAATAAGAAAATAAAAATCTCAATCATAGGAGGAAGGAGGATGAAGAACAACAAGGAAAATGAGTAAAAAATGAGAATCTTACATGAAAGAAGTAAGGAAAATGATCAATGACTCTAGATCATTCCAAGGAGCCTCGGTCCTCACACATGCAACCATGAAGAGTTCGTGGTCATTGACCTCGGTGGGTTCTCATTGACCACTGGAAAGCAGCACCAAGATCACCAAAGATGAGAAGAGAAAGGGTGAGAGAGAAATAAAGGGGGTTATTTATAGATGGATGGAGGTTTGGTGTTGTTCAGAAATCCAAGTGGGCAACAAAAATCCAAGATCCAAGCACGTATAGGAAATGCAAAATCCAAACATGCACCTAAAATCTAAGATCCAAGTGGGTACTAAAAATATCATCAGAAAAAAGGCATAGAAATCCCATCAAAGCTTGCCTGGCTGTCAGTGGGTTGGATCTCATCGATTTTAGAAGGGAATTAGTCGATGATGTGTATTTTTTCAGACTGTTGACCACTATTTTCATTGACCCATCAGCATGAAGTCTTGTCGACCACCTTGGACAAACCCATCGACCCCTCATATCTTAGTGACTTTGTCAGCCAGTCTATAGCCAATCCGCTACCTAAGCACCCTTCATGCTCTTAGAAATCAAAGTACCGTCAATCTTTAAGCCATTGATCAATCTGCTAAATGTACATGTTAGAAAAAAGAGAGAGCATAGCTCTCTATTGATAGTAGTTGGCCGCTAGAAGGAAAATTGAAGAGCCCGACGGTCTCCCAGGAAATTAACCTGGTCAACAGCCCTACTCCTCGACAGAGACTCATTCTCATAGGTCAGCCAATAGCATTGACCTCGAGGGCCAGAAGATAAAGCCAGGTCGACGATGCAGCAGGTAAAAGGGTAAATCTCATCGGTCCAATGCCATAGGGCACATCCGTCGGTATAAAATGCCATTAAACTATATGTTGATCAACCATATGGAATAACTTACCAACTAAGTATTGGTGGGGAAAATGTACCCCATGCAAGAAAGTCCAAAATTATCCAAAAGGGATGAAATTTTACAAGGTTCTTAGAATATCATAAAACAAATTATGCAAGTCTAAAATTATTTTTTTGTCCCCATAAATAGGTAAATTGCACATAGTTCCATAAAGTACTTAAAATTGCATAAATTGAGCAAGTGAAGTCAGAATAGAACTAAACTTTAAACATATCTTTAGCAAATAACATAAAATCATAACCCAAGGTTTAATTTTCAAACTAAGTCTCCAATTAAGTCAAAAATTTATATTTATGAATTAAGCAAGGTTCAAAAGCATCCAATAGAGGTAAACTAATAAAATATGCATGTACCTCATGAGACAACTCAATGAAGTGTCACAATTATGTTCATACCACCAAAAAATAGTAATTTAAATAAAGGTCTAAAAGTTACATGAAATTATATAATCGAGCAAACAAGGTCTATTTTGATTCAAATTTTAAACATAGTTTCATCATCCAGTGTGACATCATAATTCAGAGTTAAATTTCAAAACTAAACATCAAATTAATCCAATTATTCCAAACAAATTATATTTAAGATTGAGTAGGGTTAGGGGCCTTACATCCCTACTTAAGTCCTCATTCTTCCTCAGACCCTCGGACATCCTCCCAACTACTTTTGTGGATCGATTAGAATTCAGTACACACTATCAATTTTCATCGATCCATGAATTGGCCTCACCGACGTCCTATTCCCTTTCCCAGACCTGCTAAGTTGTCGATCTATGATAAACTGCACCCACCATCCACAGATTATGACCACCACCTCCCGCCTCCTACAAATTTGACCAACACCAACATAGCCAAAATCATATTCAATTGAGATCATGACTCAAGAATGATACAACCAAGCTTTTTTACAAGAGAAGGCACATGAACCTTGACCCCCTTCTCTGTTTCTTCACTTCATGATCAACCTATAGTGAGAAGAACTTAGGTAATCTATAAGGAAAATCAATTTTTAGTGATCCACTCTATGGCATTTACATAAGAGTAATTTATATACTAAAAATACATTTCGTGACTCTTCCTTTTGTTAATAAGAGCATATCCTAATTATGTAACACAAATTCTGATATTTGAATCAAAATCGGTAAATCATATGCAATATGAAGTGAAGACATAAATAACTTGGATAAGATCTACAGGAAAATTCAAATCAGGAAATTCATTACCCTAGGCTATATTTCTTAATTGTATATAATTAATTAAATGAACTTCTCATTTGAAACACATGAAAAAGGAAAACCCCCAATATGTACAATCCACAAATTTTTTGATTAAATTCCTCACCAATTAGCCTTACAATTACTACTCTTATAAATAAATTGTACTATGTAATGCTATTAATATATAAAGGAGAGAAGGAATAAAAAAAGAATTTAAGGGATATATGTGGGGAAATTGGACTTAGTAATTCTAGCTACATTATTGCAACTAATGAAAGCATGGAAGCTACACCTTGATAAATATGTACATTTTTTATGATACAAACTTGTATCATTATACATTATGCATACGTACATGTGAGACTTATACTATGTATCACATAATGTAGATACCAAGGGGTATTATGTAACATGCACTATATGAATAACAAATACTTGGACTAATCTAAACTAGTACCATGAAACAATATCAACACCTAGAATATGAATAAAGATAATAAGAATAAAGTTACACCTTGTAAGGATTCAGACCTGATAGGGGAATTCCATCAGCAAGTCACCACTCATCTGAGGGTGAACGAATGCCCTACTAAAATTTGAGGAATAAAACATCTCAAAATTTCAAATCTTAAATGATGGAATAGGTGTAAAATTTTCAAATCTCAAATGATGGTATATAAAAGATCAAAGTATAGTAGCAGAATATAAAAGATGGCTATAATAAATTTTACAGAAGTACATCATCATCTCTAATATTGGGTTTACATGGATATTACATCATAAGGATCTAGTAGAGGGAAATGTAAACAATATCAAGTTTGTCTCTAGGCATCAACTCCTTAAGCTAGGTCCATCTCAGCATACCATGTCCTCAGTGTCCTACACCTGGGGTTGGAAGCACACCCCAACAAGAGGAGAAAGAGTAGATGACATCAGCAAAAGGTTGGTATGTGCATACTAAATATGGAATGAGCAATATATGGAATAAAGGACATCAAAATAATAATACTTTCCATTGAAGAGAAAAGAACTACCCAAGTGGGTGTTGAGAGAATTGATTTACAATCATATGATAAAAGATATACTTGCCATTAATAAAACATAAGAGTTGTGCCACACAAGCACACATGCATCTTTGGGCACAAAACCCATATCAATAATATCAACCTACATGCATGTGAGATAAGCATAGCACTAGAAAAATATAAATAATAAAGCTGGCCAAGGCTCACAAACTTGAAACCTGATAGAGAATGATGTACTACTGGACTCCCAATATATATAAAAGTGGGCAACATCACCCGGGTATGGGGCACACGACCTCCATTCCAAAAATAATACATGGGCACACAACTTAAAAACCAATGTAATTACACTACTCTAGGGCTACTGAATCACATAACATGCTTAATGTAGATGCAAGTATTAAAATGTAGTCTTTTATAGAATAAATAAAGTTTCCATCTCAAACATGGAAAAAATAAGCATCAACCACATAAGTGGAAAAATTAGGGTTTCTTCAAGAATAAAGCATAAGATGGAGTTAAAGGAAAGTCCAACAAAATAGGATGATCATAATATCAGAATCAAGTAGAATATTTCACATGGAAATGAATTCTCAAAAGAGAGATATTATGTGGGCTATCAAAAGAATGATAATTCAGTATGATTGCTCAATATAGAACAATTGGGGATACAAAGTCTAAACAAGTGTAGAGTTAGTCCTAGGTCCAAGCCTAGGTCTCCAAAGCACCTATTAAGCATATATGTAGATTTAGGGTTAGGTTTACATTATTTTCATAAACCCTAAAAAAGGCCTTTTTATTATATACTAATAAGGTTATCAAAACATACCATATTTTATGTTATATTTGTCCGAGTTCATATCTTATTTTACTTTATATTTCTGACTTATAAATTATTAGTTTTAAAATTTGCAATTTATAAGCAAATAGAAAAATCCATTAAAAACCATATACTAGTTAGAATGAAATTAGGTCACAAAGTTGATATCGTTAGATGGGAAATAATTTTTTGAATTCAAAACATATTTTATTTCATTTTTCTAATATACAAATAATAAGTTATGAGTTTTTAAAGTTTTGATCAATCAGGAAATCCAAAAAATCCACGTATGTCAGAAAATCCACAACCAGCAAGTCATGTTGTGTTGGCCCAATCAAAACTAGCCAACTGGCCTGAACAAGAATCCAGTGAGGCACACAACTCAGTGCAAGGAAGACCCCCCTCAAGATGAGGGAGAAAAGACACTTTTCCCTTGCAAGTCGTGATCAAACAAATAGGACAGAGAAAGGGAAAAATTGTGAAAGCGACAACTATCATCTTATTTGTTTATGCTAAATTTCACACTTCTCAAGAGTTCAAGTTGGTGAGGGTGAAATCTCCCAAAACCACTCCATAAAAAGCTGGAAGGGTTTCCATCACCTTCCCTATCACTTGGCGGTCTAATAAAACCCAGATACAGATCCATAGGTGCCCAGACGATAGAAATAATTATTTTGTCATTAATGGCTAGAAAGGAGAACTTTAGGATACAAAGTAAGACACACACAATGGCCAAAAAATTCCCAAATGATCTCAGCAATGCATGATGAAGCTAAAGGCATCAAAAACTCAAAGGATAAAGGTCTACAATTCGAACATTGATCAGGGACCTGCAAGCATGGAAAAAGAGGGTTTTCAACATACCATGAGGAGAGGTTGAATCAAGAGTTCAGAAACCTTCATTGGAATGAGAGGAATGGATCCTAGTCTTCTCTGGGTGTTGTGACAGCATGAGGCACCAATCTTGCTCTCAGTTCCTCATAGCATGGTGGCATGAGCCGTGTGGCGATGGGAAAAGATGCCCAAGACTAGAAAAGGTGAATCTGACACTAGGGAACAATTACAGGGGATGCGTCGAAGGTCCGAGACTATTTTCTACGGGTTCAATGATGAAGGCATGTAGGAAGAGGGGAAAGAAGAGGAGAATAGGGGAAGAGCAGAGGAATCAAGAAGCTGGTTTCACATTGGTGTGAAAGATAGGAAACCCTAGCATATATATAGCTACTGGGTTCAGATAGTGATGTCACAGGTTAGTGAGAAGAAATCAATGCAAAAAGGGGAAGGGAGAAGGGAGAGAGATGAAGAAATCACTATGTGAACAACCATCATAACCTAGGATATAGGCCTTTTTCCAAAATGAGCGTGAGGAAGAGGACAAATCCATAACTATACGATATGGATCCAACGGTCCGCATGAGGATCAATTCTAACAAAGCCGCGTGACATTAGAAATCAACAAACTTTAGGAGACCGAACTCGTGGATTAAATAACATGATTATTAGTAATTAAAATCTAATATTATTTCCTAATCCACTTGATTATGTATTTATTATTCAAATAAGCTCAAATTTTTACATCTATGCTAATTAAGATATGCAAAATTTGATTTTGACATTAGTTTTCCCTTTTGGAGACTTTTGCTATTTTATGTAGTTCTTTTAAAACAAATCATATTTTCTCTTTCCTATCACATTAGAGACATATATAAACCATCAATTAATGTGAAACTTAACCCTCAAGCAAAATTAAACATGTGTAACATGATTTTGCATTAATTATATCTCTTGGGATTATTCTACATATTATTTAATATTTTGGGCTTTTACATACTTTCTCTCTCCTAACTTCATTAGAACATTCAAGATTATCCAAATTAGATGAAAATTCACACACATGCTTATTTTAGTATGTAGATTATAAATTTGAGATTTGTTTCCACTTTTGAAGTCATTTAATGGTATATTTATTGTTTTGGAGAAAAATGCATATTACTTTTCTAAAAGAAATTAGGATTATTATTATTGTGCAAATAAGGTGAAACTTGACTTCCAAGCTAATTGGGACCCAAGGTACACGATTTTAAACTTAGATTTGGGTTTTGTAGTATGAATTATATCACCATTATGGTTTAAGACATATATTTCATTATGTCCCCCTTTTCATTGATAATCTTAGATTAAAGTCACATTATCTTAACATCACGCCTTAAAAATATTATCACATTTTGACATATTTATGTATTCCTTATTGGTCTTATGATTAATATGAGGGTATTATGTCGAATTTGTTTGCAAACCTAATCATGTCTTAGTTAGGTCTTTATTGTTATGCTTGTTTGACCAAGTCTAAAGAATTAAACTTTGTATTCTCTAAGGCATATGATCAGATTCAGGTGGCTAGATTTTGGTATTACAAAAAATCACCCATATAAATTGTCAAAATGTGAGTTTTGTCTCTCTGAAGTAATGTTTTTAGGGCATGTTATCTTTGTAGAACACATATCTACAAACCCTATAAAGGTCAAACCTATTCAGAAGTGATAGGCACCTCACAATCCCTTTGAGATATGAAGCTTCCTAGGATTGGCAGGCTACTATCACATCTCATCTTGAACTTCTCAACAATATCTCTTCCTCTAGAAAAGCTGACTAGGAAGGATAAATTACTTTTTAAAACCTGAAGGAGTGTATCACCTCTACTCCAATCTTGACACTACATGTAGAAGGAAAGAGCTATGAAGTATTCAACAATGACTCTCGACTTGGTTCAGGGTGTGTCCTCATGCAACAGAAGAAAGTCATAGCATATGGCTCAAAACATATGAAACCATATGAAATCAATTACTCCACCCATGATCTGGAACTCACGACAATTTTTTATGCTTTATAAATATAGACCCATAATGTATAAGGGGGAACAATTCATAGTTTTCATAAAATCCTCAAGTGCCTACTCACATAAAGATATTTGAATCCTCAACAATTCCGAAGGGTAGAGTACCTAAAGATTACTATTTCAGAAATACTTACCATACTAGTAATGCTAACTTAGTTGTGGATGCTTTGAATAGAAAGAAAGTCGCAGTTGTGTAACGCCCCAAAATCTAGGATCTTATCCTGTTCCATGATTAGAAATCTAGTGAAGTTAGTTCCTTAGATTTGGCCAAACAAAGATAAAGTTATACCTTAGTGAATAATACATATAATATTATTTGTGGCAATAGGTTTATAATCAATGAAACATAACACTGTAGACTCATATTTACATAATAACTTAATTATATACCAACTCATAAATAAATTCATGAAATACATTGCATATATTTGCTTTGCTAACTAATATTTACATAATGGAAAAAAATAAGAAGAATAAAGTGCAAAACCTCTAAATTAAAGTAGAATTAATGGATTAAATATGCTAAATGGGTAAAATGTGAAATTTATGCATAATAATAATATTAGTCTTTTGGAAATGAACTTAAGATAATAGGTCTCAATTAAGTGAATGTTGATAATAAAGATATAACATTTTGATAAATATAATGGTAATGAGACAAAAATCCTAATGATGCCATAACTCATTATAATAAATTTCAACAGTTAAATACAATGGTAAAAATGTGTTCCTTGGGTCCCAATTAGCATGGGTTCCAAGTTTCACATTATTTGAACAATAACAACTATCCTTATTTTATTTAGAAAAAAAAACATGAGAAAAAGACAAAAGTGTTAAATAAATAACTAAATGTCTTCAAAAGTGGATATAAACTCCAATGTCAAAATCCACATACCAAAGTTAGCCTATGTGTGAATTTTCACATTAATTGGACAAACATATTTGTCCTAGTGTTGTTATGGAGAGAGAATGTATATTAAAGCCCAAAATATTAAATAATATGTTAAGCAACCATAAAGGAAAAAAATAATTATAGAATTGTATTCCTCATGTTTAGTTTTACTAGTAGGCCAAGTTTCATATCTTTTTAGTATTCCAAGATGCCTCAAATTCAATATAATCTAAAATTATTAAATAAAGTACTAGATGTCCTCAAAAGTAAAACCAATGACAAAATCGGATTATGCATGTACTAATTGGCCTATGAGTTATTTTCCACCTTGTTTGAGCCCCCAAATAAAATAGGAGAGAAACTTATGTTCTAAATAAACAATAATCAAATTAATCAATCAATATTTTCTCCTTCCTAAAGTTCTACGATTTGGATTTATTCGACACTACTGTCATACGAACCCGACCATTTCCATATGAAGTTCTGTAGATGGCTGTTAGATTTCAATCATGTGATGCTAAAATTTTCTTCAACCTCTGATCTATTAGGCAAGTCACACTACTTTCACAAAAATAGTGCATTGATTTTGTTTCCCAATATTCTCTCCCTTAGTTGCATACCCTTCCCCAATTTTCTATCCCTCACATTGCTTGCATCGTTCCACATATGTGGACCCTAATATTTATAGGGCTTTGCTGTCCCCACACCCCACTCAAATAAGGGTTTTCTCTACCTCCTCTATTTCCACCCCCTTCCATCTCATGGTTTCTATGGATCTTCTGACACCTATAAAACCATGGTATCTACGTTACAACTTAGTTAGCCAATTCCATGACCTAGAATGCCTTCAAAATCTGAGGAATGTACCTTCCCACCTCCATCGACTTTTG
Source organism: Alisma plantago-aquatica (assembly GCA_963693085.1). Taxonomy (NCBI): domain Eukaryota; kingdom Viridiplantae; phylum Streptophyta; class Magnoliopsida; order Alismatales; family Alismataceae; genus Alisma; species Alisma plantago-aquatica. Next base: position 459,106,709 of record OY856414.1, read on the forward strand.
GGCACTTCCGTTGGGTCACTACTACGTGTTTGGTTCTCAGTATGCTTGTTGAGCACCCAGAGATCATCGTGGAGATTGTCTGAAGCTGTCTGCACCTTCATTTTTCTCTGATTAGGGGTAAATCCTTGTTTCCCTTTTTGTGCCTTCCATTACTATTGTTTGTCTTTCAAACATGTTCTGGACAGTCCGTAGTCACCTTTTCGTGTCCTTACCTCTGGTGTGTCTTCCACGAATGTTATGCCTCTTCAGGTTTGTAGTATGTTCTCTCTTTTTGGTCTTGAACTCTCCCGTGATTTGCTTTATGACCGCCATGTCATTGAGAACTTTGTGATTTCATAATGTTTGTCACGTGGGTAGGAAGATGATGGTTATACTTCTTATGTTTCCACCCCCACTTAGATTTAAAACATGCACCGTTGGCTAGGTGGATTTCACCTTTTTCATCCTTATGTTTTGTCTACACTGTGCGCTTTAGAGAGTATGGGGCCAAGAGCTAGGTCGCCAACTCCAGTTGTTCCACAACAGAAAGGCATACCAGGGTTTTGATTTTAATAGATGATATGGATTTTTCTCAATTTCTCATTATCCAAATACTATGAAAATCATATTTAATAAATACTGCATCAGAAAAATAAAATAAAATATGTTCTACAATCATGGGATTTTCCTTTACACGACGGTACAAGTTTCATATCCTAATTCACATCAATTAAATATGTGATTTTAATGAATATTTTAAATTTCATATAATTTCTAAAATTCATAATTAATAATCCGTAAGTCAGAAAAATAAAGTAAAATATGTTATGAACTCAGAAAATTATAATCTACAAGATGGTATGATTTTATTAACCTAACTTGATAATAATAAAAAGTTAATTTTTAAGATTTATGTAAGTAATGCTAACCCAACCCTAATCTCATATATGCCTTTAATAGGTTTCTTGTGGACTAAGATGTAATTAGGGTTGACTTTAGACATGTCTAGACTTTTTATGAGGTATGGTGCATTCCCTTTTATTTAATATTGAGCAATCACCCAATTTTATCTTTGTCTTGGTCCTTTGGTCATATACCCTACACACTATTCTCTCTCCTGAGAGGTTGGTTCATTTGAGTATTTATACTCCTTTAGTGATCTCATCAACTTAATTGATGGATATTCTTATTGGGCTCTTATTTATATTTAGTTCATTTTATTCAACGAGAAAACCCTAACTTGAGTAAGTGATACTCTAATCTTCTAGTAGTGGACTTTATTATCTTAAGTTGTATCTCAATTGTGGATATTGATGGATATTTGGTTATGGGTCTTCTAACCCCACATGACAATTGTTGGATATTTTTATATTATTTTTTCATATGACTGAACTTCCTCTTGCCTCTACATTTATGCATGCCTTGTGATTTAGTAGCCCTAGAGTAATGTAATACTTTGGTTATTTTGGTTTTATTCCCCTGGGGTTTTATATCCCTACGTGAAATTATTAGGAACTAAGGTTTTAGTCCTTCTACCATGCACTGAGGTTTTAGTCCTCCTGCACTTATATATATATATATATATATATATATATATATATATATATATATATATATATATATATATATATATATATATATATATATATATATATATATATATATATATATATATATATATATATATATATATATATATATATATGGGATGGAGGATCATATGCCTCTTACCCCGACTTGTATGCCAAGGGAGTTTGGTTGTGTGCCATTCTCTATTAGTTTATGGGTTGTGTACCCTAACCGTCACTGACTTTATTCGCTAATGCTATGATTTATCTCACATGCGTGATGGGTTTTGTGCCCAAAATTTATATGTGCCTTTGAGGGACAACTTTTATATTTTATTAATGGCAAGTGTTCTTGTTGTTTATCATATTTTAAAAAAATTCATATACTTTTGATACCCGCTTGGATATCTTTTATTTCTTATAATTCTCAATTCATATTTAATACACACATACCAACCTTTATGATGATATATTCTACTTTTCTCCTTTTGCTGTGGTATACTTGCAACGCCATGTGTAGGACTTGGAAGATTGGACATGGTGGCATGGACCTGATAGGTGGAGATTTTTGGGAGATAAAGTTGAGATAGATGAATAGTCCTCTATTTATATCCCCATGATGTTGTAAGTTTCATGTAAGCCCTTTATGAGAGATGATGACGTACCTTTAAAAATTGAATATAGTCATGAAATATTATTCCGCTGCTACTTTGGTTATTTTTTATATCATCATTTTGATCAATGAAATTGTTTTACATCTATTCCAACATACATTTTAAGTATTTTTTGGAATAGATGGATTCATTCCTCAAATTTAGTAGGGAGTGGATATCATATCGGGTCCCACTCCTTACACATTGCACAAAACTCTAGTAGAATTTTAGGAATGACGAATGGTCGCACAAACCACTACTAGCCTTAACAACATGCTTTGTCCTCACTCACACGCAAGATGAGATTAACTTCCCAACCTGGTCACCCATCCTAGTACTACTCTGGGTTGAGCATGCTTAACCATAAAGTTATTAGTTATGAAATCCCTAAAAAGGAGATGCAATTTGGTGATATGGGTAGTCCAATTATTGCTTTTAAGATCTTTCTATCTAAGGCCTCAAGTCCTAGAATGTTACAATCTCCCCCACTTAGACTCTTAACATCCTCGTTAAGGCTCAACTATATGATCTCATAATCACTTCAACATATCACTACAGATCCACATGACCATGTACACCCAAATCTTATTCACGACTACTGGTGCAAGTGTGCTCCATCAACTTGGATAGCCCTTTCTAACATGCCTGGATACTATCAATGCAAGGATGGCTCCATCAACTCTGGTAGTCCTTTTCAACATGCCTAAACTACACAGCTAAAAGATTGGCATGCACATGTCCATGTGGGCCCCACGTACTAGAAGGGTTTTGGCTATGATACTATTTTGTAAATATTCAGGTCCACTGTCCAGGGTTCTAGTAGAGTTTCAAGAATGACGACTGGCCCCACAGACCACCATTGGCCTTAACTTGCTCTTTATCCTCACTCACTTGCAAGACGAGATCAACTTTCTGACCTGGTCACTGATCCTAGTACTACTCTTGACTAAACGTGCTTAACCACACATTTCTTAGTGATGGGTTCCCTAAAATAAAGATGCATCTTGGTTATATGGGTAGTCCAATCATTCCTTTTAAGATCATTTTTATTTCATGCCTCAAATCCTGGGATGTTACACAACATGTGCTGCTGTGAGACTGACTGAGTGGAAGAACCTAAATACACTTGCAAAATGGAAACTCGATAGAATCTCTAAACTACATGTCTAGATGTCTAGTTTCTTCATTACTCCTGGCTGGATTTTCGAGATTATAAAATCTCAAAAGACTAGTCCTTAACTAGAAGAAGTCATGAAACAAGTGCATAAGCCTCAAATGGAATTGCAAGTAGGCTTAGATGGAGCTATTTTCTTCCATCAAAGACTTTGGGTTCCAAATATTGGTGACCTAAGGTATAAATTTCTAAAAGAATCCCATTTTTCTAAATATACAATTCTACTAGGCACAACAAAAATGTATAAGAACTTGCAATGCTCATTTTGGTGGAAGAACATGAAAAATGATATCAAAGAATTCATGTCTATATGCTTGACATGCCAACAAGTCAAGATTGAGAATAAAAGACTCGGAGGTCTTCTACAACCTCTTGAAATCCCTAAGTGGAAGTGGAATATGAAGATGGACTACATCACAGAATTTTGGAAGACAAAGTAAGGTTATGACACAGTCTGGGTCAACATTGATCAACTCATAAAGTCATCTCATTTCTTACCCTTTAAGACTATGGTGGAAGGGAGGTGAGTTGTAACATATAAAATTCTTCCATCTAATCTAATTTTTAGCTACTTTTCATAATTCCCTTGATTTGAATATATTTTTCATTGAAATCCTCTGAATATTTTGCAACTTGTTGAATATCTTATACTTGAATACTGAATTATGTCTCACTTTGATCTATTCACCCCAATTGAGACCCACAATTAAATAATTTGGACCCATTGTGTAATTTTGGCTTTGAATCACATAAAAGTATTATTGATTTTTAGATATTCAAGTTGATTTATTTGTGAGATTTAACATGAATTGAGGGAATTAATACTTTTAAGAATTAGAGGGAATTAGAGTGATGAATTGAGGGAATATTTCAAGAGTAATAAATGTTCAATGAGAATATAGAAAACTTTAAAGAAAATAGTAGTATATGACAAAAAGGGAATAAGGGATGACATTTCATTTAGCTGATCAAGTAATCTTTGACTATCTTCCTCACTCACGCCGCACACTTGGGGGTTCTCTCACGTGGATGTTACCCCTACAATAGGGTAACAAAGGGGAAAATCCTACCATTTTCAGCCTCTCACACCCCAACTTGCTCTCTTTTACTTTGGTCATACCCTCCCTCACCGGGAGGCCCCGTCAATTGAAAGCAGATGAACTAAAACACTTAGCTATAAATACCCCTCTAGTTGTGCTATTGACAAACCGCCCCTACTTTAGTAGTGCCCCTTTCTTCTTCCTCAGACCTCCAGCCCCCCTCCCAACAACTTCTATAGATCTATCAGAAGTCATGACACATTGCTAGTTGTCACCAGACTGTGAATTGGCCTCGCCGACGTCCTATTCCCTTTGCCCGACATGCTATGCTGTCGGCATGCACTAGAATGCACCCTCCATCGACCGATCGCGGCCACCACCTCTAGCCTCATGCATCTTCGACCAATACTAGCATATACACAATCATCTTTAGTTGAGATCGAGACTCAAGTAGGGCTGCAAATGGATACGGCAGACCCGCAGACCCACAAATCACCTTTAAGTACCAGCCACAGGTCTAAATTTTTGCACTCGTAGAACCACGAACTCACATACCCATGGACCCGCATATAAGCGGATCTACTAATTAATGAGTATACTTGGACCCAGACCCGCAGACCCGTGGACCCTCTATACATAAATAATTACCTAAATAATGTGTTATTACACCATACTTTACTAGTATAATTAACAAAATATTTCATATTACATATTAATCTAATTATAATAAGATTAAAACTAGTCATCTAATGAAGAATTAACTATTCTAATTACAAGAATGAGAAACATATGTAACCTTAAAATCAAATTAGTTACATGATATGCTACATTATGAAAACACAATGGTGATGACTACAAATATGTAAATAATGAACTCAACTATCTTTAATCTACAAAGTATCACATTGTTTAATATAACTGTTGTATGTTTATGTCCTATATAATAACAACATCTTGTTGTATAACAATATATATATATATATATATATATATATATATATATATATATATGACAACGTCGTAAATATTCTTACATAAAAAGTATGATATTTATATAGAACCTCTTACCCACATACCCGCACCGCAGGCCCGCTATTACGGGTACGAGTATGGTGCTGGTCTAAATTTTTTATTAGGAGGGTCCAAAACTGGAACAATGACCCACTAAATTAAATGGGTATGGGTATGGCCAGACCCACACCATACCCACACTGTTTACACCCCTAGACTCAAGGATGACACAACCAAGCTTATGTACACCACAAGGTACATGGACCTTGACCCCCTGCTCTATTTCTTCACTTCACAATCAATCTGTAACAAGTAGAACTTAGGAAACCAGTAAGAAAAATCATTTTTTATAGCAATCCACATTGTGGCATTTACATAGGAGTAATTGATATACTATTAATACTACAAATACATTTAAAGACTCTCTCTTTTGCTAACAAGAGCATTTCCTAATTCTATAACACAAATCCTAATACATGAATCAAAATTGGTAAATGCAATCTGAAGTGAAGATGAAATTTCTTGGATAAGACCTACATGAAAACTCAAGTTAGAAAATTCATTATCCTAGGCTATATTCCTCAAATGTACACCATTAATTAAATAAAATCCTCATTTAAAACATATGAAAAAGGGAAATCTCCAATTTGTATAATCCACAACTTTCTCTATATTCCTTACTAATTAGAGTCGAAATAACTGCTCTTATAAATAAACTTTATTATGGAAGGGTATTGAACTACTAAAGGAGAGAAGGAATAAAGTAAGGATATTAAGGGATAAATATGGGAAAATTGGACTTAGTGTTTCTAACTAGATTATTGCAACCAATGAAAGCATGGAAGCTATGTCTTAAAAAATATGTACGCTTTCCATCACACAAACTTATATCATTATATATTATGGATACATACATGAGACATATACTAGTGTATCACATAATATAGATACCAATAGGTATTATGTAACGTATGATTTATGAATACACACGACTTGTGATGATCTAGCCTACTACCATGGAATAATATTAACACCTAGAATATGAATAAAGATATCAAGAATGAAATTACACCTAAGCCGCATTGTTTTTATATTACACTTTGGTATTATGTTATGTTACACTTAGTTTGGAACTATGTTGTCACAATGGTTGTAGACATGACAGTAAATTTTTCTTTCTTTTGCTTAATTCTCCATGCTCACAGTCACCTATCGGTTAGTAAAGCCTAATGATTGTCGAGGATCTCAGAGAAAGAGTCCCAACTAGACTGAGTGCGAGCCATATGTAGTTCGTTGAACTTACAGAACAAAGTTTATAGTTGCCAATTTTTTTTTTCATGAAATACATGAACTAAGCAAGTGTAAGAGGTTAATCATACAATTTTACCTCAAATAGTTTAATTTGAAATCGATAAAATAAACAAAGGTGAAAATTGATAACACACAATACATTAGGACATAAAATGGACTACATAAGTATATTAGTCTATAATCATGGTACCAATAGAGACGTCAACTCATCAAGTAGAGGGGTTGTTGCATAATCTTAGACCCTTAGTGAAATATCTTCATTTGTCATAGTTTACTTTTAAGTGCGGATCGGGTCTGTAGGTCCTCAGTTTTAATTTATCTATGTTGGAGGTGGCACTCTACCCACTGAAGTTGTAGGTTAGGTCAACTTGTATGTGTACCATATGTTGAGTCTTGATGCCATGCCATCATATGTGAGAATGTGATCCGTTTCAAAAATAAAAAACACAGTACTGGCGTGGTGGTTGTTCGTAGTAGGCTCGTAATAGTGTAAGTACGGGTAGCAGAGGGTGCGGTTGTTTTCTTGAAGCAGGAGAGGGGTCAAACCGAAACCACCTCTCACTGCCCACCACTAGAGAGTGGTCAACACAAGGTCAAGAAGACTGGTGTGTAGGGGTAGATCAAAACTAACCTTCACTAACTCCATCTGAGGGACTGACTCTCTCAATCCCGAACCACCACTTCCGGAGGCTTGACAATTTAACCCGACCCAACCCAAAAATAATGGGTCTTATTGGGTCGGTGGGCTTGGGCGAGCCCGGTGGGAAGCGGCACTTGGGCGCCATTCGGGGTCCTTTTTTTTCTTCCTTCAGGCGCACCCATTGCCCGTGCACGCATCTAGACTGCAGACCCGGCCCCCTCGGTCCATCCACTCATCCAGCCATTCCTCTAGAAACCTCGACTACTCCTCAGAGAAAGCAAGAAATTAGAAGCGAGCGACTAGCGACTGGAACCCTAGCCGCCGCCTCTTCGCCCCTCACCCCGATCTTCTCCCCGTCGTCGGTCCTCTTCTCCCCGTTGTCGGTCCTCCTCATCCCGATCTTGCAGCTCTTCGAGATCATGCCTCTGTCCGTGAGATCATGCTTCTGTCCGAGACAGCTACTGGGAAGCGGAGACGCACCTGCTGAGCAAGGACATCTCCACCTCGTCGAAACAACTGACATCCTGCAGCTGCAACCAACTCGGACCACGGCGATCCCAGACTTTGATCAGATAATGAAGATTTCTGATCGTGGCTTCCCCGTCGTCGGTCCTCTTCTCCCCGTTGTCGGTCCTCCTCATCCCGATCTTGCAGCTCTTCGAGATCATGCCTCTGTCCGTGAGATCATGCTTCTGTCCGAGACAGCTACTGGGAAGCGGAGACGCACCTGCTGAGCAAGGACATCTCCACCTCGTCGAAACAACTGACATCCTGCAGCTGCAACCAACTCGGACCACGGCGATCCCAGACTTTGATCAGATAATGAAGATTTCTGATCGTGGCTGGACCAAGCAGTAAAGCACTCTCTCTCAAGTAGTCACCTCCACTGGGAATGGTATATGCAGGCCTCTGGCGGCAAGGTCAAATACGACGTCCCGGCAGGTCGCCGTGACGGCAAGGTGTCCCTCTGCGCCAACACATTCAAGTTCCTCCCTCATTCCACATCCCACCTCCAGGACCTCGTCCACCTCTTCACCAGCAAGGGCCTTACAGTCGACGAGCTGGTGACACTATCCGGAGGCTCCCATCTCTGCCGGAGTCGGCGCGTCTACTGTCTGGGTAAGCAGAGGATCTACCTCTGGTTCGACCCCACAAGGAACTACCACAGATTGTGTAAGTGGCTTCTTCTCCTGCATTTTTCTAATCCGTAAAATCATACATCGTGCCATTTCCATCTCGTTTTATTTTCTCGATTTCAGTCAACCTCGTCAATCTGTTATAGTAATCGTTTTAGCTTTATATTCGAAATTGTTTAGGGGATTAGCCTTTGACATCTCTGTTTGCCATGTTTTTGTTTTATATTTGAAATCAGATATCTGGAAGCTTGATTGCTAATTGGAGGGTTGCTTTAGCTGGAGTAGCCTAAAGGAGGAGATCAACTACAAGACAACTTCAAGTGGCGTTGTTATCAAATGGCATGGGAGCATTTTTATCAGTTGATTTGGGTCTTTCTATCAACTTCAACTTCAAGTGGCGTTTCTCTCAACTGGCTTAGCAACAATTTTATTAACTGATTCAGTGTCACTATTATTCTAGTGCAATGGCTTTGTACTCGTAAAATAATTTTTCTGACTTTGTTTCCAATACAGAACTCGTTTACGTCCCGCTCCCCACATCAAATTCATGCCACTCCATCACAACGCAAACAGGGCATTGCTGTGAGATGGCAAACATTGATCGCATGTCATTGTCGTGGATGGTAAGGGCCTTTGCTGCAAAACATCCACCTACCCATTTGTTTTTTCCGAGTTTGGTTTTCTGTCCCGCTTGCCTACCTTCCCTCCTTTTTCTCCCGCCCACGTTTAAAGTGGGTACCTCCTAATTCCCAAAACTCTGTAACTGCTGACTACTCCACAAAATAACATACCCATCTCGTCTCCTCTTTTCTTTTTTAGGAGCTGCTGGCATGGTATAAGAAGACCCCATCACCCCTTAACTGGCAAAAAAAGGCGTTTGCACCATTCCTAAGGCAGGGGAAGCATCATTCATATAGCTCCTCCTCTAGCTAGCTAGCTCCGGGAAGGAAGCTAGGTTAAACGGTTAGGGTGCCATGGAGGTGCCTCTGCTAGCTCTGCTCGTCCTGTGCTCTTCTTCTCTTATCGGGTTCTCTGAAGCGGCGAGGCAGATCGCAGTCGTCAGGCGTGCGGCGGCGGCGGCTACGACCTCTTCCCCCAACTCGTACGACATCGGGAAGTTCGGGGCGCGTGGAGATGGCAAGACGGACGACACCAAGGTTGGTTTCCGTTTCATTTTTTCCCGCCTTTCGTCACCTATTTTCATCCCATTCCCCGTTTCCTTCTTCCAAGCGCGCGATTGAAGAGGATGACGACGCATATAACGACTTCTCTTTCCTCCTGAGCAGCGTCCCCAGCTCCCTCCACTCGCAAACACCCTCTCTACTCCAACCAGTTCCAACAATTTTCTCATTCTCACAATCATCAATCATCATATGCAGGCCTTCACGGACATCTGGAAAGCAGCCTGCGCGGCAACCGGCGACATAAAAATCATGGTCCCAAAGGCAACCTACCTAATCGGCCCCATCCAATTCAAAGGCCCCTGCAAGTCCGCCAAATCCATCTTCTTCAACATGCAAGGCACACTCAAGGCTTCCACAGACCTCAACCGGTACAAATCCGACTCATGGCTCGAGTTCGGCTGGGTCGACCACGTGACCCTCACCGGCGGCGGCACGATCGATGGACAAGGCCAAGCGTCATGGAAGTTCAACAAATGTCCCAAACAGAAAGAATGCAAAGTTCTACCCATCAACCTCAAATTCGTCATGTGCAACCGCACCGTTGTCCGGGGGCTCACATCCCTCAACAGCAAGTTCTTCCATGTCGGGTTACTCTCCCTCAACGACTTCAAAGCCACGGGGTTACGTATCAGTGCTCCGGCAGACAGTCCGAACACGGATGGGATCCACATCGAGAGGTCTACTGACGTGATGATCTCGCAGGCGACGATCGGTACTGGGGATGATTGTGTGTCGATTGGGCATGGCAATGAGAGGCTGACTATCTCAGGCGTGACCTGTGGACCTGGACATGGGATCAGTGTGGGCAGTTTGGGGAGGTACCCTTATGAGAAAGATGTGAAACATCTCGTCGTTAGGGATTCAACGATTACGGGGACTATGTTTGGGGTTAGGATTAAGACGTGGGAGAACTCGCCGTTGTTGACGCAGGCGACCAACTTGACGTTCCAGAACATTGTGATGAATAATGTGGCGAACCCGATTTTCATCGACCAGACGTACTGCCCTTATGCGTCCTGCTCGTCGCAGGCGCCATCCAAGGTGAAGATCAGTGATATTCATTTTAAGAATATCAGGGGCACGTCGTCGACGCCTGTGGCTGTTACGCTGGAGTGTAGCAAAGGGTACCCTTGTGAGGATGTGCATTTGGAGGATGTTCATTTGGATTTGGCGGGAGGGAAGAAGGCTGTTGCCTCTTGTAAGAACGTCAGAGCCAATTACGTCGGCACGCAGATCCCGCCGCCGTGTGCGTGAATGACACCGGCCGTCGTCGATGTACACATGATAGACAGATTATTAGCTTTATTATAAGGGGAGACACCGGACGGTCACCACCTATGAGTTTAGTAGGTCGAGGATATAACAATCTATAACTTTTTTTTTTAAATTTTACTTTTTTGTATGATCGTTTCTCAACTCTGTTGTCGGAGATATGAAGAAAGAAACAGAACAGCTGTTGATACTTCTACACCCTTAATTGAACCTCTGGATAAGAGAAGTTCCATAAGGGTGGTGTATTCTTCTTGTACTAGGGACATTGCCACCCTTTTGATTTATTATATAATCCCAGAAAGTTCCCCTTCTCACAGTGCTGGCGTTCTTCAGTATGCCGATTAGATTAAATTGTGATTTTTTTTTTTAGTGAAGTCAGAAGCTACTTTTATTCATCCCGCGCTTCTCTTGCAGGCATTAAACTGGTATTCAAAACATTGTCAGCTATGAAACTAAATTTGGTAGGACTCCTACCATTACAGAAGAGGTGGGGGGTAGGTTGACCCTCAGGGTCGATAGGGGGGGTCGTATATGTACGACCGTCCTTATAGTTTTGAAGGTGGTGTTTGGACAGTATGTTCTCTTGGACGATACACAATTTGTAACTCTGGTTTATCTTTGATCATGTCTTGGATGGACTGGACCCAATTGGTGAAAGCAGGAACATTCTCTAGAGGGCCTTCAATTGCTTTGATAGCTTTAGAACTATCCGTAATGATAACTGCTGGTCCCATGGTGGTTGCAGTATATATTCTGATAGCAAACTCTATCGCCCGAATCTCCGCTTCTGTGACAGACTCAACCTGGACATACATGGCCGATCCTCCTTGCCATGCCTTGTTCTCATTCAGGACTACTATCCCGATAGCCGCATCTTTACCCTTAACTGCAGCGTCGGCATACAACAACATATGGCCATTCGTCACTCCATGTTGGTCATGTACAATGGCTTTATCCTGGTCTTTGTCTTCCTTCTTCCTGCGTGTAGCTTTTGATATGCTGGTACAAAGACTATCAATTTGGGTCACTTGTTTAGTAGTGCTGACATTAACATTTTCGAAAACCATACTGTTCCTAGCCTTCCAGATGATCCAGCAGGTTGCTGTGAAGCGAGCGGTGTCTTCATCCTTCCCTTGCAAGTGATGCGTCAGCCACTGTTGGACAGAAGTATGGGCCATGCTGTCCGTGTTGTTGCGACTTGCCTTGGTCCAAACTTCTACATGATGTCCCGCAGATTGTATTTGCGGTGAGTCATACAAGCAATGGATATCTCGATGCTTGCAATGACCCTTTAAATTTTACAAATTGGATTTTATTTTCAATATTCATTTGTAGAAAGTTTATGTTTAGTGTTAGTCTCGAAAGTTTTAGACATTAATGAGAATTCTACATTTTGGTTTTCATCAAAATTTTTGTGGACGTTAAAATCTAGCTTTGTCTAACTAGTGTACAGAAGAAAACTTGAATCGTGTATCTTACTAATTTAGAAATCCAAACAAAAGATTTACATTTATGGGATTCAGACAATATAATTAATCAAAATTCCTGGACACTGATATCAAACTATATTTATGAGAGATTTTGACACACAAAATTCATAATTAATCCCACATTTTGGTTTCGATCAAAATTCTGCCGAATGTCATAATCCAGCTATGTTTGATCAAAGAAAAACTAAATCATTTATAAATTCAGAAAACTAAACGCAAAATTTGTATATACAAGATTCTGACAATACATCATATTACAAATGTAGGATTCCTAAAAATCCATCAAACCAATGATGCCTTAATAGGGAAAGGAGTCCGCAGGTGTCACCACATGTAAAAAGAAATGTGTGCTCTTTCATTCCCAAAACCATCATTCACGTGCATTTCTCTTTAGGCACATATAATTATAATAAAAAAATCTCTTAGTTGGCAACCATATAATACTAAAAATTACATACGATAGATTTATTTTCTTTCGAAATAGATATGGTTTCTAGGGAACATAAATGAGTTAAAAAGTGTTCACTTTAATTAAGAGGACGAAGGAAGAGATAAAAGGCTAACATCGTACATTGTTTGATTTGGTTTAGCCCACCACCAATATTATAGAGTGAATGATGCATATTGGTTTGTGCACTTCTCACACTAAAGCAAATTGTTAGCTCGTTCACGAATCCAACCCGAAGTTGTGCGATTCAATCTTATATCATTTCAATTTAAATCTTAAACACTTTATCATTATTTATCAGACAATAAATGGAATATAAAACTCATGCGTGTCTTGTGTTAGAATTTAAAAATAATCATAGAAGCAATACAAGACAATTACAATCAAATTAATAGATTTTAGAGGTCAACCAACAGATCTCCGCAAGTCTAAACGGAGTAGGAGAATAGAAGATAAAATAGAGTTAGGAACTCCAAATTAGATTGCTTGAAGATGCATACATGTTATTTAGAGAAATCAACGCCCAACTATTGCCATATGTGTGTTGTTCTCCCATTCCATTTGATTACAAACACATATAACACTCCTCACCTTGCGCACAGTGAAGACAATTTAACAACTCCACCGGTGTGGCTCAATAAATATTAGGCACAACCACCCAACAATTTACGCATTCAAAAATGGGTATAGATGAACGGATACTATTATCCCTTCGCTTAGGAAAAGAATTCTTTACAAGCAGCAACATATAGAAAGGAAGGTGATCATGGGCACAAGGCAGACAATGACTAGGTTTAATCACAAGCGTGTAGAGTGATTATCCCTAAGTATCACGGATCTTTATTTATATCACAACGAGAATGTCCCAAAGTCACATTAAAACATTATGAAGAGACACGACTGTGATCGCGAGTGTTACCACATGAAAAATTACCCCAAGGAAACAAACTCAAGATTTATCCTATTTCTAAGTACAATATCACTCACCCACAAGAGAAAGGGTCTTATTACAATATATCTATTTGGTCCAACCCAAGAGAAAACTTTTTAAGAAATTGTTGTTAAATCCAAGGAAATGAGATCGATATTTAGAACATAGTTGGTTGGTTGATTGATTTGAACTATTTGCAAGTAAATTAAAAAGCAATTTAAAGGATGATTGAATCAAGAATAAAAGACACTACAACATTGTGGATATCACCACAAAAGCATACATAATCAATCTAATCAATACAACTCACTCAATGACGAAAATTTAGATTAGGGCCATAAGAAATCACATCCTTTTGGAATATCAATTCACAGAAGAATTGGTTTACATGTGGGCTTGAGGTCTCATTACCCATTGATTATCAATTAGTAGTCCTAGAAAACTCATTATGTTATCTCATCCATGGTTCGATACATCCAATCAATAATTTAGTCCTACTTACATGATCTCCATGTGTAGGATTTTATTAAACATGTAAATAATTGATCAAGTCCAAGAGAAAGCAATAAGTGGTTGAAGAGAAATCTATATATTCAAAAGTGATAAGTTCAATAACAACTATGAATAAAATACATGCGACAGGGCAACCTCACGTGTCCCAACAAGGGAACTACTCAATCATGTTCATTGATGTAGCACAGATACACGGATAAATAGAGAGAATCATGTCTCACGAGATAGAGAATTATGGAACCAGTGGTCTCTGGCAGCAAATCTTCGCTTTGTCAGCAACAAGTTTGGCTATCTCCATGAAGAAGACACAGTTCCTCTTCTCATCTAGGCTCCGTGCTCCTAAAATGGATTAGAATAGAAAGTAATCAATCACCCTATCATTAGGGAACATTTTCCTTTTATATGGGCACTCGGTCCCACCAATCTAACTTTGGATGGGACGGCGATGCCTTTCCAAGTTGAACTGCATTGTTCCAGTCGCTCGACTAGCATTGCAGGGTCGGGAGACCTATCTTTAACTAGGTGGGCGACTGGTACTCTGGTCGAACGAATCACCACGTGAATCGATTGACTCGCTTTTTGATGCTTGCTTTGGATGGAATGTCGATCAACCGACTGGCATAGCCAATGGTTGTTTGGACATTAATAGGAGTCTCTAGAGATTTTTGAGTCTGTGGACTCATTGAGCTAGCCGGTCGAGTGACCTTCTCAATCAGTGTTGAATGTGTCTTTAAGCCTTCAAACTTTTCTAAACATAAAAGATGAAATGGGGAATGAATCATGATGACTCTTTGAACTAGGGTGAGTGTCTATCCCTACAAAAGAGTGAGAATTTCCTTTAGATCCTAAATTTGAAGATAAAAACAACATTGACCAATTCACACTAAAATTGGGAAATAAGCAATGCAAAGTTGATGAAGTTAATCTAACACATCCAACAATTATTGGGATGAATATATATTAATCAAATAACCTTGAACTTAAACGCTGCTCATCCTTGAGTAACAAATAATCACAATTAGGTTGCAACATTATACTACTATTCCATCATCCTCTCTCTCAAAATCATTTTTGATCCCTACCACCAAACATGGACAAACAACCTTGATTTCCTCAAATCACAAAAAACAACTTTCCCTATTCACTGTCCTGAATTTGCTTTGCAATCATAGTCCAACGGACATAATATCATTGGTGCTTTAGATCATTCAACATATTCCTATGAGATTCAACATAAGAACAATGTTAAACTACATAAGGATGTAATTGGGATAATTTTGTTGTAGCCCCTTGTGTGGCAACCCATCACACTAACTGAGATTACTCAAAACCAAAACACGCGATAAATTACTAAACAACCACATAGCTAGAAAAGCAGAGTAATGAAAACTGATTTCAACGTTACCATTATGTTCAGAAATATTACATAAATGACCTTCAACTTGTATGTCATCACACATTATATATGGTATTTACATATCTGTCCATTGGTCTCAGCCACAACCTGTATACAAAAGATAGATGTTCCATGTATGCGTGTCATATGCAAACATAGACATATCGGCCAAAACCATGTTTCGATATACATGATCATCTACAAAACATTACCGTCCCAGACCTGAGAGTGCATGGACGACTCTACGACTCTACTAACAACCATCCAACCTTCTGCTCCTACTGCTCTCCAAGCTGATCTTCCCCAACACTACTATCCTGACCACATCACTGACAACCACCTAAAAAGATGTGGTGACCGAAGAGGTGAGACCAACGCCCCAACGAGAGATATAACTCTCAACCAACAATTATTGACTACAACAAGTTACACTACTAAGCATGTTAATAAGATTAAGAAGATTTAGGAAATTTTAACAAGTAAAACTGATAAGCATGGCAAACATGTATTATTAACAAGATATATATAAGAGAATAAATAAATATACCTTTTAATTGTAGTTGATTTATCTTACTATATATATAACAACTAAGCAGTACAAAGGCAAAGAAAGGGTAAACATATAGTGTGAAGAGTGTTTAACACTAAGCAGGTATACTACATGACTGAATTACGTCCTTATTAAGCCCTGAGGAGTTTGAGGTATACCACCCAGACTCCAACTGACCACTACTAAGTCAAAAATAGTGCCATAAAAGATCTTGGAGAGAAGGAATCCTATTATCTTATCAACTCTCGATTAGTACGAGTCTGCCACAACAACACATTAGTCCAACTGCAAAACAACCTAGTCCGTCCTTGGTATATAGGTCATTACACTAGTGAACCAGGGTATACAACTCTATCATTTGAGGTACAACCATTGTCCTCAACACATCACAATATCTAAGATACGACTACAATCATTTTCCTACTGAGGCATGACCACAACCATCCTTAAAACCTTGGAATCAGGATGACAAGGGGACACAGTCTCTTGCACCCTGCATACTCAACAATATGCGCTTCAAGTTTTCATTAGGAATACTCATTTCACCATCCATCAAATTCTGATACTGGATTGGATCTATGGCACATGACACTACATGATTAGGGTTTCACTTGATTAGTTAATGAAAATTGAGTATGCTTTAACTTCATCAATAAAGTTACATACAAACCCTAAAGGAATTCTACAAAAATATTGCAACTTCAAAAGATATAAAACATATGAAACATAATGTTTATCACATCATTTAGAGGATCACACCTCAATTAGGGCATAAAACCATGTCTAAGGTCATAAGACTAGTAACATTGCTCCCTAAAAGAGCATCATTATCTTTCCATGCCTTGTCAAGGCTCATCATTCATCATGATATGTGTGAGTCATAAGTTGGTACAACATTACATATAAGAATCACAATGTTCATATGACAACAATTAGGGCTACAATAATTGTATAGAGCAAAAGTACTCCATTATCATACTAATTACACAAGAGGCTACATATCATCATCACTTGCTTGCATTGGGGTTAGGTTCATTGAGAATAGTTGAATTAACATTGCCAAACATCATTTTACTAAAACCTTGAGTTTGTATTCATTCGAGAGCAAAGCTTAGACTACCAGCTCATATGTAACCAAGCACCAACAAATTAGGGTTACTTACTCAAAACAACATCAATCATATAACAGAAAAACATAGCGACATTGGAAGAATTCTCATCGACCACCTAGAGTAGGGACTATTTTGGCAACCGCTGATGTTACCACCTTCATCGATGACTACGTTCAACCATATAAACCTAGAGACCTTGGTGAATTATAGGGTTAGGGTTACATCAATGAGCTCTATGGTGGAGCAACATTGGCGACGGATGGAATCATTAACATACATAGTGACCAACATGGAGAACAAGCTTCATCGACCACATGAAAAATCAAGATTAGCGACCACATAACTCAAAAAGCACCTACCAAATAGGTTAGGGATGTCATCAACCGCTAAGAAACAAGGTGGTTGGTGAGCACCATAGATTTTGACCAGATAACATCAAGATTCACATAGTTTACATAGATCAAAACTTGGCAACCTACATGACATCAAAATCCTTGGCAACCATGGAGAGACCATAATCTTATCAGCCACTTAAAATCCAAAACAAGTTAGTTACCAACAAGAATCCGATGAGTCATCAAGTTGCATCACTAAGATGGAGGTCAACTCAAACCCTAATTTAGCAACTATCATTTGAGATAAAGAAAAACTAACATTTTTACAAGAATGCAAGGGTCAAACTTCCTTCATCAAGCAAGATCCGAGCACAAGAATTATGGTTCACCTAAGAAGAGTTATCTACTCAAAATTACCATGTAAACACAAACCCTAGGCGCAAAATATTATCTTTCTACTTGTAACCACGTTTCTAGGGTAAGATTATGTGCATGCAATATAAGAATAAGCAATAATCATGGAGAAAGTTATATAACTTGCCTTAGAGATGATGTAGAAACTCCAAACAGTAAGGTAACTTGAAGAATAAAGGTAGGAAACCCTAGCTTGAGCACTCCTGATGGCCAAGCTAGCTCCATCACCAAGAAGCAACCAAGAAAGAGATGTTCTTCAAGCTCTAACTCAAGCACTACCATGGAATACCATGGATTGGCCAAGAAAAGAAAGAAGAAGGGTAGGGAAGCAAAGAAAACATAGGTAAAGAGAGAGATATCACTTACCAAGCAAAAAAAGAGAGTAACATAGCACCAAACAGACAAAAGAAGGGTAGATCCAAACCCTAGATCAACATGCAAAGAAGATCAGTCTCCTACTTCAACCTTGACATCCTCCAACACCAAAAAGCTAGAGGGGACGAGCTCCATGTAACCAAGGAAGAAGAGAGGGGAAACTAGGTGTGTAAAGAGGTTGTTTGCATGAAAACAAAGAGGGTTATATAGCATAGGGTTGGAGAGAGAGGAAAGGGGGGTTAGATGTCATGCTAAACATGCCATGTGTCCAAAAGATCTCGTCCATGCATGCACCTCACTCAACCATGCAACTAGGGTGACCCCACCACGAAAAGCTATCAACCAAATTGGTCCAGGAAAGTAAATGACCGCTAAGGACTCTCATTGACCAAGAAGCATTAGAAAACATACCGACCACAAAGCATCTATAGCGACCAAGAGAGTCAGAAAAGCAAACGACCTCATAGAAACCCATCGACAACCAATACTAGGGGTCACAAGAAAACATCATCGTCTACCAAAACTAAGCAAGGGAGACTTGGAAATCACCAAAACAAGGGCTCATTGGTCAACACACTTCAAGGTTAAAAATCAACTTAGGGCATCCATGCAAACCCTAATCTCAACACGAGATGTCACCACACAACTCAAGGCGTGACAAGGCTCCTCAAAGCACAACCATATCAAACATGATGTGAAAATGCGAGTCAAAACAAGCATGTGACAAATTGCAAGAATAACCCTATATATGGGTAAATCACAGATGGGATCTACATAGAGAGGTGTATTGACGTGACGATCTCGCAGGCGATGATCGGGACTGGGGATGATTATGTGTCGATTGGGCATGGCAATGAGAGGCTGACTATCTCAGGCGTGACATGTGGACCTGGACATGGGATCAGTGTGGGCAGTTTGGGGAGGTACCCTTATGAGAAAGATGTGAAACATCTCATCGTTATTTGGACGATTACGAGTACTATGTTTGGGGTTAGGATTAAGACGTGGGAGAACTTGCCGTTGTTGACGCAGGTGACCAACTTGACGTTCCAGAACATTGTGATGAATAATGTGGCGAACCCGATTTTCATCGACCAGACGTACTGCCCTTATGCGTCGTGCTCATCACAGGCGCCGTCCAAGGTGAAGATCAGTGATATTCATTTGAAGAATATTAGAGGCACGTCATCGACGCCTGTGGAAGTTATGCTGGAGTGTAGCAAAGGGTATCCTTGTGAGGATGTGCACTTGGAGGATGTTCATTTGGATTTGGCGGGAGGGAAGAAGGCGGTTTCCTCTTGTAAGAACATCAGAGCCAATTACGTCGGCACGCAGATCCCTCCGCCGTGCGTATAAATGATATATATATATATATATATATATATATATATATATATATATATATATATATATATATATATATATAAGATAGATTAGTGCAGCACCACCATCCAGGAGGATACAAAACGGGCAAAGAGATTACTAGATTTATTATAAGGGGATACGCAGGATAGGCGGTCTACCCTCACCACCTATGAGTTTAGTAGGTTGAGGATATAAGAAGCTTGCCTTTTTTATTTATTTTTGTTTGAATGTTTCTTAACTCTGTTGTCAGAGGTAAGAAGAAAGAAACAGAGCATGTGTGTTGATACTTCTACACCCTCGATGGACCTCTGCCTAAGAGAAGTTCCATAACTATCATGTATTCTTCTTGTACTAGGGACATAGCCACCCTTTTGATTAATTATATAATCCCAGAAAATTCCGCTTGTGCTGGCATTCTTCAGTATGCCAATTAGATTAAATTGTGATTTTAATCACACCCTTGTACCAAATTTCTAGATGATGTCCTGTTGATTGTATTTGTGGCGAGTCATACACACAATGTATATCTCGATGCTCACAATGACCCTTTAGATTTTATTTTCGATATCCATTTTGTAGAAAGTTTATGTTTAGTGTTAGTCTGCGGGAGTCACAACATGTAAAAAGAAATGTGTACTCTTTCATTCCTAAAACTATCATTCAAGCCGATTTCTCTTTAGGCACATATAGTTATAACGAAAAATCTCTTTGTTGTCAAGCATATAATACTGAAAATTACATGCAACAGATTTATTTTCTTTCGAAATAGATATGGGTTATAGGGAAGGTAAATGAATTAAAAAGTGTTCACTTTAGTTAAGAGGACGAAGGAAGAGATAAAAGGCTAACATCGTACATTGTTTGATTTGGTTTAATCGACCACTAATATTATAAAGTGAACGATGCATATTGGTTTGTGCACTTCTCACACTAAAGCAAATTGTTAGCTCGTTCATGAATCCAACCCGAAGTTGTGCGATTCAATCTTATATGATTTCAATTTATTTTCTTGGACACTATATCACTATTTATTAGACTATCAATGGAAAATAAGACTTATGTGTGCCTCGTGTTAGGATTTTAAAATCATCATAGAAGAAATACAAGACAATTACAATTAAATTTATAGGTTTTATAGGTCAACTAATAGATCTCTGCATGATTAAATAGAGAAGAAGAATAGAAGATAAAATAGGGTTAGAAACTCCAAATTAGATTGCTCTGCATACATGTTATTTAGAAAAATCAACACCCTACTATTGTCATGTGTGTTGTTCTCCCAATCCATCTGATTACAAACACATAGACCACTCCTCACCTTGCGCACATTGAAGACAATCTAACAACTCCACCGGCGTGCCTCAACAAACATTAGGTACAACCACCCAACAATTTACATTTTCAAAAATGGGTACAAATAAGCGGATACTATCTTCCCTTTGCTTAGGAAAAGAATTCTTTACAAGCAATAACACATAGATAGAAAGGTGATCATAAGCACAATGCAAACAATGACTAGGTTTAATCACAAGTGTGTAGAGTGATTATCCCTAAGTATCAAGGATCCTTATTTATATCACAACGAGAATGTCCCAAAGTCACATTAAAACTTTCTGAAGAGACACGAGCGTGATCACAAGTGTTACCACATGAGAAATTACCCCAAGGCAATGAACTTCAGATTTATCCTATTTCTATGCACAATATCACTTACCCATAAGAGAAAGGGTCTTATTACAATGTATCCATATGGTCGAACCCAAGAGCAAACCTTTTAGGAAATTGTTGTTAAATCCAAGGAAGTGAGATCAAGAATCATAACATAGTTGGTTGATTGATTGATTTATAAAATATGGGATACATGGATACTCTACGTGTCCCAACAAGGGAACTACTCAATCATGTTCATTGAAATAGCACATATACAAGGAGAAATAGAGAGAATTATGTATCAAAAGATAGAGAGTTATGCAACTAGTGGTCTCTGACAGTGAATCTTCACTTTGTTAGCAACAAGTTTGTCTATCTCCATGAAGCAGACAAAGTTCCTCCTCCGTCTATGCTCCACGCTCCCAAAATGGATTAGAATAGAGAGTAATCAACCACCCTATCATTAGCGTACATCTTCCTTTTATATGGGTACTCAGTCCCACCAATCCAACTTTGGATGGGATGATGATGCCTTTCCAAGTTCAAATGCAATGTTCCAGTCACTTAATCGACATTGTAGGGTCAGGAGACCCATCTTTAAGTAGGTGTGCGACTGGTACTCTAGTCGACCGACTCATCACATGAATCGATTGACTCACTTTTTGATGCTTGCTTTGGATGGAATGTTGATCAGTCGACTACAATAGCCAATGGTTGGTTGGCCATTCATAGGGGTCTCGAGAGATTTTTGAGTATGTCAATCCACTGAGCTATCCTATCGAGTGACCTTCTCAATTATTGTTGAATGTGTCTTTAAGCCTTCAAACTCTTCTAAACATGGAATATGAAATGGGGAATGGATCATGATGATTCTTTTAACTAGGGTGAGTGTATATCCTTGCAAAAGAGCGAGAATTTCCTTTAGATCATAAATTTGAAGATAAAAGCAATATTGAATAATTCACACTAAAACTAAGAAATAAGCAATGCAAAGTTGATAAATCTAATCTAACACAACCAACAATTATTGGGATGAATATACATTAATCAAATAATCTTAAACTTAAATGTTGTTCGTCCTTGAGTAACAAATAATCACAAATAGTCTGCCACATAATACTACCATTCCATCATCCCCTCTCTTAATATCATTTTTTATCCCTACCACCAAACATGGACAAACAACCTTGATTTCCTCAAACCACAGAAAACAACTTTTTCTATTCACTGTCCTGAATTTGCTTTGCAATCATAGTCCAACAGACATAATATCATTGATGCTTCAGATCATTCAACATATTCCTATGAGATTCAACATAAGAACAATGTTCAACTACATAAGGATGTAATTGGGATCATTTTGTTGTAGCCCCTGGTGTGGCAACCCTCCACGCTAACTGAAATTACTCAAAATCAAAACATGAGATCAACTATAAACAATCACATAGCCAGAAAAGTGGAATAATTAAAATCAATTTCAACATTACCATATTCAGAAACATTACATAAATGACCTTCAACTTGTATATCATCACATATCATACATGGTATTTACATATCTGTTCAGTGGTCTCGGCCACAACATGTATACAAAAGAAAGATGTTCCTCATATGTATGCCATATACAAATAGAAACATACTGCCAAAACCCTGTGTCGATATACATATCATCTACTGAACATTACCTTCCCAGACCTAAGAGTACATGGATGACTCTAGGACTCTACTAACAACCATCCAACCCTCTGCTCCTACTGCTCTCCAAGCCTTTTCCCCCAACACCATGATCCTGACCACATAACTGATGACCACCTAAAAAGATGTGGTGACCGATGAGGTGAGACCAACGTCCCCGCGAGAGATATAACTCTCAACCAACAATTATTGATTAAAACAAGTTACACTACTAAGCATGTTAAGTAAATTTAAGCAATTTTAACTAGTTAAACTGATAAGCATGGCAACATGTATTATTAATAAGATATATATATATATATATATATATATATAAGAGAATAGATAAATCTACCTTTTAATTGTAGTTGATTTCTCTTACCACATAATATAACAACTAAGCAATACAAAGGCAAGGCAAGGGTAAATATCCAATGTGAAGCATGTTTAACATTAAGCAGGTGTACTATAGGACTGAATTATTCCCTTATTAAGCCCTAAGGAGTTTGAGGTATATCACTCAGACTCCAACTAACCACTGTTAAGTCAAAATTAGTGCCATACAAGATCTAGAGACTAAAATGGATGATAGCTAGGAGGGTCATTGGTTAAAAGACTTGAATGTCTATAGGTATACTACAAAAGGGGGTTTATGGTATACTATTATGGGATATTTTCACTTTTCAACTATACCACCTGTAAATACACCTGCACACCTCGACCTAAATATCCTTTTCTACCCAAAAAGTTTCTAGAATATGAAGGGAACCCATGAGGGTCGATGGTGAGGGTCGTTGGAGGTTTTTGATCTTTGATGTGCTTGGAAGAAGGTGAGATATCTTGATTTTATGGAAATAAATATAGATAGCAACATTTTGAATCCAGATCATGTATGAGATTCTATCGTTATTCTCTTTTCTTGTTATTTCCCTCTCTACTCCTTCCTCGCCATCAACCATCTTGGTTGATAAAGCCGTTGACCACCATGTCAGGGAACCTATTGACCTGTAGGTCAGGATGACATCAACCTCTTTAGTAGAAAAGCCATTGACATCCTCATGTCAAGACCATCAAACTTTCTCAGATGGAAACGATTCACCCTAATATGAGGTAAGACACTAGCCATTGATAATCTAGTCTAGGCAATTGACCTAGTTCAAAAGGCAAATCCACCAACCTATATGGTTAAAAGGAAAAACCACTGACACTCCAAGAGTGATCAATGAACATCATTCACTCATAACCACCAAAACCCTAGGGGATAAGGGTGATGAGCCATCAAACCCCACTCAACCAACACAAAAACCTACGCTAGGGCTAAGGTAAGAACTGAAGGGTAAACCAACAAGAAACCAAGGATAGGAAGTATCAAATACTCATCATATATGGTACATATATGAAGCAAATAATGATCTTAGATGTTTTTAATATAACTAAAGTACATTCTAATAAATCCATAAAATCATGAAATTAAGGAAAACATGATATAAAATTAAGATTATTGACCTAATATAAAAAGATATTTAATGGCCAGATTTATGCTCAGGAGAGAGTATTCTTAGAAAGCATGACTTAGAAAATGTTATGCAATAAATTATCAAGGCTTGATAAAGTTCACTTTATGATACAAATAATTTTGCATTCTTAACTTGGTTATATATATATATATATATATATATATATATAGAGAGAGAGAGAGAGATTTAATAATTAGGTGTGGATGTCACATGGACACTTACATTTATTTGCAATTATTGGATATCACACTTGTACTGGTTGTGCTAGATTACTACTATATATATGTATATATATACAAATAGAAGGACATATAGAATAAAACTATACTAGAATATATTTTACATTGCATCAATTATTTCATATTTCTATAATTGTCACCATACATTTTAAATGAGAAAAGTAAATTGATTGTTTTGACTATAGATAGAAATACCAAAAATGAGCTCATCTGGACGAGTATAGCCATTGCATCTTAACATAGAAAAATTGACGGCCTAGAACTAATTTAATGGATAGTTTGTTACATGTTAGATGGATGAACTAAAAGTTTCTATATGACATCAATATTGGTTTATATATATTTGTTAAGGTGAAGAGTTAGATTCTACTATTAGGTTTTCCATCTAGTACATGTATATGTAAAAATATCAAGTCTTATCCATTCTTTACTAGAATTGATTCTAGCTTAATATAACTCTCTCTCTCTCTATATATATGTATATATATATATACATATACATATACATATACATGCATATATAAGGGTTGTTTTTAGTACCCATACGAGTAGGTATATGCTCTAGGAAAATAGTTATTTCTTTGCAATTTTTTATAATACACATTAATAGGGATGCATTACCTTGTATATATTTATATTACATGTATAGTAATTACAATTTTTATAGTTGACAATTATATATTTTTTTCTACTAATTTGACAAATTTTCATTGTGTACTTTTTGTTTTTTTTTGCTTTTTTCACTCAAACAATTACTCATTTTAGGAGAGAGTCACTTTTTTTACCAAATAATTACTTTCCTAGATGTATGGGTCACTTTATATATATATATATATATATATATATATATATATATATATATATATATATATATGGGTCTGTCTTTAATACTCAAGCTGATAGCTTGGAATTCACTATCCATGCATTAAAAAAAGTAACTATTCAATTTAGAAAAGTAACTCGCTTGACAAAAAAGTAACTATATTGACCAAAAAGTAACTATTCGGCTAAAAAATAAATCCGTGTAAAATACATAGCAATTTTTTTTGGAATAAATATATTTGTTATAGTTGGCACAAATGTAACTATCTATGCATGAAAAGTAACAGTTTGTAAGGTAAAGTAACCTATAAATATCAAAAGTAAGAAACCCTAAAAGAAGTAACCAACTAAGGAGCAGGTATTAAATGAACATCATATATATATATATATATATACCACTCATAAAAGTGTCTAAATGAGTTGAAATTACTAGTACACACACATATATATAGAGAGAAAGCAAAGATGGAATACACTTAGTGTACTGGACACATTATACACCTCTATCATTTTCTATATGAACCAATTATTTTGGAAATCTAAATTGTTGATCTTCATAAATATCATAAGAACACACACACACTATATATATATATATATATGAACGTATATATATATATATATATATATATATATATATATATATATACCCACCCATAAAAGTGTCTAAATGATTTGAAATTTATTATATAGTGTGTTCTTATGATATTTATGAAGATCAACAATTTAGATTTCCAAAATAATTGATTCATATAGAAAATGATAGAGGTGTATACTGTGTTCGGTACACTGTGTATTCCATGTTTACTCTCTCTCTCTCTCTATGTGTGTACTAGTAATTTCACGTGCTTTGCATGTGACTTATGCAAATAAGATTGCGGAATTTGATAAAATAAATAAAAATGTCATTATGACCGTTTTGAATATATATTATGACGATTCATTGAAACTTTTTTGTTTTATCTGAAAGATCTAGAAGGGGGTGAATAGAACTTTGGAGTTTTTAAAGTTAATTAAACAATTACATACTTGAACAAGAAGTAGGAGGAGACAAGGAAGACACAAGCATGTAGAATGGTTCCTACCTTAGAAATCTAAGGTAGTCAGTCCACTACCCGATTGTTTCCAATCGAGATTTTGAAAGTGATCAATTTTATTACCTCGCTAGGATGTTACATAAAATACAATCAACTTCCTTACACCCTTGAAGTATAATTCACCTGAATTAGCCTCAATCCCCCTAGAAGCAGCCTTCTAAAGTAACTCCAAGCTCACCCTTGAAGTAGCCTTCACCTAAAGTAGCTTCAATCTTTGAGGCAGCCTTCTGAAGTAATTCCAAGTCACTAGGAGCAGCCTTCACCACCTGAAGTAGCTCCACGAACCTCCTTTCAACAACCTCCAACCTAGGAGTAGTCAAGGAGAACAAAATATAATGAAAGGAACAAGATTGGAAGAAAGAAAACAATGTTACCAATGAGCATCACGCTTTGATCCTATATCAGTGTATTGATCTCCTATTCACTATAGATATACATAGTAGTGTGGTTTCTAGGAGATACTAGGATATAGGACACTTATGTTGGGCTCAAAGAAACAGATTGCAAGTGTAGCTCAGCTTGTTTGCTCACTAAGGATGAATCTCAAGTGTAATTGTATGCACAAGTAATGCTTTGGGTGTCCTAAGGCTTCTCCCATTTATAGGAATGGTTTACAAGAGCTTAGGGACATTCTAGACATTTTCTAGGATGTTGTTAGAGCTCAAATATCCATTAGGTGTCTATAAATAACTTTGCAACAACTAGTTGTTTAGTGCTGAAAAGTGCAGTCCATAACTTCTCTCGGCCGAGAAGTTTGTTGACCGAGTTTGTCTTGGTCGAGCTTTTATTCGAACGAGTGGGAGGTAGAGGTAAATGTGTTGCAATGTTCTGTTTCAACTCCCAACTACTTTTTCACCTTAGTCTAACGGCTATAGAGCTTGTTGGAAGGTCTATTATCGGTTGAGACTATTGTCGACCGAGAAAGTCCCTGTTTCATTATGTTGAGTCATCTACTAAGTGTGTGTCTCAATGTGTAATTGTGATTCTATTTTAGGGGAGGATCTATCTAGTGTTTTGATGGATAGGGAAGATCTAACGCTTTATTTACATGATGTCTATGTACTTGTACATTATATACTTGTACAAGTTTTTACATTTGCATACAATCATAAGAGTAATCTAAGCATGTTGATCTTCATTTTGTATTGATCTTCAACTATCCACTGCCTTATTTGTTTATCCCTGAAACACTCAAATAACAAATTAGATCCACAAGAATGAAATGTTTGTCATCATCAAAACAAAGGGTTCAATAATGTCCAATTTAGCCAACAATCTCTCCCTTTTTGAAGATGCCAAACATTTCTAAAATATAAATCAAGATAATTTAAATACCATAAGTTTCATACCTATAATTTTCCTTGTGTAGACATTCTCTTATTTATGCATGGAGTGTGTGCTAGTTATTCGCAAAGAGGTATGGAACATAGCATCCAACTCTTTAAGCAATATAGTAACAATTGATGTGAAGCCAAGAGATTTTGAAACTCATATATTTTGATTTATATTATTTCTCCCCCTTTGTCATTTCAAAAAGATAGCCATATAATCAATTTTCTCCCCCTGAATGTGATACTCCCCCTTAATTAGATATTATAACAAGAATGTCAAATTTAGCCATAGTTTAAAAATCATGATGTATTTCTCAATCATTTGCAAGGGATGTTAAGCCCTGAAATAATATGAGAATCCTTTAAGCTCATAGATGTATTTGATTAGTTTCTCAACCATTTAAAAAGGATGTTAAGCCTTGAAATGATATGATATTCCTTTAGGCTCAGAGTAAGATAAATGAATATATTTTTCAACCATTTACAAAGGATGTTAAGCTTTGAAATGATATGAGATTCCTTTAGGCTCATAGTATAATTAATGTATCTCTACCCAAATACAAGGGATGTTAATCCCTAATTAGTGTAAAGAATTCAACTAATAGCATTTTATTCAAGAATGTTCTAAGCTCTCTAAGATCATAACTAGCTTTGATGTACAAGTGAGCAATGAATCAATTTAGTAACATGATGAGAAAGCATACTAAGGTTTAGCGCAAGTCAATGATTTGATTTCACAAATAAGCATTTTCAGGCTTATTTTTGGTCAACCATGACTTTCGACCGTGGCACCCCTTGGTTGGACTCTTTTTCAACAGAGAGGCATTTTTGTATATTTTCAATGTATGCATTTTCATAGGTTATCCAATAGACCACATGATCTTTTTATGTATGATCATTATTAGTTCTTCATTTTGCTTATATATGAACTTATGAATGTTGAATAATCTAAAATAAAACCTCTTTATGACTTTAGATTGACATTTAGAACTTAATTCATGTGAGTAATATTTTTTAGAAGATATCTTGTCATATATTCTTAGAATGATCATACCTTTAATGTTCTCACAAAATGGTGATGAATATATTTTAACCAAGTTCCTTGTATAATCACTTCTTTTGTTTTCAATTTTGGTTATGTTAATGTTGAACAAAATCTCCTATGCTAATAGATTTTCTATTAATACTTTTCTTGAGTAAAACAAATCTTTTCCTCTATGCTTGTTTGGAACAATTTAATCATGTAAAACATAAAGTTTTGATGCTTATATATTCTTCCTTTTTATTAGGGTCATTCAAATATACTAAGTTCATTACATATTTGAGTCACTTAAGTTAAATGTAATTTGATGTATCTTATTCTTATAAAACAATTCTGACAGAGTTTTCCTCAGTCGACAAAGTTCTCGACCGAGTGAGGTTTGGTCGAAGTATTTGTCAGTCGGATGTTTCTCAGGTTTTTGCAGACTTAAGATAATAAACTACTCAGTCAACTACTTTCTCGACCGAAATTCTCTCGGCCGACAACTTTCTCGATTGATAATGTTACTGTTTCTCTAGAAAATGTAAGTTTAAGACAAAAACTTCTTTGGTCGACTATTTTCTCGACCAAAGAGTGTCTCGGTCAAAGTTTTTTTTTCAACCGAGATTGTTTCGGTGCTGTTTTCAGTAGTATTTTTAAGTAAAACATAGGTTACTTCCCATACAATTTTACAAAAATATGTAAATTAAAGCTCAGTTTAGTTGAGATAAGACATTTGAATATCAAAGTAACATTTTAGGTCAAATTTCAACTAATCATATTCAAATCTCCTAGGTTTGAAATCTTGGAACCCATACTAAATCAACTTCCTTTTTCTTGTATGGGCATGAGAAATAATAATGTCCAAGACGCAAGCAATAGTGACAACAAATGGAATCAATCTCATTTCTCCTTTGAGATGAGTTGTTCTTGGGTACAAATATGACCTTGGTCTTGGATGTTTGTGTTCTTCTAGATTTAGGATGAGATTTTCCTTTAAGAACATATCCTAAACCTCTTCTTCCAACTTGGCCAGAAGAAATCCTTAGGATATTATCAAGAATACCATTGTTTTTCAAACTACTAATTTCCTTTTGTAACTTCACAATTTCATCCATTTTCCTTTTAATGTCTAACTTTGCTTGATATAGATTGGATAACAAACTATCTCTTTCTTTGATGATAGCATCATAATCTAAATGAGTACACAAGATAGGTTGAGTTTGAAGAGCATTCAATTTTACAAGTAGTTCAACCTTTTCTTGAGAAAGAAGATCATAGTTTGTTTCTAGAGTAAGTAACTTCATATTACAATAACTAAAAGATGATTTCAAAGAAGAATTTTCAGAAATCATACTTTCTTTTTCAGAAGCAAGATCATTTAATTGAGCATATAATTCTTCATTGGTTTTTGTAACTCTTTTTAGTTTCATTTTACAATCAATATACTTATCATGTAATTCTTCAATGCTAGAAATTAACTCTTCTTTAGATAAATCAAATAATCTTACCTCATTTTCTTCTTCATTTGTTGTAGCAATAAGGCACTCCACTTATTCTTCTTCATCCTAACTATCATCACTTGAGTCATCCCATGCTACTTTGTAGGCCTTTTCCTTCTTCTTGTGAGAAGATTTCGTTTCTTTCTTGAGTTTGGGACAATCACCTTTTAAATGTCCCTTTTTGCCACATTCGAAGCACCTAGGGGAAGAGGAAGAAGAAACACTAGAAATTTTGTTAGTTTTAAATCTTCTATACCGCTTACCATTTACAATGAGAGTTTCTTCTTCACTGTCTTCTTCACTTACATCATGACTAATTTTAGTTGTTGCCTTGAATGCAATATCCTTTCTTTTCTCCTTTTTGTGTTCATCTGCCAATCTTTCTTCTTCTTCAAGGGTGACCTCATGAGTCCTAAGTTGCCAATGAGCTACTCCATCCTCCTCCATTTCGGTAAATGAATTCAATAGAATTTTCTCATGTGAAATGACATATGATATATGACATAAATTGTCTATTCCACATGAAGGATCTATACAAGTTAAAAATTCTAAGATTAGTATGCTTATATAAAAGTTTGAACAATTTCATATGGAATAAAATGAGTCCATTAGTGAAATGTATGCAAGATTTTCTACTATCATTAATGGTTTGAGTGCATTAGGAAAATTCATCAGTGAAGAAGATCAAGTATCCAAAATCCTTAGGTGTTTGCCTCCAAAGTACAAACCAAAGGTGATGACCATTGAAGAAGCCAATGATCAATATAAAATACTTACAACTTTGACATTTATTTGAGCTTGCTTTACCGTATTGATATCCCATGTAGCATACTCTATTTTCGGAAGCTCATATGGAGTACACACCATTCTCCAAAGCTCCCAACTGATGCCTTGAAAATAAAATTGCATCCTTCTCTTCCAATAGTTGTAATTGCTTCCATAGAACAGTGGTGGATGAACTACGTAGGCTCCTTCCAAGTTCAGGTTGTTGAGCACACCATCCCACATGCTTCAAGACCTATTAAGACTCCTTGAAGACCTGATTTGATACCAATTGAAAGATCTACAGGGGGGCAGATCTTTTTGAAGTTTTTAAAGTTAATTAAACAATTAAACACTTGAACAAGAAGTAGGAGGAGACAAGGAAGACACAAGGATGTAGAGTGGTTCCTACCTTAGAAATCTAAGGTAGTCAGTCCACTACCCGATTGTTTTCAACTGAGATTTTGAAAAGGATCAATTTTATTACCTAGCAAGGATGTTACATAAAATAAAATCACCTTTCTTACACCCTTAAAGTAGCCTTCACATGAAGTAGCCTCAATCCCCTTAGAAACAGTCTTCTGAAGTAACTCCAAGCTCACCCTTGAAGTAGCCTTCACCTAAAGTAGCTTCAATCTTTGAGGCAGCCTTTTGAAATAATTCCAAGTCACCGGGAGCAGCCTTCACCACCTGAAGTAACTCCATGAACCTCCTTTCAATAGCCTCCAACCTAGTAGTAGTCAAGGAGAACAAAATACAATAAAAGGAACAAGATTGGAAGAAAGAAAACAACGTTACCAATGAGCACAACACTTTGATCCTATATCAAGCATATTGATCTCCTATCCACTATAGATAAACATGGTAGTGTGGTGTCTAGGAGTAACTAGGCTATAGGACACTTATGTTGGGCTCAAAGAAACATATTGCAAGTGTAGCTCAGCTTGTTTGCTCACTAAGGATGAATCTCAAGTGTAATTATATGCACAAGTAATGCTTTGGGTGTCCCAAGGCCTCTCCTATTTATAGGAATGGTTTACATGAGCTTAGGGACGTTTTAGACACTTTCTAGGATGTTCTTAGTGCTCAACTAGCCGTTAGGTGTCCATAAATTACTTTACAACTACTAGTTGTTTAGTGTTGAAAAGTGCAGTCCAACACTTCTCTCGATTTGAGAAGTTTGTCGAATGAGTTTGTCTCGGTCGAGCTTTTCATCGACCAAGTGGGAGGTTGAGGTAAATGCGTTGCAACATTCATTTTCAACTCCCAAATACTTTTTTACCTTAGTGTAACGGCTATAGAGCTTGTTGGAAGGTCTATTCTCGGTCGAGAAAATTGTCAACTGAGAGTGTCTCAGTCAAGGACTTTGTTGACCGAGAAAGTCCCTATTTCATTGTGTTGAGTCATCTACTAAGTGTGTGTATCAATGTGTAATTGTGCTTCTATCTTAGGGGGGGATCTATCTAAGTGTTGTGAGTGGATAGGGAAGATCTAACGCTTGATTTACATGATGTCTATGTACTTGTACAAGTTTTTACATTAGAGTAAAATCATAAGAGTAATCTAAGCATGTTGATCTTCAATTTGTATTGATCTTCAACTATCCACTGCCTTATTTGTTTATCCCTGTAATACTCAAATAACAAGTTAGATCTACACGAATGAAATGTTTGTCATCATCAAAATAAAGGGTTCAATAATGTCCAATTTAGCCAACATTATCTACGTTCTTCATATTATGAATTCCTTGGATCTTCTTTTGATGTAGTATCTATAACATAAAATGAAAATAATGAATAAACATTAATTATAGTTATTATATATATTATTTTTCATTTTTTGTAACATATTCCAATGGGAATACTATGTTTTAATTCTTGTTTATCATATGTTCCATGATACAAACTATATTAACTTAACAATACATGTATTCCTATAATTCGTGTTAGAGAACTCATTTTTTTACAAAAGAATGTGGTAATATAATTTTTTTGTAGATATCATAAAATAAAAAATGCATTTTCTCAAAAAATCATTTTTTATTTGAATAAAGTTTGATGATATTTAATTAGGACTTTAATTAATTACCGCTCCCACTATTTTGATCAAATTGATAGCCCTCAAAATCAATTCAGAAGATTGCAGCGTACAACCTTCTAGTGGGTCAAGATCCTGATTTCCTCTCAGTCATGGACCAGTTAGGGTTGTCACCCATAATTAGATTCTTTTAGGTAGGCAAATTTTGCCAATTGCATCCTATGCAACTCTTGAAAGATGTCATGCACAACTCCTTGCCATGATCACCTCCATGCCTTAAGGTGCTTGATCTGATCAAGGTCGCCTTGTTAAGTCTGAACCAAAAGACAAAACAATGAATACACACCCTGCTAGGGAAGACCCACATATTCACCAACACACTTCCACGAGATAGACGGTGCACCACTCTAGGGTGTGTCCACACTTAGTCGATCAAGTTTTTCATGTGTGAAGCTTTTGAAAGGCATCTAAAACTTAATATTTATTGAGGGGTTTTGTTTTTATATACATATACATGTCCAATCACCACAATAAATAGTATGTATCATATACACGTTATATACCATAAGAAAATATGTGAAGCGATAAAGCGATGATTATGGCCATCCTATTGTAATACCTTGAGCCACAAGGAATTACGGTCATCTAGGTCTACATCATATGCAACAACATGTACAAGATGAAGTCCTGTGTTGTAGTCGTTTCGGGTTGATCAACTCATCCCATGACTAATCGGCTCGCCTCCTAACCGGTCAGTTGGGTGCCACCAGCCGATCGACTGGCTCCTCCAGACGATCGGTTCATCAGGTAGTCGTGCATTCCTCAAGCCACCAGCCACTCATCTCACTCCTTGAGATAGTTGTCTCGATCCACCAGCCAATCATCTCGCTCCATGATATGGTTGTCTTGGTCCTCCAAATGCTTGTCCGAGCACCCGACATTCTTTGACATAATAGGAAATAAACTATCCTATTTTACATATTGCTTTGGGAAACCCCAAGTTACATTCTGGGGGAGAAAAGGTAGAAGAGAAAACTTGAGTTATCTCGAGTTACATCAGGAATATGAGAAGGGACTTGGTATGTAGACCGAGATGCAAACAACTACAACCAACCAAGCACACATAGGGGTTTATAGGCCATAACCACACTACACATCCACCAAAAAGCATTTTAAGGTGACGCGCGTCGAATGCATTTATATACCATATCATATATGTATATTTGGGATTTGTAGATATATATATTGGACATGCATATAAGCTAGTTAAATATTCACATCACATACAATAAAGAAAAGGTGTAAGACCAAAAATTGATCATATCGATTAATCCTAAAACATGGAACGTTGACGTTGCTCTGATACCACTGTTGGGTTTTTTGGGACACATAAGGTAGCTGAAACAAAAATTTCCTCACCACAAACCCATAAAACAGCAAATCACATCAATGACTATGAAATAGGAAGGATGGTTTTAGCGAGGTGTACTTGGTTGTGAATCTTGCTCAATGATAATACCTCACAACTAGTGTGGTCTTCAACCACCTAGTCTTGTACAGTGTCTGTGCAGCTCCTGGTCTCCACCCAAACTGCGGTTGACCGTTGTCCTCCTGAGCGGAAGAAACCTTCTGCCTCTATAGATAGTCCACACAGACCATCAGGAACTCTAGACATCATGTCCCATAGGACACTAGAAGGAGTCATCCCCTTATGTAGGCTTACTAGTCACTGACACACTCTCCTGTCACTAGTTGTCATCTTGCAGTTGTCTTTCCCTCATTGTGCCTCCCTAGTCGGGTAGCACTTGCTTGGGCTCTCTCAACTACCAGATTCAGAGAGGACAACTTTGCAGAGCAAATGATGTTATGAGTTGTGCTATCTGGGAATCCCCCTGTACCCCTATATTTACAGTAGAGGGCAGGGTCTGGGTTCCCAATCTGTGTGGGAGTAGAAGGGTCTGGAATTTCCACGAACTGATTCCACTGTGGTGGGAGAATCTGTCATTTCACAAATGATCCGATCGTTTAGGCTGGTGAGCTGATCGGTTCACCAAGTGAACCAGTCATTTCACTTCCCAGACCAGCCTCCAATTGACTTTCCTCTTTTGATTCCAATTAATCCAAAGATCATTTCTTGTCCCAATCAAATTGTACAAGTGAAAAATCTTTTCTCACAAATTGGGACAACCCTACCTCGCTCATTTGGTCCAACTGAACCAATTAGTTCATCAAGGTGAACCAGTTGTCTTAGTGACCATGAGCCGATCGGTTCACCAAGTGAACCAGTTGGTTGGTGGTCTAGGTTGTGCAGATTTTAGTCATGCAGTTCTCAATCAATCTGACACTCTAATCAGTTGGTTCAACACTCGAGTACTACGATTCTAAGTCAAGTCAATTGATTGAATGTTAAATTGAGTACCTAAACACTTTAGTAATCAATATAAACATCATACGTGGATAATTCCTCTTACAAGTTAATCCTATGTGTGTGACCCTATAGGTCCCATTTCACATTGACAATGAAAGTCCATAACCACTTATGACTTCACAAGCAAAGAGTGGTGCCTAGTCACACATCAGTGCTATTCAACACTACAATCCGTAA
Organism: Alisma plantago-aquatica; assembly: GCA_963693085.1. Classification (NCBI taxonomy): domain Eukaryota; kingdom Viridiplantae; phylum Streptophyta; class Magnoliopsida; order Alismatales; family Alismataceae; genus Alisma; species Alisma plantago-aquatica. The sequence goes on from OY856414.1 coordinate 459,142,863, forward strand.
TTGGTGTTATAGTGAAATCATAGTTCCTTTATCACTGATATCTAGATTGGACTTGAGGCATGGACATGTCATCCTCTACAAACGTTCAATCCATGTTTCTTGATCCAAAGTAGACTATTTGAGATATATGTAAGCTCAATGTCACACATTGACTCACATGTGCATGGCCATGCTTTTCTCAATCTCACTCATCAAGTGGCTAGGATATCATACTCCCTTAGGAGGGATAAATCCCATAGATATCACTCACAGTCAAAACCCCATGTGTCAAAGTCACCCAATCATCACCTTTATAACAATACATATTTTAGGATTGTGTTTGATGATTTTAAAGTATACCCAATGACATGTGATGAGTGTAGTGATTTCAGGTCTAAGAACCACAGTCACTACCAATACTATAAGAGCTGATCCTGACTAACCAAGCGTGGTTTCCATGCATCACTCTTATGGTGAGTCTGTCTGATACACTATTCTCTAACATATATCTATGTGCTTGGTTTGATATCCTATATCATGACTAATGAGATTCTATCATCAACCAACACACAATCTAGTCTTTTGTGTTATTGATGTCTATGGTTATGTCCATAATAACAACTGACTAGGGACAAAACAAGAATGTATACTCTTAACATCCGTATGTTCTCATCGTTCAGGTCCTTAACCCAAAGACATACGTCATTGAGTAAAACAATTCTTTAGACATCTATAATGTTATACTATTATCACAAAATAGTTAAAACATATAGATGGAAGTTGCCTTTATTATTATTCAAATCATTTACAAAGTATCCCATTACAATCATCATATGACTTGATCTATGGGCATACATACCAACACCATGCACGTTTATAAACTACGAATGTTGTTTCCTAACAATTTGTTAGCATGACATAGATACATGGGTGAGGTTGTGAAGCATGCACAGATGAGTATTCTAGTAGAAGGGAATGGGCACCCACAAAATAGTCATGGTGAGCCAAATTCTATTTTGATGGCCTATGGATCTAAATAAATATTATGGAAGGAGGTCCCTAAAGAAGTTTATGTTACTCCACCCATGGGTACCCATGTGACATTGGTATCATCCCTAAAGAGTATAAAGTTAGGGAAGAGAGATAAAAAATTCCAATAAAAGTTGAATATATTTAGGAAGATTCACATTAATCCATCATTAGTTAAAGATTGAGTACAACCCATTATACGAGAATTTTTTAAAGGAGATCATCAACAATACAAAATTGATTTCAGATTAAGATGTGATGATGGTTGACGAAGTGGTTAGTCTACTAACCCAGAGAATGTTTCCTCCCAAGAAGAAAGACCCATGATGTGTCAGTGTCATATATTTTGCTAGAAGCAAGACATTCCAAAATTCTTCATGGATTTAGGGGAGAGCATCGATCACATTCCCCTCACTATGTTCAAGAGGCTGTGGTGAAGGATCCAAAAAAGACCAATATGACTATATAGTTGGTTGGAAAATATATTATTAAACCTTTTTCCAATATGTGCAAATGTGCTAGTGAAGGTAAAGAAAATTGCATATACCTAGATGATTTTGTCCTGAATGAAATATCGGATAGTCATGGATCAAAATTGTGATTGGGTGGCCATTCCAAGATACAAGTGAGTATTTTAGGGGTAGAGGATACTTGACATTGGGCATAGGAGATGAGAAGGTGGAATTTTGATTCCATAACTAAATTTCAACATCCAAGTGAGATAACCTAGGTTAGTGGAGTACATCATGTCAAGCCTTGTACATAAACCAATGAAGGAAAATTGATTAGATTTGTTTTTTTTTGCTTTTTTTCAATTTTGATGAAGTTGTTACAGAGTTTTGTTGTGATTATCTCAAGTAGATTGGAATTTTATCATAAGATGGTCTTGATGCAAGTAAAGGGTGCCTTAATATGTTTTTTCTTGTGTGTAGAACGTCATAGGTTCAATACCACTGTTCCCATGTCAATAGAGCTAACTCTCTTTTGAATTTTTATGAGAATCAAGTTTTACAGACTCAGTTTCACTAACATTATTGTGAATGATCTATAGGAAAACATTGACATAGAGTCAATGTGACAACCTAATTTTATGCTCCATCTACTATACACTTTCTCTCTCTTCAAGAGACCCATCTCATCAATATAGTTTCCATTTTAGTAGTTGAGTGTGTTGATCACCAAATTTGATCTCTTCAATGACTAATTTCAGATGATGTAGCTCTAATTTGAGAAATGGGGCTAAGTATCAAGCTATATCATATATCCTTTTTGTATCTAATATTGAACCTCAAAACCATGATCTTTTGGCTTTCTAATATGTATCATGTTATAGTGGATTCAATTGGCTTTCCAATGGCATAGAAATTGCCTTAATCGGCCCTTTAGAGGCTAAATTATGAACCATTAAAGTTGGGTTGAATTGCATGTGTTTTAAGTGAATATAACCCAAATTTGAGCCTTACTGGGCCCAATAAGGGGTGTGCGGCCTAGAAGCTGCCATCATTGCTTGACAAACCCTAATGCTACCCTTTTCTTGGCCGTTAGATCACAGATCTAAGATCTGACGTTTCCCAAGTCACCCTCTACCTTGGTTCGTACCACTGTAGCTTTTGGACAACCAATCTGCTCCATCCTCGACTCTTTGAGAAACTGGCTAGCTACCACACTTTTTTTCTTCATTTCCATTGTTTTCCCCTTGTTTCTGCCCTCTCCCGCACATCCTATCTCCCACTCTCATCCTTCTTTTCTTCTCCAATTTGGAGCGGCGCCACCATAGCCCCTGTGTTCGGGAGCACATGCCATGGCCTCCCAGAGCACTGTTTCCCAACCCCAAAACCCTCGAGGGGTCATTGCATAGTGGGGAAGCGTGATGGCGGGGCGGGAGGAGGCCCAAACCCCTCAACCCTACCTTCTCTGGCGAGCTCGAGCTCTAGCCACCACCGCTGCATGGCCCTGCCCGCATGAGGACAAGGTGGAAAGGATGAAACTTCTAAGTCGTTGATCCTAGGGGGGCAATCCATGATGGATACACAATAGGTGGCCTAGATACAACCACGTACCACACTAGCCTTGGATCAGAAGTGTTGACTGAGTCAAAGTGGACCCGTTGCGGCCATTGGAGGAGTGCCACACAGACCCTACATGGATGGCCCAGGATGCTGAGCGAACAGGAGGCGACTACCACAAGATTGAAGATCCATGGCCCTAGATCGATACATAATAATCATGTAATGTCACTCTTTTATATATAGTTTGGATTTAAAAATTTCAAAAACCATATCTATCTTATCGTAAGGCCAAACATGGAAAAATTATATACCAAATTGATCCTCTCGAAAAGATCTACAACATGAGCATATTTACAGACCATGAATCTTCTTATTTTCTCCCTAGTTTGCTAAATATGATTGACCATGTTGACTACACTTAATGCATGATTATGTTATAGATTGGACCTTTGAAGCACATCTACTTATCTAATCATGCTATTTGTACCTCTTTATTAACTTTGAACTAGTTGAAGCTCCTAATCACCCCTATTGCTTATAAGTTGCGCATACGTATTTTGTTTGAGACTTTAATGATGGACTTTGGCTTATATTGCTAATCGTATTTCTAAATGACCTCTAGACACCTCTAACCTTGAATTTAGTAACCTTATGCCTCTATATGATGCTCACTAGACTTCTTGTGGCTATATGGTCCTAAATACACATATGTACCCTTAATGTGTGAATGGCGTTTATGCCTTGAAGCAAATGATGTGTTTGACCTATATTGTGAATGAAATGCCTTTCTACTCTTGAAATTAGTAATTCCATGATGTTTACAGATCCTAATACCCAATATTCACCATAGGTATTGATATGATGATGTATGTGATCCTCTTCCATCTCTAATGCTTAATGTGACCTATGGCTCAAATGGTGTTCTTATCCTCTATTTTGTTATGAATCCTTTTCTTATGATCTCCCTTATCAAATTAGGTTTTTCCCTAATATTAGTGACCTCTTTCAATGTGTATGGTTCACCTAAGTCACATGTGGAATATTTCGGCTAATGTGTATGGTTCACCTAAGTCACATGTGGAATATTTAGGCTATGTATGTTGGGATGTTGAGTATGATGATGACCTTTATGACGCTAGAACTAAGTGATCATCTACTCATCTTTGAGATATGATAGTTTGTCATCTACCTTGATGATCTAAACCATCTTTAATGATTGGTTCTTATGTCTTGATGATCCTTAACTTTATTTTTGGTCTATTATGAGTCCTTGATCATAAATGTACATATGTGACATGAACCTTGAAATGATCATATAAAATAAATGGAACATGGAAATGACATGAAACATGAGCTACACCTCCATGATGACCTCTAGACCAGTAAAAGAAAATCAAACATATGATAATAAGAAACTTGGAAGCTAACTTGACCAAAACCCTAAAATGAAGCTAGTTATGGTTAATGTTAAGAATATAATACATGTATGCAATCTTGTTCTTAATTAGGTGTTGCTTACGGTTAGACGGTCAAGGATAAGCTATTTGAATCTCAAAATTAGGTATGGGATTTAACAATTATATGACTATGGCTTTCTTTTTTTGAAATGAGATACATATGTATGCTTGTTTATTTGTTAACATATTGCATGTAGTATCCTAGTATGTACTCGATGTTTGTCTTGTATCATTGTTTTGTAACTTGCAAACATAATATGTAGAAACTCCATTATACAAGGTTGAAACATGGCTTTGCTCTATGACTTTAGTCATTGAGGTCCCTCATGAAGAAATAGGGTTAGCTGTTGGCAATGTCCTCGAGGTTCCTCATGTATAAAAGGGTTAGCTAATCTTGAGCACCCTTACAGATCCTTCCAATGGGAAGTTGATCATAGGCCTTATGATACATGATATGGATGGTATAATTGGAGTAAACTGACATAAAATATGGGTTGTTTCTTTGCTAAGTGCTTAACTTGTTTATTCTTGCTCGTTTACTTCTGCAAATCTTTTCAAATTATGTAAAGCTTATGTATATGTATCTTTTAGCCCTGTACTCAACACCTCATGTGCTTGACCCGCCTTGTTTCACATATTTTATAGGTTCAGAGATTGCTAGAAGTGATGGGCTTGGTGCGCTATGCCAGGTGTACTTGTTGTAGGATCCCTAGTATACATGAACAGTCTTGTAAAATTGTACTCTTGAATATGTAAGTGAAAGCTTGTAATAAAAAGGATGTTGCTTAATAATATTGTTGAATGTTGAGATATTGTTGGTGCCTTTATCTTGTTACATGTTCATGTATGATAAGTATTTTACGCTTCCACATGTTGTCTTTGGTATTTGTTTGGTTCATGGGATTGACATTCTGGTTCCATGATAGTCATTGCCACTGACCCTTATATCAGTGGAACTAAGTCATTTGTAGAAGCTATATGATGTTCTAGATTACATTTTTGTGACACCAAACATAGAATACGTGCAATGGAGATGGAATCAAGGAATACTATTATCTTTTACAAAGGGTTGATGGAAATCTTGATTCAACTACAAATATGCTTTTCCATTTTCAATAGTAGGGACCTAGTTTCAACCCAATGGTGCCAACATCCCAGTCTGTAGCATCGTAAAATGGAAATAGTCAACAGTAAGTAGAAAATTTCAGCTTAGTACCACTGACATACCTATCAGTGGAATAATGATTGATGCTTTGACGTAGGTATATATGGCCCAGATCTCTACTAACACTAATTGCCACATCACATTAGGAACCACCGACAATTGATGGTGGAAGTGACCCTGGAAAGAATTAGCAATGTGCACTTTGTATGGAGGAAGAGATTGAAGAGGTGTTTCTTCATGCTAATATTTACACTCCTCAAACCTGACCTCATAGATGATGCCATACACTTCATATTGTCAAGTTTGTAGAAGACATTCTTCCCCAAGTTCAAGAATTTGTCAAAGGGAATAGTGTTGAGAGTGCCTTCACTACATTTCTCTCCCCCATATAAGCCATACCAACACCCTGTTACATTTTTTTGTCTACGGTTTTGACAATGGGGACAATGTAAAATTCAAGCTTGGTGATGGAACCGTGCACCTATTTCACCTGTCTCATTATCTTTATCATTTTATTTTTATTTATGCACCAATTCTTCCCATTTATTTATAAAAATTAGGTTCCACTACTATCTAGTGTAATTGTGGACATAAACTCTAAAAAACAATTAGAGGTTTGAGAATTTAGGTTAGTTTATGTCTCTGGTAGCATGGTATCATGTTTTTATTTATGGAATGTACTCTCAAAATTTACTTTATGAGATTGAATGGTTCATCTGAGTGGTACATAAAATTAAGAATTGCCTTGGACCAATCAACTTGAAGACATGTTAAATGAACAAAATACCTAACTCAACCCTTTTGTTTGTAGTATGATTATGATTTTAAGAGTCCAAATCAACCAATTTGTATTGTTATTTCTCATGTAAATGTTGGAAATTGACTTTTAAGTTTACCATAATTCATAAGTTAACAAGATAAGGACATATCATGGTTGAGAAGACATAGTCTATTAGTCATATGATCTTATCCCATTCATCACATCTCCACTACCATAGGAAGAACATAATCATCTAAGTTATTTCTTTTGATTTCTTTGCATATCATAATAGGATTAATACATGTTATATTCACATCTAAAGAAAAAAAATATTATCTATTTCGAGTTGCTTAACATATATCATATTGATTGCATGTGCATATATAATTCATAAGGTGTCCCATAACTATGATCTTGGCTCTATAAATCAATAGAAATATGTATCCTTACTACACCTCCCAATTTTGAAGGCCTTAGCATTATCTATTTTTCTTTATAAAAGGGGGTACTTCTTGTAACGAGAAGGAGGAAAAGGATTTCTTTAGATACTAGTATCTCTTTATGTATCATCGAGTAGAAGCATGTGAAATATATTTATGACAAATGCCTTCCACCTCCAATCATATCATTATAATGAGGCATCCATTCATGCATCATTATACCATTACTTAATTGAAATTAGGAGACATTTCATAACATGCATCATATAGGTGCATCATTTTATTTGAGTTTCATAATTACTTGGATTGTATTGTAAATTCTATTTCATGTCACCCTATTCCATACACTCACTTCTCTATATGGTAGGATTCTTCCAAGAGTTTTCCCCTCATTCTTTATATTAGGAGTTTGCATCCATTGCATATTTCATTATATGTTACAAAGCAATGTAGACGGGGAGGTCATATGATACATCAAGTTTGTTTTCCACTAAACTTGATGTTTTTCTTATCAAATCTTTTTTTTAGTTAATATTTTTTCCAACACTTCCATGATTAGCATGATTGATCATTATAGAGCAGCTAAACTAGTTTAGGTCTGATCAGTGGATGGTGGTTAGGATAGTTGAATTGATTAAATTTGTCTTCTTGATGACTTCTTCAACCAGATACAAGACTTTTGTTGCTCGAGGGCAATCAATATTCAATCTTAGGGGTTTTAATGCGTTCCTAATTATATCAATTGTATATGCTAGTTTAGGGTATTTTTTCCATTTATTGTTCTCAGAATCATACCTTTTTATTCATTTATCACTACACTAGTATATAATGTTTTGTGCATTAATCTTTCCTATTTTTTCATGTAATTACCATATTTTCATATAATGTTGTTTGGCATAATAGTTGCTTGTTTTTATTTCAGGAAAAGGGAAGAAGAAACTAACAAAATAAGTGGTATATACCTCAAATCGGTAGCAATGACACATCATCCAAACAAAAAAATAATTTTTTTTAATTCAAGTCTGCCTAAGTAGCACCAACACATATGTCAGTGGCACAGACTCAACCAACAAAAATCCTTGATGTATAAGTCAATACCGTCGACTCCCAAGTCACTGACACTGGAAATACTCATATCAAAAAAGGAAAGGCAATGTTAATAACATCGATGTCAAGTTGGCACCACTGACTCAGGTCCATCAATGCTCAAGATAGTTTGTGCTCAATTGAAAACTACTATTATAACTTGAATTTTTTATCACTTAGAAATATAATGCACCCAAAACTACCAAGGTATTGTAGTTTGTATGAAATGACTACAAGGGAGAACAAAAGACGAGGAGAAAGATGAAAAGTGTGACCAATAATTTGGTAGCTAAAATGGTCATAGATTACACTTCAAAAGTAAACTTCATCATTGAGGGTTCTAGGGTTCTTTTTATTTTGTTCCTTGTTTTTTTCTATTCCAATTTTATACTATGATATCATTTTTGCCATGTTTGACTAATTTCTACAATATCTAGGCAGTGAGTGTAGTCCACTGTGTTGTTCTACTTGGTTGTTAGTTTAATTGAATGTAATTATTGTTTCTTAAACTTTATGTAGTTTGCTATTCATGTTATTGTCGGTGCTTGATCACCATAGGCAATATTTTAGGTAGTTGATTTGAAAGATGGATTACATTTTAGCTAAATTTTCATAAAATTAGTTAATAATGTGATTCTAAAGTGCCAAAAACTAAGAGAGAACAACTAAGAGGTGAACCTTTATAATTCAATTTTGGAATAAGGAATGCAAGAAAAGTATAGCTTCAAAAAAATTTAATGTGGTATCATGAATTGAGAGAGGATGATATTAATTTCATATTTCCATTCATATTTAATGATAATTTATTGAAAAATGGATAAAGATCAGGTATGGATATCACTTGGTGAAACTGGCTAACCTAGAGATTTCCATCAATCTTGATCACAATCTACTTTTAATATGATTTATTATTTCAATTATAATTTATTTAATCAACCAAAACTAACCTTTTATTGAGCCTAGTTGATTGGTTATTGTAATTACTAGTCTATGGTATGTCATGCTTCCCTGAGTTTGATAGCTTGAGACTCATGTCCAATATAACTTGATGACTATACACTTGCCTTCGCATACACGGTATTGGTGTGTAAATTGTCGTGATCCTACATCATCTCTAGATAAATTACTTTGATGATGAAAACCACATGTTTGATTTCCTAAACTCCATCCAAATTCAAAGACTCCTAACATGGGTCCTAATGTAATTGGAGGAGGAAACCAGGTCTCTTTCCATGATACGAGGAGAGGCCAAGGTCATGAAGTATTACTAAACTAAACACATAAAAAACAAAGTATCACAATCGTCTCCTCATGACATTAAGAACCACTTGGGGAGGAAATTTGTAGATGCTATGAATGGATTCTTAATAATTAACTGAGATGTATGGATAACAAAAAAATGAGGGGATTTCAATGTTCTTGACTTGGGGTCCAATTGATGACAACAACAGTTTTTCTCAAGGCAAAGAGGGTCACTCAAGTTTCTAGGTTTGGTGGCTAGTGATGAAAAACAAATCCCAAGTGACCATTGGGATAAGGTGGAGATAGGAAATGTACACATTAATCAAATGATGGGGTTTTCGGACATGGTTGCTATTATGTGGGTTTTGGAATTGTCAAAACATGGTTAAGGCAAGGGTGGAGGTTTGTTGAGGTGGTAACCATAGATGGAGCATAAAACATAGAGAAGGAGGAGGGGTGTAGGGTTCATTAGATATTTATATTGACAAAGAATCGTTAAGTTAGGGTTTATCTAATGCGGAATGAAGAAATGGAACTATTGCAATGAAAATCATGAAGAAATATTGAGAGATAAGAGATATATATCCAAAATAAATTGAACTTACATCTCACCAGAGGATGGGGAAAGATTGAAGATTGAAGACGAAATCCACTTCATCTGATCACAATCATGTGTCTAAGATGAGAGGGTGTACATAGCAAGGATATGTTTTTCCAAACTTTAGTGTGCCGCATCAAAAATCAAGAAATAAAATCATTTTGATAAAATATTTCCTTACTCTTTCTATTTTCTTCCCTATAAAATATTATATAAATTATATGAACTTTGACACCTAGCCTAATTAATGTGTGTAGAATCCAAAAGTTGCATTGGTTTCCTATTTTAGGATCATTGAGTAGATCCTTTGATATATGGAAGTATCCTGGAATTATTTAAATAAGTATTACTATGATGTATACTAAGTTACCAAATTATTTATTTGTGATCCTTTTGGGACTATTCAGTTAAGAGGGGAGGTCTTTCCTATTTTATCTATTCTTAAATACCTCAATCTCACTCCAACTTATTATGAGGTCTATTTGTTTTATCTCATCTAGATAATAATAGCTCAAAATTTCCACCTTGTGTTGTTTGCCCCAAATATATGGAACGACCTCTTAGATAAAATATAAGGGAAATTTAGTTCTCTCATTAAATTCCACTTTTGATGACTCCTAGTTAATATCTTTCATAAATTATGACTCAAGTATATTTTAATTTAAACATCCACTCTTTAAGTATCTAAGACTCACATTTTTCATTCTATTCTCTTTTCTAACCATATAAAACTAGGAAAGTCCTATATTCCTAATTTAAAACTAAAATATATAAAGGGTGAGTTTTCATTCTAATCCCTTTTAGAAAATACTAACTAGACCAATTACACCACAGACACATAAGCATGAACATTTAACCTAGACATTATGTATATAATCACCTAGAGAACCTTTTACCATCTAAATCACAGAAAAAGGGAATACAACCTAATCTACAAGAAAATTGTATAAGATGGCCAGACCTAGGAACATATTTAGGTTTTAGTATGTTATATGTACAAATATGATGAAGACAATATAAAGATATTGTGTATTCTTCCTCATGATGTTTATTTACCATACATAATTTTGTATCTCAATATGCATTCAAGTGATGCATAAAATCCATGTGGAATTCATTATATATGCATTGGTGTTGTTTTTTGAAATTGTGTAGTCTTCCACAAGTGGTCTTTGATATTATAGCTAAATTTCTAAAATGTTCTCTCTTGGTAGCTTGGGTCGGAAAAAATATCCTTATTTTGTAAACCCTATAAATTGTTCTATATTCCAAATATTGTGATATGATACGCAATTTTGATCAGAAAAGCCTGAACCACATCCACGTGACACATGTTTTGGGTTTTAATGATATTTATTTATTGATTTATAGGAAAGATGGTATATGTTTTTCTATTTTGGATAATAATTTTTAATAGTATTTTTTGGAAGTAAAGCATTAAAAATGGATATTTTGATCATGAAGATGTTTGTGACACATTTGGTATATCTAATCTATTTATTGTTGGATCAATGGGCTCTAGAGGGGGGGGGGGTGAATAGAGCTTCACAATTCTCACAAGACAAATTAGACCACCAAATTATATAAAGTGTAAAAGCTTAAACAAGCAACAATTTGATGTCTTAATCTAACATGCATATAAAGGATGAGAGACAATGAAAAGAAAGCACTTGGACAAGTGGTTTAGAGTGGTTCCATGTCCTAAACTTAGGAGCAATGTCAGTCCACTACCTAGAGTGGGTTAGTCTCTAGGATTTGCAATCTTGGTACTCTTATATTCCACAATAAGATTACAAGATACAACAACCACACATCCAAGGGCTTAGTACCTCAATCAAAGATCATCAACCTATAGAAGGATCTTACCCACTTGAACCATGGAGTCTTCAGCCATCAACATGGACTTACCCACTCCTTCCTTCAAGTCTTCTGCCTTCAAGGGACACTAGTAAAAATTGGGCCATTATTCACGAGTGAGTCCTGTCACAAACCCCTCTCTACAGGCCCTCACAAATAGGGACGGTTGTGAGTCTGGCCCTCACAAATGGTCTGTGAAGAGAACTCACGTGACAAATACCAATGGCCCTCACGAATACAATTGTCACGGACCAACTGACCCTCAAGAATGTTATATTGAGGGACTATTTAGCCTTCATGAATACATTTTTGAGGGACTATTTAGCCTTCATAAATACATTTTTGAGGGACTATTTAGTTCTCATAAATACATTTTTGAGGGACTTGATGGTCCTGGAGACTATATTTGTCACATCCCAAATTTCATTTAAAAGATATAATGGGAACTTTTCAAATAATAAATAATAGAGGGGTTTGATACAAAAAGGCCATGGAAATACTCCTTTAGAAAAATAAGACTATAAATATATTTTCTCTCATATGCATGCTATAATGAGTTGCAATTACCACAAAAATGTTGAAAATAAGATTTCCTGTTCACCTTTTCTCTCTCCTATCTATTATGAGGATTAAAAGAAAATGATAAAAAGTGGAAATGCTTGAGATACGAATTTATCACCTTGAGATGATCTTTCTTGGCCAATAAGCTCCCTCTTTCCTTATATAACTTTTAATAAGAAGGAGTAACCAATAATCTTTTTTTCTCTCTCTTCCAAGTTTGTTGCTCAAAAAAGTGTGAAACTAATAATCAATGACGTTTTAGTGGTTAGTAATTACTCATCACTATTTGTAGACTCAAAGAAACGAGTATGGGAAGATATTGCATATTTTTTTTGACCCCTTTATATGCATAAAATAAGGAAAATCACTTTTAATTAATTAATGGGCATCATATGGCCAAAATGGAAAACTAGCTATATGGAAAGAGTCTAGACACCGTTATGAATGTATGGTTCAAATTTGGTCTTCTTTTGACTTAGTTTGACCCCTCAAATCTTTTTGGAAAGGTTTTCTTAGAATTTAATTGATTTTTGACTTCAATTTCATTTATTGCGTCGAATTGACCTATAGTCTGGGATTTTTCACTGTCACGCCCATTGATTTTAAAACACGCCCACTGTCCACCGTCCGATCAGGTTTTAACGGTTGATTCATCATCTTCCTCTTCTGTTTTTCCCGTGAACAGGAGCCGTTTCACAGGCTGTTGCCCTCGCGATCCCGATCTCCCTCGTCACTGCACCAAATAGCACGATTTTTCCTCCACCTTGCTCGTCTCTCTCTCCCGTTTCAAATGAACCATTACTCACCTCCCGTCTCTCCCGTTTGACGAAATGCCCAATCGTGTAGGCACCTCCCTCGCCGTTCCAGTTTACAGAGACGACCTTAGGCACCCCCATGCCTATATAACCACCCCAAAGCATCGCCAGCCCCCATAGATCGTTCCTCCACCCTCAATTTATCTCCCAGGACCTCGAGCCTCCCCGACCTACTCGAGATACCTCTCCGGTGACCCTGACCTCGCCCTGGTACCTCCGGCCTCCCCTGTCCAATTGCGATCGCGGTGAGTATCCTCGGCTCACTTGCGTTGATTCTGACTGGTTGGTTTACCCAGGGTACTTCCCAGTTATTGGGTCCTATAGGCCACCGTCTAAGCTCCTGCCGGCATCCCTTGCCACAACAGTCAAGTGGCCACCCTGCCATGTTGAGGCATCGGACGGAGTCTCCTGGGATTACAGAAGGTTTCCCGACCTTCAAGTCACCCTGTTTTGGCCCTTCACGATGGCTTCGTCTTCAGACCGTGTTTCCCCTATTTCCGTTGTTTTCCTCACAACCCAGTGTAGCACTGGTGTGTTTGGTTTTGCGAGAGGATGCTTGGCTTCGGTTGTGGCTTGTGGACATTTTGCTTTGCCTCCTCGCCGCCGTCGCAGTGTGCTTCCTCTCCTACTGCTTGATCTGGGTCTATGCCCTTCATGGCTAGAGCAGGTCCCCGAGCTCCACTGCTCCTCAGCACCTGAGCCTAGGCTCGTTGGGTGCGGTTTCCCTCCAGGAACACAATGGGCAGGGTGACTCTCCCTGTTGAGCAGTGAATCTGGTCCAAGATCGGATTTGCAAAGCTCCTGTCAGTCGAATCCTCGCCATGGAGCAACATAGAAGATCGCAGGTCATTGAATGACCACAACACCCCTACACCCGAATGATTCCATCTTACTGCTCAGGGGTATTTTCGGGTTTTGCCTTTGATTTAATTGCAAGCTAGTGCGCCCACATGGCTTTTTCCTGAATTCCCATTGGCCAGAATTTTGAGAATTCATAGTAATTCAACCGTTTGTTGGAAAATTATGAATAAATAGTTGTTGGATTTGATTTTTCGAGCAGAATATGATTTTAAAGTTTCCATACCATATTTTGATCTCTTGTTCTGATGTTTTGTTGGAAACGATATTTTGGACTCATGAAACCCTAATCATGCATTAAGGTGATTAATGAGACCTTGGTCCACCTGGATTTTCTTAATATAATGATGTTGATCCTTTAGACCAATCCACATGCACTCAAGCCCTAAATCACCTAAGATCAATACTATGTATTGATTCATAATGTTTAAATGATTATGGACATGTTTGTAGAGCTAAGTCAAGGGAAGGTTTGACCTAGATCTGACTCAAGGATCATCCTTGCTTCAAGGTAAACGGGCCATGCTGCTGAGCACAAATACTTATGGTTGCTTGCATGTTAAATATGAAATAGATATTACTTCTTCAAGTCTAATGCTTTAGTCATGTTTACCATATTATTGCTTGTTGATTGCCACATGCTATGTCTTATGTTATAATGCTCACCATGATTATTGTTATCATTAAAGAATCATGAAAATCATGTTAATAATCAAGTGGGAGAAATCCCATCATGTTTAAAATATCATGTTAATGGGGAGGAATCCCTTCATGTTATGATTAGAGAATCATGATTTATGTTAATGTCAACATCAAGTTAATGGTCAAGTAATTGGAATTGAAATAGTCTTGTTATGCTCCCGATCATGGACCTCAAAAGGGTCATTAAGGGCTTTCCTAGCATCAAGGGCTTTCCTAGCAATCATGTGCTCCTAAGGGGGCGTCACAGAGGGATGCATAAGATTTCATTTCAATTCTTCATGTTAATAATGATATTCAAGAATGCTTATAGTTAATTTATGTCAAGTTTTCTTACATGTCAAGTATATTTACATTGTTTATTTTATAAAGTGCCAGTACCGTTTACTGATGTGTTGTTTTTTTTCCTTCGCATGGCTGGGGATGCGATATCCCCAGGATTTGGAGCAAATAAGGACTCAAGAAGAGCAAGCCAAGACTAGAAGACATCCAAGAAGTTATCTGGTGGGGTGCCATCCATTATAAGTGATCCAATCATATAGAGATGTCTATTGTTATACTTAGTTTCCCATGTTGAGAGATGAATAGAATTCTAGACTTGTTGTTTGTAGTTTCTTATTCATATAATAATGTATGAATCTCAATGGTGCATTATTTATTTACTTGCAATGATTACCTTTTGTGACAACCCTCCCTAAAATGCCAAGTACCCCACATTATGGATAATATTGGGGATTAGGCTGTGCTTCCGCTGGTTATGTATGAAACCCTAGGGAGGGGTGTTACATTAATGGTATCAGAGCAAATAAATGGATGGCCACCAAAGCTACAATTTGATTCATATGTTCTAACCCTAGGTTTATGTGACCTATTTCCAGATGGCCCCTAAGAGAGCATACAAGGGAAAGGGTAATGATGATGGTGCTAGCTCTGCTAGTGGGGAAAGTGGATCAAGAGAGAACAATATGCCAACCATAGAAGATATTGTCCAAGCACTCACCAATGTCCTAGCACAAGGCCAACATCAGCCTAGGCATCATGAGCCCACTCTAGTAGACTTCTTAAAGATAAGACCCGACTCTTTTTTGGGTGAAGGAGAAATTGATGTAGTCACCAAAGATGAGGACTGGATGAGAGGCATGGAGAATTGCTTCCGAGACATGGACTGCCCTCAACACTCTAGGGTTCATTTTGCAACCCACATGCTCAAGGGGGCAGCCCGCACATGGTGGGAAAACCTCCTCAACTCAAGGGCAGGTGATGCACCTCCATTCACATGGGAAGGGTTCGTTGAAGCCTTCCAGGGGCATTATGTATCTGAAGCAATGATTGAGAAGAAGGAGCTAGAGTTTTCCAATCTAACTCAAGTGGGTGACATGACGGTTACCCAATATGCCACGAAGTTCAGGGTCCTCCAAAAGTATGGCCATGATCATGATGAAACACGTAGAATAAAGAAATTCATACGAGGACTCAAGCTCGACTTGAGTTTTGCCTTTTCAGGAAGAGGCCATAGAACCCTCCAAGAAGCCCTAGATGCAGCCCTAGAGCTTGAAGATCACCCTGGACGGTCCTACAAGAAAGAAGTTCCCCAAAAGAACAACCAATACCAGCCTTCCAACAACCCTAAGAGAAAGGTACCTGAACCTACAGTTGAAGCTGAGAAGCCCCAATGTTCGACGTGCAAGAAAAACCATGCAGGCACATGCAGGTATGGTATGGGTGTATGTTACTGTTGTGGAGAAACCGGACACCTCAAGTCAAACTGCCCTAAGCTCACAAAGAAGGACCAAGACCAGAACAAGGGCCACCCTCCACCTACCAAAAGACAAGCTAGAATCTTCACTATGGAAGTAGAGAAGGAAGATGAAAAGTGATGTAATAATTAGCTTACATTCATTTGAACCTTTTTATGAAATAAATTCACTTTCCATGCAAATTTCATCGATGTGTTAATTATATGAAGAAGTAACAAAAATCCTAAGGTGGGTAGTACCCTAGGAAATTTTGAGGACGAAATTTGTTTTAAGGTGGGTAGAATTGTCACATCCCAAATTTCATTTAAAAGATATAATGGGACTTTTCCCAAATAATAAATAATAGAGGGGTTTGATACAAAAAGTCCATGGAAATACTCCTTTAGAAAAATAAGACTATAAATATACTTTCTCTCATATGCATGCTATAATGAGTTGCAATTACCACAAAAATGTTGAAAATAAGATTTCCTATTCACCTTTTCTCTCTCCTATCTATTATGAGGATTAAAAGAAAATGATAAAAAGTGGAAATGCTTGAGATACGAATTTATCACCTTGAGATGATCGTTCTTGGCGAATAAGCCCCCTCTTTCCTTATATAACTTTTAATAAGAAGGAGTAACCAATAATCTTTTTTTCTCTCTCTTCCAAGTTAGTTGCTCAAAAAGGTGTGAAACTAATAATCAATGACGTTTCAGTGGTTAGTAATTACTCATCACTATTTGTAGACTCAAAGAAACGAGTATGGGAAGATATTGCATATTTTTTTGACCCCTTTATATGCATAAAACAAGGAAAATCACTTTTAATTAATTAATGGGCATCATATGGCCAAAATGGAAAACTAGGTATATGGAAAGAGTCTAGACACCGTTATGAATGTATGGTTCAAATTTGGTCTTCTTTTGACTTAGTTTGACCCCTCAAATCTTTTTGGAAAGGTTTTCTTAGAGTTTAATTGATTTTTGACTTCAATTTCATTTATTGCGTCGAATTGACCTATAGTCTGGGATTTTTCGCTGTCACGCACATTGATTTTAAAACACACCCACTTTCCACCGTCCGATCAGGTTTTAACGGTTGATTCATCATCTTCCTCCTCTGTTTTTCCCGTGAACAGGAGCCGTTTCACAGGCTGTTGCCCTCGCGATCCCGATCTCCCTCGTCACTGCACCAAATCGCACAGTTTTTCCTCCACCTTGCTCGTCTCTCTCTCCCGTTTCAAATGAACCATTACTCACCTTCCGTCTCTCCCGTTTGACGAAACGCCCAATCGTGCAGGCACCTCCCTCGCCGTCCCAGTTTACAGAAACGACCTCAGGTACCCCCATGCCTATATAACCACTCCTAAAGCATCGTCAGCCCCCATAGATTGTTCCTCCACCCTCAATTTAGCTCCCAGGACCCCGAGCCTCCCCGACCTACTCGAGATACCTCTCCGGCGACCCTGACCTCGCCCTGGTACCTCCGGCCTCCCCTGTCCAATTGCGATCGCGGTGAGTATCCTCGGCTCACTTGCGTTGATTCCGACTGGTTGGTTTACCCAGGGTACTTCCCAGTTATTGGGTCCTATAGGCCACCGTCTGAGCTCCTGCCGGCGTCCCTTGCCACAGCAGTCAAGTAGCCGACCTGCCATGTTGAGGCATCGGACAGAGTCTCCTGGGATTACAGAAGGTTTCCCGACCTTCAAGTCACCCTGTTTTGGCCCTTCACGATGGCTTCGTCTTCAGACTGTGTTTCCCCTGTTTCCGTTGTTTTCCTCGCAACCCAGTGTAGCACTGGTGTGTTTGGTTTTGTGAGAGGATGCTTGGCTTCGGTTGTGGCTTGTGGAAGTTTTGCTTCACCTCCTCGCCACCGTCGCAGTGTGCTTCCTCCCCTGCTGCTTGATCTGGGTCTATGCCCTCCATGGCTAGAGCAGGTCCCCGAGCTCCACTGCTCCTCAGCACCTGAGCCTAGGCTCGTTGGGTGTGGTTTCCTTCCAGGAACACAATGGGTAGGGTAACTCTCCCAGTTGAGAAGTGAATCTGGTCCAAGATCGGATTTGCAAAGCTCCTGTCAGTCGACTCCTTGCCATGGAGCAACACAGAAGATCGCAGGTCATTGAATGACCACAACACCCCTACACCCGAATGATTCCATCTTACTGCTCAGGGGTATTGTCAGGTTTTGCCTTTGATTTAATTGCAGGCTAGTGCGCCCACATGGCTTTTTCCTGAATTCTCATTGGCCAGAATTTTGAGAATTCATAGTAATTCAACCGTTTGTTGGAAAATTATGAATAAATAGTTGTTGGATTTGATTTTTTGAGCAGAATATGATTTTAAAGTTTCCATACCATATTTTGATCTCTTGTTCTGATGTTTTGTTGGAAACGATATTTTGGACTCATGAAACCCTAATCATGCATTAAGGTGATTAATGAGACCTTGGTCCACCTGGATTTTCTTAATATAATGATGTTGATCCTTTAGACCAATCCACATGCACTCAAGCCCTAAATCACCTAAGATCAATACTATGTATTGATTCATAATGTTTTAATTGATTATGGACAGGTTTGTAGAGCTAAGTCAAGGGAAGGTTTGACCTAGATCTGACTCAAGGATCATCCTTGCTTCAAGGTAAACGGGCCATGCTGTTGAGCACAAATACTTATGGTTGCTTGCATGTTAAATATGAAATAGAGATTACTTCTTCAAGTCTAATGCTTTAGTCATGTTTACCATATTATTGCTTGTTGATTGCCACATGCTATGTCTTATGTTATAATGCTCACCATGATTATTGTTATCATTAAAGAATCATGAAAATCATGTTAATAATCAAGTGGGAGAAATCCCATCATGTTTAAAATATCATGTTAATGGGGAGAAATCCCTTCATGTTATGATTAGAGAATCATGATTTATGTTAATGTCAACATCATGTTAATGGTCAAGTAATTGGAATTGAAATAGTCTTGTTATGCTCCCGATCATGGACCTCAAAAGGGTCATTAAGGGATTTCCTAGCAATCATGTGCTCCTAAGGGGGCATCACAGAGGGATGCATAAGATTTCATTTCAATTCTTCATGTTAATAATGATATTCAAGAATGCTTATAGTTAATTTATGTCAAGTTTTCTTACATGTCAAGTATATTTACATTGTTTATTTTATAAAGTGCCAGTACCGTTTACTGATGTGTTATTTTTTTTCCTTCGCATGGGTGGGGATGCGATATCCCCAGGATTTGGAGCAAGTAAGGACTCAAGAAGAGCAAGCCAAGACTAGAAGACATCTAAGAAGTTATCTGGTGGGGTGCCATCCATTATAAGCGATCTAATCATATAGAGATGTCTATTGTTATACTTAGTTTCCCATGTTGAGAGATGAATAGAATTCTAGACTTGTTGTTTGTAGTTTCCTATTCATATAATAATGTATGAATCTCAATGGTGCATTATTTATTTACTTACAATGATTACCTTTTGTGACAACCCTCCCTAAAATGCCAAGTACCCCACATTATGGATAATGTTGGGGATTAGGCTGTGCTTCCGCTGGTTATGTATGAAACCCTAGGGAGGGGTGTTACAATATTTTTGAAGGGATAATGCCTTCATTAATATTATTTTTGAGGGGCTATGTGGTCGTCATCAATGTAATTTTGATGGTCAATCTAGACCTTCATCAATATATTTATGAGGGACTACTGTAAATGATTTGGTTATTGATTATTGAATGATTTATTAAATGTTAATTAATTGTTACTATAGTGAATATCAAATTTTAAATGAAAACTTTGTATACATAACCTCAAGCAAAATTTTTATACTAATTCACATGACATCATAAGAAGATTCAACACCAAAATGACACACAAAAATGTTAAATCACCTCAAACCAAATTTTGTTATTGAAGCAAAATATTATCCATACATTGCGTGCTCAACGTTGATATAAATAAAGAGTACATATGGTTCAAAAATTTGAGATTGATGACAATCAACATATCATGCTAGAAACTCTTAAGATATATAATGTCTCCATATTCCTTCAAATGGTGTGGTGCTCTTCATCAATGCCAGGCCTCATACGGTTAGGTACTTGAATATTCTTCTCCTAAAAATGACAAATCATTATATTAATAGAATTTAAAGTTTATACATAAATCATAGTACAACAAACAACTTACCCTTATATTTCAATTTTGGTCTACTCCAAGGTGCATTGTCCGTCGAAATCCATCATTAAAAGTAATTCTACCCTATCAATATAAATACAAAAAGGAATCAGAGTGAGTGCGAAGTAGAGATAAATGTAAGTGAATCAACATAGCAGCAACATGCACCCGTAAACTAAAATTATGATTGAACTTAGTAAATAGTACATAATTAAAAAAAACTCAGTGGTAAATAGTAGGAATTTTATAAAAGAGAGAAAGAGTCAAAATAGGTTAGAATCATATCTAGCAAAGTAGGAATTTTACTTCGAATAGCAACCATAGAAACATCACTAATGTCTCAGAAAACTGAGCAAACAAAAACCAGCATCCTAAACAACCGTCACCAATAAAAGAGCAAGGGGAGCAGAAGATACAGAAAACACCTGCTACAGATCAAGCCTAAACCATCAAACACTTCTCAACTTAGAAGGAGAAAAGAAAATACCAGAACACCAGGTACTCACTGAACTGCTGCCTAAGAACTGGAAGCACAACAACCAAAAACACCCAGACTCAACCGTCACTATACCAGTGAGAGGGGAGCAAAAGAAAATAGAATCTCAACAACTACCAAAAGCCTCATCCATCAACCACTTCTCATCTTAGAAGGAAACAACATGCTAGCAAACTTAGGTGCTCACCGAACAACTGCCTCAGTAGGCTACCAGACCACACAACCAGACTCGACCATCTCTATAAAAGTGAGAGGGGAGCACAGAGGATCAACCAACACATCAGCCACCATCAAAGGACTCAACCAACACAATAGAGCCAACAACTCAGGCACAAAACAGTAGAACAAGCCGACCGACATATACTGCAGATCATCAACACTTTGAAAGAATCACAACGGCAACACCTACCCTGCCCCAGCCGTCAACAACCAGCAGCACTCAAGACTACACAACAAAAAGCAAAGAGAGCACATCCACCAACGCCAGGCAGCCAGAAACCAAAGGAACAAAAGAAACAAGAACCAACTATAGATCCCTGCCATTCCAGCCTAGATCTGAACCAGCAACAAACAACTAGGAAAGAGGTCAACAACAGCTTCAAGACAGCATAAAAATAGAACATAACCAGCCATCGTAAGAAAAAATAAAACCAACCAAGTTACTGATGAAGGACTCAAGTCTCAACAAATAAATGAGAGTTATCCTTCTTATTTGTATAGCATTATTGAATTCTTCTTGAACTTTTTTCTGATAAAGAAATGGAACTTTTTTTTCTGATAAATAAATTAACGTATATCATATGCATCTTCTCTCATTAAATGCGTAGTTGGAGTCTATATGTATATCCCCATCATTGACTGAGAACAACCAAATTCCTAAAAAAAGTACGACAGTCATAGTGGCTGCAAGTTATATGCTCCATTACCACTGAATTTTGGAACCTTAAACGTTTTTGAAAAGGCTAGTCTAGACAATCCTGCAATAAATTGGTCAACATCTTAACTAAACCAGTTTTCATAAAAACATGTTTCTTAGACGATCTAGTTTTGAAATGTAGTTAGTCATAGCAACATGTCATGAAAAGTGAATAGATTCTTCATGAACTGGGTCAGAGCCATAGTGACTGGACTTTACATTATGTTAATCTGACATCTACATCTTCCAAAATATCACCTAATCAATCGTTAACTTGATAATAGGCTTAGTGTTACCTGGAAGTTTGGCCAAAGAATTGATTTGATTTGGTTATTCCCTTCCAATACCTTTTAACCTCAACCCTAATAAGAACTTGAGCCTTTCATGATCATTGTTTAAACCTGGTGCAGGATAAAATTGAATTAATAAATTACTACTGGTCGTTTCTAGTGAAAAACATGCCATCCAACAAAAAAACAGTATGCAACTAAAAGGTCTGGAGATGAAGCAAAATGATCTATAACACTGAAAATTGGCTAACCTGCCAGAATGTCCCTATACCATTCTAATTGTAAAGAATGATGCAGCTTGTAGATAACATAATCAACACGCCTAAGATTTAGAGCTCATCTAAATATCCCTCAGAATATGTCATTCTTGAACTCATTAAGCAAGCCAACATATTGATCAAGAAGATCACAATGATCTATTACACTGAAAATTGGCTGACCTACCAGAATATACCTAAATAATTTTAATAGTAATGAAACATGCAGCTTGTAGATAGCATTATCAGCATGCCTACGTTTTAGAAATCATTTTAAAAATCCATCAGAATATCTTTTTTTGAGCTACTTTTCACAAGCCAAAGAAAGATCAAGATGATAGAATGGCTTAAGATTTAGTAGTAAGGATATTCATGAAATTCCAAACTAAAGTCATCCTAGCTACTAGTATGTCATTTGAAAGTAGTAATATTCTCCCATTTTCATCTGAATCAAACGAGATGAAGAAAGCACTTTGCTTCAATCCAGTTGCTACACAAATTGATGCTTGAACTCATGCGAGATAGAAAACAATTGTTCTAGCTGCAAAAGGTGTGCCTGAAACTTTATTGGGTGGGGGTCAATTTGGTTAAGTTCAAAAGGGTGTATATCCCACTAGTATTAAAGTTGAGCAAGTTGGGTGTTGGTGAGGGCTATTTCTCATGAACCTTCTCAAAAGCTCGATCAAGTTGATATTAGTAACTAAGTCAAGCTAGTAGGGTTGTCTTGACATTTTTAACAAAATTGGACCTTTTAGTGTGATTGGTTTGCATGGAAAGAATATCTAGACTCTTTTATCTAGACTCTTTTATCTTCCACTAGGATTGAAAAATATAAGGAAGTAAAAAGGGTATCTCTTTTAGAGTATTCTTCAAGAAAAATGTACGCAAATTTTAGAGCAGAGTAGCTGGGATTGCAGTGATTTTGCTGCAGAGCACTCTGCTCCTAAGCAAGATTACTGCCAACCAAATGTAGGCAAATTTTAGAGCTGGGATCTCCTAGTACCTTACTGCCAACAATTTTGACAACAAATGTTAAGAAAGAATCAAAATCATCTTCTATGACATATCATATTCTAAAAAGAGAATGCCACATAGTTTGAATGCAGATTTAAGTCAGTGAAAAATTCAAGTATTAATACCCTACTAATTGGAAACGACATAACCAACACTGGTTGTAAACATGAATTGTACAACAGAACTCTATAAAAACATAAACATAATATTTGAACTCTATAAAGTCCATTCACACAAAACAACTAAAAACTTAAAAAATACAAACTGTAATATGAAACTCTGGATGTCTTGTGACAAATTCAAATAAGTCACATGTAGGAAAAACATATACAATACTGAAATATATCTTAAACACATGAAAAATGTAAAGCCTTCAGTTTTTTTAAAATCATGTCATTTAGATCACTAGAAGTTTAATCAAGCACGTATTGAATACCTGATTTAAACGTTGAGTTCTTGGTGTGAAAGACACCGATGAAGATGTGCTTGGTGTGTTCTGCATTTGAGGATGACTTTGTCGATTATTACCAGAAGTAGGGCACTAACTTTCAACTGCATCCTTTAATAAAGTGTACATGTTAATATTCTTATGTGTATGAATATTGAAAATAATCTATAGCTGTTATGAGGTACCTGTGGCTGAAAGATTAGTGGATGTCCATTGCCTTGTATGGAAAGCCTGCCTACTCCATTCTCCCTTGAACTGCCTTGTATGGAAAGCATGCCTACTCCAGTCTCCCTTGAATTGTTTTGTCTAGAAAGTCTTCCTAATCCATCCCCGCTTGAATTATTTTGCCTAGGAAACATGCCTACATCTGCACCATTACTTGTATTGTCTTGTATGTGAAAAGAACCCACATCCGACCTATTTGTGCCACTTTGCATGTGTAAGACACTTGTAGTATTCTGATTGGGGTATTCAGCTACACAATCAACATTAATACCGCCATTCCATAACAAATAGATCAATAATGTCAAATATATATATATATATTACATTGACATAGACAATTGAATCTGAGTTACCTGTGATTGATTATACCAAGTCATTAATTGGGAGACAGAGTTCTTCAATCCATTTACTGTTTCTTCAAGTTCCTTAAGTTTATCCTAAAATAGAAAACAAATTACAAACATCAATCTAATAGACTAGTTGTAACTAATAGTTCAAGTTTAGTTATAATCCAACATACATCCTTTGCATTGATTTCCTCAAGAAGCATTTCATATCTTATACGGGCAGCTTTTCCCCTATGTCCTATCTCTTTGTGACCAATTGCAACACCTCGGATCCTAGCCTTTTTGGAAGGATTTAAAACTTGCAAATAAGCATCACGTGTTAGATTATCAACACTTCTAGGATCTATTTCTTCTTGGTTTGCTACTTGGTTTTCCACAATATCAGAGATTTCAAGCTGTAATTAGAAAGCATCATAAAAGGAAAGATTAAATTGAGATATCTAAGCATATGTAGCTTTGTAGACATCATAGGAAAGCAAATATCCATTTTCTAACCACTTGTGGGCTTTTGTCGTAAACTTTTTCCAAAAATTTGTTAAGAGGCACAACAGGTTGATCTTCACTGACCTAAAAATGATAGATAACATAATAATTGTCCATGTTATATGTTCAACTCCTACTAAGAAAGACAAGTGTCCATGATTAATACCATTTCTGCCCGATAACAACTCCATGGCTTTGATCCTGTGGTATGATCCATCACTTTTTTTGCTCTGTTTGCCTTGTTGATCTCGGAAATTTTCTAAACCATAAGAAACATATAATTAGAAAAAGTAGATAGGTATACATGCAAGTTATATGAAACCATTATACCTTAGACTTCTCGGTTCCCCATTCTTTAACAAGATTTTTAAACTGGTCCATATCTATGGAAGCATTTTTCTCAACTTTGTTCATCATCAATTCTGGTTCAATCTTGTACTTTTCATAGTAATCTTTCTTTACACGTGCCCTCCACACTGATATCCCTTTGCTAATGTGTTCATCAATGTGATTCCATGCATTAGGGTGACTGCCTAAATCGAAGTATTTCTACAAAAACATAGAAAATATTACTTTAGATATAACAATCATACAATTTGTTGGTCTTTTTATGAAAAAGATTACCTCAATAAATGATTTTCTATCTGCAAAAGCTTGTTGTGGTTGTTCGTTCCACTTCAAGTCTAGATGCCATATGTGTGGTTTCCTTGCTAGCATATGACAATAACGATTCAATTTGGCACCATTCTCCCCAATAGCATTTCCTTCATAATCCCATTGGACCTTGTGACGTGGCTGCCCTTGCTTAGGAAGTAGGCTTTGCTCACTTGCAGGCCCACGCCCATACTTCCTATTCTCCTGTTCATCCTCAACATTTTCTTCAACTGTTACATCATTTTCAATATTGTTGGACAGTAGAGTAGGTTCATCCTCACAATTTTCTATAATTTTGGATGGAGGGACAACAATAGGTTGACTGGGTGTGTTGTTACAACTAGATCTAGTGATTCTTCTTCCTGCCATCCTTCAACTGACAAGAAAAAAAATTAGATTATTAGTGCAGAAATGTCAGTAACAAAAGTAGTAGCTACATTTGAAAAACAAATAAATTGCGGAGAATATGAGACACCAACATATGAATATTTAGCATTTGAAAAACATATAAATTGTAGAGTACCTTGGTTTCATATCCCAAAAAAGAATAATGATGTCCTACTTGCTGGTATATGAAACAAGACTAAATAAATTGCAAAGAATATGCCATATAGTAACAGTTTGCCAAAAAAATGCAATAGAACATATTCCCCAAATAAATTATTCTAGACTTGCAAACAAAATAATTTGATGAAAACAGTCAGATTAATGAACTAAACATTAGCCCCATCATTCTTTTTTTTAGTTCTATCAACAAAAGATCCCTCGGTGTCACTCCTCATCCAAGACACATCACTAGTTACACCACCATCAATAGCTTCATATTGTAAACCAGTCAAACAATTCTCAATAAGAGGTACTTCAGAATAATCTTTAGGAGGATGCTTTAGCACTGTGCACCAATCATCAACATTAGGATCCTTCACATAAAAGCATTGCAATGCTTGAGAAGCCAGGATAAATGGTTCCTCCTCTTTTTTTATCCTTGAAGTGTTGATTTGTGTGAACCCATATTCATCAATTCGCAACCCGTTAGAAGTGCTTTCATCATACCAAGAACATCTGAACAACAAAACTTTGATTCTTGGACCATAAGTTAGCTCAATAACCTCCTCTAAGTAGCCATAGTACGTGACTTCAATATTTATAGGATTTCGATCTCTACCACTTGAATAACTTGAAGTGTCAGCACACAAATACACTCCAGTATTTTGTGTAGTACATGTACTTTCAATGTGCTTTGAACGGAAACGATATCCATTGACCGAAAATCCTTCATAAGACATTCCCTCAGCACAAGGGCCTTGGGATAACCATCTCAAAGCATCGCTAATATTGTTCGGCCTAATCTCTCGCATTTGTATTACCTTCATAAAAAAGTAAAACACTAATGTAATCTACACTAACTTGAACATTAAGAGTGACAACAATATTTATGTTTGACACTTACATGCTCTTTCAACCACTTAGAAAACTCCTTTGCATGTTTTGTTTCTAGGGTCCGTGGGGCAATGTTGGGTTCCATATCTTGAAGAATACACATGTGTTCACTACTTTATAAGAAGTGTCTAAATTAATGTGCAACAAATATACAAATATCAGCAAGAATTTTAGGACGTAATTAAGTCTTACCTTCTGTAAACATCCAATTCCTCTTTATTGAAAAGGACATAACGATGGGCTTGTTCCAAAGTGTGGATGTCGAAATTTCTTGACACTCCAACTCTAATTGGAGATCCATCAACATTATGAGGAGTGCGGTTGAGTTTTGTCTCAAAATTATGCAAGTACCTAGCACAAAATGTCAAACTTTCTTCAACTAAATAGCCACTAGCAATACAACCAGCCGGTTTAGCTTTGTTTCTTACATACTTCTTCAATTTCTTCAAGTATCTCTCTATTGGGTACATCCACCTAGTTCGGACAGATCCGACTTGGCTGGCTTCATAAGCTAAATGAATGGGCAAATGCATCATGATGGTGAAGAAAGAAGGAGGGAAGATTCTCTCCAAGGACATATTAATTTCCCCTGTCTAGTTGGTCTCTGATGGATAAGAGCAAACTCAATGAACTTTCGTAACCCTGCCTTGAATACATCACTTCGCACTCTGTTTCCAATATACATCCAACTCCGATCTATTAGAAAATCCATCTACATGAAGGAAAATATATAATAAGTTAAGCACACATTATAAGAAATGTATATATATATGCAATTCAAATATTATATTGATTATATTCCTTTCAGTCTATCTAGGTATTTATATTCCTTGATTATATATATATAAATAATCGAGTAACCTGATATAGGTCTGGAGCAGTAAACCAAAGTCAATCTATTCTTGGATTTGGAGGAATCCGCTGTCTATACGGGATAAGCATATTGAATATTTTGAAATTAGAGTTGGTGAAGGTTGTAACACTATGATTTGGATTGATCCTTGGTGTTCAGGAGGTAAAACTCTTTCTAATATTCTAGGTAGCCATTTCTTAGCTAGATTTGGTGATCCCTCAAAGAAAAGGAGGCAACCAGAAACCTGAATACCAGATCCGAGCTTAAAAATAGCTAGTGATAGGGGAGCATTAGACTCAACCGTCACCAGGAAAAAGCAAAACAAACTAGTATGCTAGACCAAGAGAGCAGATCTCACATCCAACATCCCCAGAGGATAAAACCCAGACAAAGAACTGATGCAGCTCCCTAATTCCTAAATATAGACATTCTTTTATACTCCCATATCCAGCTCCCTTCCCCATGGATCCTTTTAGAAAAATAGAAATGATAAGATGATCATCTAAAAAGTTGGCAACGGTTTGGTTATGAATGTAATAAGAAATCATAATTGGATTTATGTTCCTATTGATGTATATTTTGTTCATAACTCACTAGTGATTGTAAAAACCATACTTGCTAAGGCATTTATCTTAACCATACTTTTTGGACATAAATTGTAGAGTACCTTGGTTTCAACAGATCCTAACCCATCAACCACATCTCTCCACAAGATAGATAAAAACAGACTTCAACAACCAGAAACTATCTCTGAAAGCAGGGATTACCTATGTCTTCATCACAGTTCATATCAATTGAAGAGGGAAAAGGAAACATTCTCATCAAGATAGCAGCAAACTCTAAGACCACCAAACACATACCAACACCAGAACTCAACCATCACTATAAAGTGAGAGGGGAGCATATGAACTATCATCTCAAACTAATCCAACAGAAAAAAGAAGCAAATAGAAACCAATAAAAGTCCAAGTAGAAAGCAAGACTTCTTTAAAAATCTGATCAGATGCCTAGACCAAGAGAGCAGAGCTCACATCCATTTCTTAGCTAGATTTGGTGATGGTAGCCACTGTAGGGTTGCTGAATGTATTACTAATGGTGCTTAATGTATTGCTGAATTTGTTGAGTTATCAGTCTAACATAATTTCTTAGCTCTTGTCTAATGAATGTCTCCTCGACTATGCAAGATCACACAACAGTGCCCCCTATCTGCTCCAACTCAAGCCTGCAAGTAGGCAAATAAGAGAAGCACAAAGCAGCAAAGAGGGTGAGGAGAGCACTTCCAATGGGCCATAAGGTGAAGCTCTTTGCTTCAGAGCAGAGTAGTATTGGTTAGGTTAGTGGTGAAGTTGTGTTGCTGGAATACAAAAGAACCCCCTATCTACTCCCAACTCCAAGCCTACAAGTAGACAAATCAGAGAAACATTGAGCAGTAGAGAAGGAGTGGGGAGCACATATAATAAGTGAGAAGGTAAAGCAAGTGTGACCCTGGACTTCTACTACACAAGGTTATCCTCTTGGTACAGTCTGCCTATTTCTTAGAGAAGTGTGTGCCCCTCATTTGTTGTTAACAATTGACTATTCTTCTAATTTTGATTCTTTCATCTAATTTTTTTTTCAAGAAAAATAGGTCGATAATGACTTCCACACTGGTAGAAAAACCTTTTGTATTGGCACTTATTGTATAAGGACAATGAAAATTTGGATGATATAAGGATTCAATATTGCTTTCTTACACCTTACCTTCTGAACTTTTCTTCCACCAGTTTTTCATGGATCATATTTTCCACCTAATTGCTTTTCTTATAGCCAGTGATCGTCTAGTTGTCTTCCTTTCTTGCCTTCTTAGTCTGTTTTACATAGTTTATGGTCAATATCCTTATTATTAGTTAGTTTTTACCCTTTCCTTGGTTACCTAATTTCTTCTCTTAGTTGTTAATTAGGATTGTCCTTGTTAGTATAGTGTTGATTGCTTGTCTCTAGTTGATTGCTTTAGTGTAGTTATTCCCTTAGTTTGTTATTTAGCCTTTATTGTGTAGGGTTAATCTAGGGTTATTTAGCCTTTATTGTTTTAGGAAACTATGGAATAACTAGAAAATTTTAGGGATAAAAATAATCATTAAATGTTCTTATTTTCCATCAACTTTCATATGAATGATGAACTAACTAATAGGATTTTAAGAAAATATTTCATGTGTGCATATAGTTCTATGCTCTGGTAATTTGGGGTAATTGTGTAGGATTTTAGTCTATCTAACCAAATGTATGTTCCTTCTACCTCCATATGGGGTTTGGAGTTGACAAATTAACATGGTTTTCAAAAAGATGTATCTCACTAATATTGGAGAACAAAGATGATGACTATGTTGATTTCAAACAAGGAAAATCGGGTTTTGAGATCAAAATGAAAGGAGGGTGATGGAAGACTAAAATATTAGCACTACAGCAAAATATGCAACTAGCCCACAATATAAAAGAGATCATTTCTTTCCTACACCTAGAGAGCTCTTCATCATGATATAGTATGGAAATATCAAAGAAATTTATGGAGTCATGAAAGAAGGTTTGTGAGAATTAATAAAGTGTAAGCCAATATTCTTTAATACATTAATTAATAATGACATGTTATAGACCTACAAGTTTATATGATAGAAATTACATTTTAACAAATATAATAGTATTCCAGTGCTCAGAATAATATATCTAGTCCCAAATAATGATTATGATGATAAGAGGAAACATCTCCATATCCCAAAATAATGACATCAAACATCATAATAGACATAAAAAGAATATATCAATCAAAGGAGAACCACCCCAGTTTTATCATCCTCATTTCATCAAGAACCAGCTAGGTTCAAATCATGGAAAGCTACATACATCGTTAGCCATCCAACATTATATCCAAGAATGGTCGATCAGAGGATGTACTTGTTAGAGACTCGATCAACAGATGTACCTGTTAGAGACCCGATCAGGGCTCAATGTCGATCAGAGGATGGATGTCTTCTCACACTTCACTGGCCGCTGCACTGACGGAGATTAGGAAGAGATGCCTCCACAGAGGACAGAGAATAGGCGGAGAGGCTGCCGGTCACAAGAGCCACTGTCTCGACGACCACAGCTACCACGGTGAAGGGGAGACTTGTCAGCAGCAAGGGAAGATATGTATTGACCCTCCCTCGGACATGTTGAAGATTTATTGATGGAAGATGCGAAACGGGCACCTGGATATGACCAAATGGTTGTTTTGGGTAGACAAGACGGCCGCCTGACTAAAATTAGGCGAGCGTTAGTGCTGGTGCAGCTGATGGTGATGAAGCGGCGCGAGATGGATGTCCAGTTGATGGTGATGAAGTGGCACGAGATGGCCGCCTGGCTAGTGTCTAGATGTCACTCGGATGGCCGCCTGGATTGTGTGGGACACCCGTCTAGAGGGGAAGGGTAGTGATGCGGCAAGAAAGTTGACAGGAAGCGATGTTGGCTAGCGAGAAGCAAGGGCGATGAAGGGGAACCAATTTCGGTGGCCAGGCGGATGGAGGGGAACAACCGCGACCTTCTCTAAACCACAATGAAACAGAAGGAAACTGGCGGGGACAGATTAGGCTTTAGCGCGGAAAAGACTGAAATTTTGGAATAAGTTAAGAGGGAAATGATGCACCGTTCCCTCAATAGTAATTGTGAGGGTTAAAAAAATCAATGCCCTATTTTTGAGGGATCATCCATCATACGAAATGTATTGGTACATTAGAAAAACGGTTGAGGGACATTATCCCATCATTGAGGGAGTATCCCTAAAAAATAGTCCCTTTTTGTCATGGCAATTTGATCCCTCACAAAAGTCCCTAAATAATGGCCCAATTTTTTGTAGTGGGATTACCTATCTTCCTTGAGCGTCGCCTTGACTATCTCCTTCACTTGGAGATCTTGAGCACCTATCTCCTTCACTTTGAGATCTGGAGCACCTTGCTTTGTTCAACCTTGAAGAACAACACCTCCTTCTCCTTCACTTGGAGAAGATCTTCAAACTTTATCTTCAATGGGAATTGAGGTAGGAAGATGGAGGAGGAGAGCTTTACATCAATACTGGGAGTTGCTCTCTTACACAAGAACCTATCTCACTCATACTCACGAATTTGACTTGAAGGTAGAGAGAGAAAGGGGCTCAAAGGGTTAGAACACTCTCAACTATGCTAGAATCGAGTTTGCAAGGAATGATCAGCCTTGGAATGAACTCCAAGAGGTCCTATTAATAGTTGAGGGTGCCCCTTTAAGTTGTGGGACATTTAGATATGAAAATAGCCATTTTTTGCTCAAAGCAACGACTCTATTTTCACTCAAAACACACACCAACGGTCACGTCACTTTTTCTACAAAATTCTGTACAGTGCAATCAGTCGAGTTTCAATAAAGTTAACTCTACCGATCAAGTAAAAGACAAAACCAATATTCAAATTGTCGGTCGAGTTTGTCTTGGGGAAACTCGACCGATCACTGAATATCGTTTTGGTCAGGCACTTGATCGGTCGAGTTCTGTGAAAACACAACTCAACCGATGCTATCTCCAGAAAACTGACCAAGATGGATCAGCTGAGTTTGTCCTGGGGAAAACTCGACCGATCGACAACCTGTTGTCAATCTTTGGAAAATGCATCTAAAGTGATTTGACTTTGGTGTTTTATGTCCCAATCATTTTTCTCATCTAAGTTACAATTCAATTCATCATTACAAGTGATTACAAAAATGTTCTAAGGTCATTTACATAGATTTCCATAAATACACACTTGTAGCTCTTTGACTTGAACTTGAGCCATTCTAGGGCTTTTGATTTTGGATCCTTTTCATGCACCTAATACCTGAAATCAATCTTTAATACACATATTAGATACATATGAGTGGAATGGTTAAGTCATTATCAAAACATGGACAATGTATAACCTCAAGGTCAACATTTCCCCCCTTTTTGACAATGACAAACCATTCCTCAAACATATTGAAAAAGGATGTAGAAGTTATACCTTTGCCTTGTGAATTTGGGGAATTCATGATACGAACAATGTGAATTGCTCCCCCTCAATCTATGGTTCCTCTGACCTACATGGTTAGTCTATCTACACATAGAAATAACAATCTACATGTAGTATGTAGTCCTTTGCAAGTTCACATGATGAATAGTGAATGAACAAGAAAAGGATCTCACAAGCTAAAAGCAATAGTATAACAATGAATATCAATATAATTGAGTTTCAAGACTTGAAAAATCTCTCCCCCTTTTGACATTATCAAAAAGTAAGGGGGGTAGAAGAGTAGAAACTCAGGTCTTCTCCAACACATAAACAACCACATATGCAGAAAGAATAAGCAATCACATAGCATATAGCACACAGAGACAAAAGATAACATACAATCTAAGTTGTAATCAAAACATGGCAGAAGATGGAACCAACACATACAATAGATCAGAGTAAAAAAAGTGCACATCAGATATATAACAACTCAGGGATATGTTCACATGAGAGCAACTACAAGCATAAGACGATGAAAATAGAGATACAAATAGTACAACTCAGATATATGTGCCAAGATGTTTCTTATACAAAATAGTCTAGAAAGATGTATATGATAAGCATGCTAGACTACAAACTAAGAAACAACCTAAACATCTAAGCTATCTATATCCACGGTGTCATCATCATTGCCAAGCGTGTAGTCCTCGTCTCCGTTAGAAGGTGGAGCAGTAGTGCTATCATCATCGGAGTCGGTACCATTACCATTACCATCACCATCACCATCACCATCACCATCACCATCACCATCACCATCACCATCACCATCACCATCACCATCACCATCACCATCACCATCACCATCACCATCACCATCACCATCACCATCACCATCACCATCACCATCACCATCACCATCACCATCACCATCACCATCACCATCACCATCACCATCACCATCACCATCACCATCACCATCACCATCACCATCACCATCACCATCACCATCACCATCACCATCACCATCACCATCACCATCACCATCACCATCACCATCACCATCACCATCACCATCATCTTAAGTGTCCTCGCCATCACCGTCGTCATCAGCATCATCAGCCTCAGCATCGTCAGCCTAGTTTGGCATCTCCTCATCAGCAGGAGGTCCAAAAGAGCGACCGAGCCAACGAGCATTGTGCTCAGCCCAAGACATACCAAGAGCGTGAAGCTCATTGGCCTGTGGAAAGGACGGAGCAGAATCTCCAAGGCTGGCAAGTAGAGTGGCCAAGGGGCCAGCAGGCAACGGTAGGTAGACGGGAGCGGAGCTACCAACAATAAAAGGTGGCAGAGGTGGAGGAGCAGCAGTGGAAGGATCGGGAGTGGGGTAGTAATGATTATATGTATAGGAAGCATAATCACTACTGGGGAAGGGCTGGTAGGTGGGATAGGGGTGAGCACATGATAGGTTCATGGTAGACATGATGGAACACAGATCCTGATGCAGATGGTCCAGAACCTGTTGGTTGTGTGCTTGTTGGTGCATCATATATCCCAAAAGGGTTTCATTTGATACACGAAATGAAGCACAACTAGGTCTGGGAGGAGGCTACGGTGGTGGAGCTCGGGTGGAGGAGGCAGGGCCAGTAGAAGCTAAGGGAGAAGCACGAGGGGTGGAGGAAAACACATGCATAGACTTTTTGTAACATCCCTGACCTGGGTTATGTGTTAACCCTAGATGTTTTGCCTAATAAGGTTGAGTAGATACTTAATCTTATCTTGGGAAAAGTAATTAGGGCTCATGAGAAACTTATTTTTCAATTTTGGTCTTGTTTGAACAATGTTGAAGCAATGTTTGCTTATTTTGGACTAAAGTGTAAATTACCCAAGTTGAGGGGTTAACTTGCAAATTGTACATGATAGTATGTTACTCTGAGGTTGAGACATCATAAGAATGAATATGATGTAGTGGTATGGTTTTCACAAGCTTGCGCACCAAGATTAAGCTTGTAAAGCAATCCTTGTGCATTAAATCCTAGTTTTGGTGTAAAGTGTAATTTACCCAAAACCTAGGGTTCAATATGCAAATTACCACTTCAATAAGGTCCCTAATGTTTCTTGTCATCATGTAGAGCAAATAAAATGAGAGGGGCGCCTCATTTGAATCAAGTTAGAGGAGAGAGAATCTTGATGTTAAAATAATCAAGATTAATGCCTAATTGAAACCCTAATTTGATTTAGGGAAAAAAGAAATGTATTAATTAAAGGGCCTTCAATAAAAATTAAAATGGTTGGATTCAGATGTGTGTGTGATGTACTTGAGCTTTGCAAGGACCATGAAAATATCCAAGGGAGTGGATAACTCACACACAATTTTATAAGAAAAAGAAATATCCAATCACATATGGATATTAATATAATATGATTTAAGGTGCTTGATTTGCTTTTCTTTAAATCATGGATAATTGAGAGGGATAAGAGACAAACAAGATAGCCTCGTCCCTAAGGAATATGAGGGGGAAGAGGCGGCCACATTTTTGGGATTAATTGGATTTTTGCAAAGTACATTCTCTCTCATTGAATTTTTATAAAAGGACCTTTTACAAGCCAAATGGAAGGCTTTTTCGACCCCACTTCTTCTCCTTGCTTGAGAAACGACCAAGGGAGCTTGGGAGGGTCAGGAGGACGACCCCCAACCTGTTGGTAAGGTTCTTGATCCATTTCACCTTGATTCCATGGTGGAAATCGAAAATAAATTATGGATTTCTTCCTATTTCGATCTCCTCTTCAATTCTAACCATTCCTTTTCACTCAAACCTTGAGGAAGAGCCTTGGAATGGTGAAAGGAGTTGCATCCACCATTTTTTCCGTGAGCTTGGATCTTTGGAGCTTAATTGGAGGCGGATTTTATAACTTGAACCCTTAATTTTATTATTGCAATCAATTCCTTATCAATTGGTGATCATTTCTACATTTCCGAAATTAAGTTTGGTTGATTGATGCAATTTCCATGGAAATCACAGTAGATTTCATGAGTTTGGAGCTTTATGATGATGACATCATCATAAGCACACACCTCCCCAAATATCTAGACCAAACGGTTTCAACATGTTTGCCCATTCGGTTTCACCAAACCGTTTGAGAGCAAACGGTTTGAGACCGTTTGAGAGCAAACGGTTTCAAAACCATTTGAAAGAGTTGACCAAGGGTTGACCGTTTGATAATACTGTTACTAATTATGTTGGTTGATAACCCACCAAATTTGATGGATTAGTTCCAAAGGAATCATGAGTTGAAGGCTAATCAATTAGGCAAACCCTAATTGGATTAAGTGCTGATTTTCAACTTGATTGATTTGACTTTTTGGGTTTATTAGCCCAAACAGTTTCAAAACCATTTGGGAATCACCCAAACGGTCTCAAGACCGTTTGGAGGTCAACCAAGACCGTTTGGAGGTCCAGGGTTGAACATGGTTAAGTATTTGAAGATTCAAACATATGGTATAAACCCTAATCGGCTAAGTGCTGATTTTGCAATTGAATGAGTTGATACTTTGGTTTGATTGGCCCAAACGGTTTCAAAACTGTTTGGGGATCACCCAAACGGTCTCAAGACCGTTTGGGGATTACCCAAGACCATTTGGAGGACTAGGGTTAAGTATGGTTGACCAATTGAAGGTCTAAAGGTACCGAATCACTTTGCAATTAAGTGCTGATTTGATGATCAACTCAATAGCTCAAACCCTAATGATTTTTCACTAGAATCCAAGGGTAGCATGAGACAAACGGTCTCAAGACCGTTTGGAGGTCACCCAAGACCGTTTGGAAGTCTAGGGTTGAGTATGGTTAAGCAATTGAAGATCCAAAGATACTAATTTGGAGTGTAATCAATTGCTGATTTGGTGATCAATCCAATGATCCAAACCCTAATGGGTTGACTTGGATTTTGATGATGTGATGGGAAAACGGTATCAAGACCATTTGGAGGTCATCCAAACGATCCCAAGACCGTTTGGGATCAGGTCATGTCCAAATTGGATGATGGTTCAATGGGTTGAAATCAATTCGACTCACATTGAAATATGTTGAAGGGTTATTGATTCCAAACCCTAAACTAATTGATTCAAGCCTTAATTGATGATCAATTGAGGGTCAATTGAGGGTCAAATCAGTTGAAGGTTGACCTAATTAACTCAATTGATGATTGGCTAACATGTATAAGATCGATTGAGGGGATCAACATTGGAAACCCTGATACAATTGAAGTGGTTGAGACATTTTTTGGTCCATGCGATTTTGAGGAAGTTTGGACCAAACAGTCTCAAGACCGTTTGGGTCCAAACGGTCTCAAGACTGTTTGGGGCCAAACGGTCTCAAGACCATTTGGGACCAAACGATCTCAAACCATTTGTAGACCCAAAGTGCAAACAGTTTCAATACCAACCTTGTTCAATTGGTTTCAAGTAGAACTTGTTCAAATGGTTTTCAACCAATTGATTTATGAGAACTAAGATCATTGATGGTCTAAGTAATTAATATAATGAAGATCAATATGGTTAATCCATTTGAGTACCTCATGTAATTGAAGGTGCAATATGGTGAACCCATTTGGCTACTTAATGCAATTGAAGATTTCAATGGTTAACCCTAGCTTTATGTACTCAAGTAGAGAGTTGACCTAGATTAATCTTGAAATAGTTAACATCCTAGTGAGGATGAGAGGGAGAGAGAATGGGAGAGATGATTGCTTACATAATCAGCTCTAATTCTCTCATTATGAATAAATATGTAATCGGGGTTTGATCCATAATGATGAGATCATGAAATCCTCATTGAAAAGATTGATGTACCTTGACCCTAATTTAGGGAAAAGCTCAGTGAAACCATAATCTAGGGTGATGATGTAACCCTAACTTAGTGTTACAATGTAAGAAACCCTAATTTAATGGGAATTGTATATCCTAACCCTAATTTGGGTATGAGGAAAGAGAAACCTCACTTAGATGTGAATGGTAAACCCTAATCCCTAAAATGGGATAAATGTATATGAAACCCTAATATAGGGTAGTTCAATTAATACTAGTGTGAAACCTTAACACTGGGTGATATGTTGTGAAATCTTAAATTCACATAATACTAGGTGAAACCCTAATATGGAAGGATGTTATGTGAAACCCTAGTAAAGAGTGATCCTAGGTGAAATCGATATATGTTTATGAGATGCTAAGTGAACCTCAATTATTATGATGGAAATCCTATTCCTATTAATGGAATGGTGATTAGTGTATTGACAAATGAAATACCTAGAGGGGTTTATTATGGATATCCTTATATGAATGGTCCTTGACTCAAGGGTGAGTCCATATCTGTGGCAATGGTTGTGTATTCTAAAATAGATGAATCATGACCAATACATTGCTTAATGAATGTGATGATTTAGTGCATAAGTATTAGGACGAGTGATACCCTAATACAATCTAAGGTTCTGACTGGTTCAGTGTAGGTGTAATTTTCCTGGAACTCATTTTCCTAGAACTGAAAATGAGTTCCTCGAAAATGACTTCCAAATGATTGGTTTGATACTTCAGTTTTTCTGAAAATTAATTTGTATCTGATTGGTTTGTTGTAACTGTAGGCACAAAATCTAGAAATAGAAGGTGGTTGTTTCCAGCGAGCATGACATCTTTGCCGATGGACAAGGCGTTCATGAAAAATTAAGAGTTAATCACAAATAGGAGAAACCGTGTATTGAGAACCAATGATAATCATGAATGGACGATATAATTAAAAATTTTAGAACAGAATAGGTCATCCACTTTCAGATCTACGGGATTAACACTAATCATACCTTATACACAACTTTAGAAATAGAACGGATCTACGAGAATCGTTGTTTGCTGGAGTGAGTTTTCTTATTCTGCTGCACGGCTTGCGCTCCTCAGTGAGTAGAGTCTAGCTGTGACTGTCTTGTAGTGCACAAAGCTTGAGTTCTAAGACCAGCAGGGAACACGAATGTCAAGAAGGGAAAGTAAACGCCAAGCACGAACACGAACGTGAAGTGGGGCTCCAGACTAGCAATGCAGCTTCTGGTCTTCTAGGTGAACCAGCAGTGAACGGAGACGCCGCCCAGGCAAGTGGAACTCAAGCGACAATTTGTATTCCCCGGTTGCTCCTTGTGAAGTCGGCAAACAAGAGGAACACGGGAAGCGGGGGAGACACGAGCGGAATTGGTTTTCCGCTAGATTTCGTAGGGAAGTTGTTTACGGAAGGCTATATATATTCTTGAAAGTCCAGGGAAAATAGGGGAACTCAAGTTCCCAACTTTCACCGAACCAATCAAATGAAATTAGAAAGGGAATTTGACTTCCCATGTTTTCAGGACAACTTACACCAAACCAGTCAGACCCTAAGTGAATAACTCAGGTAAGATGAAGGTGTTGAGGGAAGTGATACATCAAGGTAAGATATATATCACATCCAACACCCCAATTATGATATACCATGATGTGTTCTAAGTTCATTATAGTTGGAATGGATGACACATGAAATGTGTCATGTCAATTGTTACATTAAGATATAATACACCTTGATGGTTGTAGGCTAACATGCCTTATGAAAAGGTTAATCCAAATTAATATACTATGATTCAATCATAGACTGATAAAGATGAGAAAGAAACTCATACTTTGTGTTGATAATACATTCAATGATGAATGATGAGAATATATAAGTATGTTTGAATAACGTATGATATCTATTTTTGGCTTCTAGCTATGAGAAGTAATGGAATAGGGCTGATCATTAATGATATGATCTTAAGAACCCAAGTGGTTATTTATGGAAAACCCTAATGAAGGCTACTGATGTGAAAGAGAAATCATGAACCCTAAAAAGGGATGATACTACTTAGTGTTGTATGATACTGATATGAAAGCATTATAATTGTTACCATGAATACTAATTATGCAGGGATGATGAGATGAGAAGCATAGCCAGATATGGGCTATGATTCTTGTTTATTGAGAATGTTTTATAGGCTTTATAAGCCTTCATATGCTTTGTGTAGTAAGAATCAATGAGCTTTGTGTACTATGTAAAATACATTGTATAGCAAGAATTATGATGTCTTTGGTCAGATGATCTGAAGGTAAAAAGTTACCTAACAAGTGGTAAAAAGTATCCTATGGTGAGTTATGGGTTCAAATACCCAGATGTTATAATCATGATGATGAACTTGTTAAGAAGAGGAAAGGTACTTTGTGAGTTGAGGGATTAAGATCCCAACACTTTATGAAAAGAGTATGGCTACAAGCCATGACTCAACAATGACAATGCCAGGCAATAGATATATGATCTAAGCCTGAAGATAGTTAATGATATGGTAATGATGTTGTAGTGAATAAATGTTATACATGTTCTTCATATTCCTTAATGAATAAGTGACATGTAGCTCTCCCAAGTTATAGCTGCAATGTTTTAGATAAGAATAATATTCTAATATGTTAGACATTGAATTAACTGCTGCCAAACAAATATGATTCCTCTGTGCATATTTATCTTCTTAAGCTGCAATAATAATGTTACTGGCGGAGAGTTATATCTCCCGCTGGGACAATTTACAATTGTCTCACCCCCGTGGGAACTGCATTTTTTTAGGTAGACGCAGACGAGGAGACAGGAATCCTTCAGTAGGAGAAGGATAGCAGCAACAGCAGTGAAATCTCAGGTGGAGACACTGGCTGTTATGCCTTGTATAGATGTAGATAGATTCATATGTGTCGTCTTTGTACTCTCAGGTCCTCGGATTAGTAGTTAGTGCTTTCGAGATTTTGGCTCAGTGCCTCGAGATTTTCATACTGCCTGTGTTTAGTTTAACATGGCAGCTGATACTTGTAACTCACAGAAAGAGATGATACAAGTTATGTACTTTTGAAAAACAGAATGTAAATGTGTTACTTTTGTTCTATGTGAGAAAGTTTTCTTTTGATGAACCTCTTGGCAAAAAGGTTTTAATTTTTAGTGATTTTTGGTAATCTGCTGCTTAGTGAACGCTTCCACATTAGTTAACCTTGTTTTCACGAGACAGACGCCATAATTAAGTGGTATCAGAGCTCTAGGTTCGCTAAGTCTACAGAGACATAAGACTAAGGTTGTTGAGTCTGTTCTAAGTGTCTTCCAGTTTATCTGATAGTATCTTCTGCTCACAGAGGAGAAGAAGAACTTGAAAATGACTGGAGAACATGAGGAACACATTGCTAAGGGCAATGTTGTTGCACCAGGAGAGGGTGCATGGGACCAGGCAAGAGGAGAACAAATGCCTGACAATTCCCACCTTGACCTAATCAGGATAGAGAAGCATGTGTTATGCTCTTGAAGGGAAGGATAGGACAATAGTGATGCATATAGAAGAATGGATACTAGTATTACAATCTAAGTTACCAGTCTTTAATGAATAAACTTTGGACTTTGAAAGGATTACTGAGTGACATGGTCATGTTGGAATAGTGGAAATGTGGGAAAGATTAATATATGGTGAGAAAATAGATTCTGCCATAAGTTTGGACAAATAGTACATATATGATGGTAGTGCCCAAGGAGGGTACACTACAAAAAAATTGACCTTTATTTATGCGGCAATTGCCGCTCCAGTTAAAAAGAGACAGTAGCCAGCATGTCGTTATAGATCAATGACAAATTAGAAATCTAGGATTTGTACACCCCAATAGAATTAGGATTGACGAGGAGCGCAAGATAAAAAGTAGCAGCGCCACTGTACTTGGAGTCACGAACAGACGGTCAGTTCCCCACACGCAGATCGCAGCTCCTTGCCGAGGACAAGGAAGATGCCAATGATAAAGGCACAAAGACCTAGAAAGGAGAGTCAACTACATTATCTTTGTCGTGAAGGGGATGACGGCTTGGAGGACATTGGACATACCAATCGTAGCACGCTTGGCGTAATTTGTCTCGGGCAGCGTAGACAGCACAAGGTCTATAGCATACGACGACGGGGCTGTTTACAAGAGGCCGAGATGCAGCAAATGCTTAACAAGATTCCAATTGGCAGCGAGATTACTTGCTTTCTGGTAGAAGAGGTGCACCCGGCGGGCAACCAAGCCAAAGATCGGCTTTTGCCCGCAGGCGGACGAAAGTTGTTTTCTCTCCTCTTAAGTTAGGGTTCTAGGATGATAAGAGGCAACCCTGATCCTATAAATAGGAAATTAGGGAAGCGTACAAACTCAAACTACAGGCTCAGACATACTTGGGCCCATATTACAAAAATACTTAATAACATAAATAAATAGACTCTCTAATAGTTTAATTGTCAAAAATGAACCTGAACCCGGACCCAAAGTTTATTCACGCCTCTTAACCCGGAACCGACTCAGATTGAGAAATCTAAAACCGG
Source organism: Alisma plantago-aquatica (assembly GCA_963693085.1). NCBI lineage: Eukaryota > Viridiplantae > Streptophyta > Magnoliopsida > Alismatales > Alismataceae > Alisma > Alisma plantago-aquatica. The sequence goes on from OY856414.1 coordinate 459,185,174, forward strand.
AACCAAATCAAAATCCAAATTCAAATATGGTTTTTAAAAAAAAATCAAATTTCTAGTAGAGTTAGTGGTACGATTGAAAATTATTTCATATATTATACCAAAATACCATGTATATCACTTCAAAACTTAGCTGAAACCGAACCCGAATTGTCAAACTTGAATTCAGACCCAAATTTTGTTCAGGACTCTTAAACCCGGAACTGCCTTGGATTGAGAAATCTAAACTCGGAACCAAATCTGAATCCATATTTAAAGATGGTTTTATGTTTAAGAAAATGGTAGAATTACCAGTACGATTGCAAATTATTTCATACATTATACCAAAATATCATGTATATCACTTAAAACTTATCCTGCATTCCATAAATATATGTATATAAGTATTTAGAACCCGGTTTTGTCCGGTTTTAAACCCGGACCCAGATTGGTTTAGATTCAGAAATATATTCTTAAACTCGGAAGCGAACCAGAACATCATATTTGAAACCGGGACCTGTTTTTTCCGGGTTGGATACAACCGGGCTCACCGGTTTGGACAAATTTTGACATTACGTTTTGGCGCAAGGCATTAGCCAGCAGCAGTCTCAAAGCAGGTGTCAGCGGCATCAGGTGGGTTTGCTTCTTTTTTTAAACAGCAGCCTTCCTCCTTTCTCTTCTCATTTTCTTAACCTCCTCTTTCCTCTGCTTATTTTTTCTTTGCAGCGTCATCATCGTCGCTTGGCTGTTTTGGCACAAGGCGTCAGCCTTTGACTCTTTGTTTAAGCAGAAAGCCAGCAGTAGCAGTGTCAAGTTCAACCAGCCTTTCTTTTCATCATCCTCTCATTCTGCAGGTACTTAAGTCTCTTCTTCCCCTCCTTCCTCTTCATCCTCCTTCCTTTTCCTATGTTCTCGAACTAGCATTTGCTTTTTCTTATTGTTGTTTAGCATATAGCGACCATGCACAAAATTGGCTGATTCCTGCCAACATAGACACAAATAACACAACACTAGAGCAATATATATTTGTAGTAAATATAATTTGAATAGTTCAATTATTTGGTAATTAGTACAAGTTTAGTGATTTGGTTTCAAATACTTAATACACATTTCCTGATTTGAGTTTGTTTATCGACTAATTTGAATTTATTTATCTGCTTATTTGAATTTATTCATCTACTGATTCGATTCTCTTTATCTAGTGATTTGATTTTAGGGATTTATATTAGTCATATAGTGATTTGTATATAGTCAACTGATTTGAACTACGGGGTTTTAAATTAGTCATCTAGTGATATGTATTTAGTCAATTGATTTGAATTTAGGGATTTTAGATTAGTCATCTAGTGATTTGTATTTCGTCCTCTACTTATTTGAATTAAGGGATTTGAATCTATTTGTCTATTGGTTTTAAATTTATTTACCTATTGTTTGAATTTAGGGATTTAAATTTATTCATCACATGATTTGTATATAATCATCTTATTTAATAGGGATTGTAAATCAGCCATCTACTGATTTGTATTTCATCATCACATGATTTGTATTTAGTCATCTACCTATTTAAATTTAGAGATTTAAAATCATTAGCTAATGATTTGTATTTAGTCATCTACTTATTTGAATTTAGGGATATGAATTTATTCATCTACTGATTTGAATCACATTGATTAATGCTTCCAACTTTGAATAAAATAATTATACACGTGAATATATAACTTATTTTATCGGGCCTTTGTCTGTTTTTGTTTGTTTGTTTTAGGATGTCTAATGATCCGGTGATAGGAAGTGGGGGAGGTAGCATCCCGACTGGGAGTAGTGGTGTAGGCGAGAATCCCTATTCTGATTTGATAAAGGATCCAAAACAGAAGGCAAAGTCCAATGATCATGGGTGGAAGTATTCCTTTTGACCTGATTTGGGTGATACGAACATGGTGCAATGTGGTTGTGTGGCCATATGTACAATGGAGGGATCATGAGGGTGAAGAATCATCATATAGGGAAGGGTTCAAATGTAGTCAAGTGCAAGAAAACTACAAATACTATCAGAAAAGAGATACTTGACTACATGGAGACGACTGGAAGAGTTTCAACCCCTAGATGTTGACCTACACTAGTTTCCTCGTGGAGAATGTGATGGCGAACAAGAGGATGTTGGCATTGTTTCGCAAAAAGCGAGTACTTTCACACCCAAGACTAGTGCTAGGCCTCGAATTTTTGGTAAGATGTCAGAGGTTACTGATCGAGGCCCCATGGATGCACACGAGTCACCTCTTCATCATGAGGTGTTTGCTATAAGGTAGGAAAAGAACAAAAGTACATTGAAACTGCCTACAAGAAAGAAGCACAAGCTAGAGTCGATGAGATAACATTGTGGTTCTATCAGGCTGGTCTTCCTTTTAATGTTGCAAACTGTGCTCAATATGAGATTGCATTCGAGGTTGTTGTTCAGGTGGGGAGAGGTTTCACACCTCCAAAGTATCAGGCTCTCGAGACACTTTTTTTAGAGGCCCAATATGAGAAGACCGGGAACTTGCATGATGGACATCTAGAGGCGTGGAAGTACGGCTGCACACTGATGTCATATGGATGGTCAGACATGCAAGGAAGAAGTTTAATACTTTTTCTATTCAATTCACCTCACAAAACTTTTTACATGTATTATGTTGATGTGTCTCCACATAGCCAAACATGTGAATTTCTTCATCTACTTTTGGTTGACGCTATACAAAAGATTGGACCAGATTATGTTACTTAGGTTGTCACATATAATGCCATAAATTTTGTTCTAGCTGGTAAGTTGTTGAAGGAAAAGTGGCCGCATATATTCCAGACATCATGTGCTATGCGTTGCATTGACCTAATACTAGAGGATGCTGCAGGGTTGCCTAAGTATGCAGGAATGACAAAAATGCAAGTTAACATCCTACATCCATAAAATTCAATGTCCGATTTCGATGCCGTGTCCGATGGCCCATAAACAATTTTTTTTCAAAATTTTTGACCGAAATTTCGATAGACAACCCTAATGATTTCGACGACCAAATAAGCGAATTCAATCTTGAAAATTTGCCAGGACGATCTAATCGCTAAGATCTACTCAAATATGTAATAATATTTCATATTGGATATGTGGGGGGGGGGTCTCCCATATTTGTAAGTGAAGGAAGCTGAACAATTTTTACAGATATTGGATGGCAATTTCGATGACGAAATGAAGGAGTTAAGTTATGGAATTTTGCAAACACAATGTTTGAACATGGACACACTAGATTTTATAATAAATTTATATGTTTAGAGGTTAAGGTGGGATCCATGTCATGATGAGTGAGTGCACAAATGAACAAAAATGTCAAGTCTGTTAGATAGTTAGACTGTTACAAACTTGCAAACTTCAAGTTAAAACAACTAGAGTACTAGACTTCATAACTTAGAGTTATAACTTACAAGTTACAATATTGTAGGTTAGTATATTTATTGTATAAGTCTACTATTATTATATATTTAGGGTTACATAAGTGAATGATAAAAAAAAATTAAGGTTACAAGTTACAACTTACACATCATTTTGTATAAGACTACTATTATAATATATATAGGGTTACATAAGTGAAAAATAAAAAAATATAAGAACTTCCATTAAAAAAGCTTTTGTAGCCATTTTTTGTATAAATATGAAATATATTGATTATATTCTTAAAATAAGTATAGATATACATATTTCACACTAAGTTCACTTCAAGATCTTGAGAATTTTAAGAGAAATGTCACTTAGAAATTTAGGATTTTCGGAGTTTTTACTAAGATATGTCTAACGGGGAGTAGAAATAGGAGTAGATGGGTTAGGGATGGGGTTTACATACCTTAGAATCAAGTAAAGTATCCTTCAAGAACAAGATATCACAAAAGAATCGCTAAAAGATCAAAATCCCAACAAACCCAGTCGATGCAACACTATTTTGCGAAATAGGTGTTGTATTTCACACTGTTTCGCAATATCAAGGCCCAAACTGGGCTGTTTTGCACTAAAATACCCCCTGTTTTGTGATATTTCGATTATAGCTGCGAAATTTTCACGAATATTGACCACTTCATGCAAATTGACGTTTCGATGTTCGATTGAAAAAAATACGTAATTTTGATCGAAATTTTGTTCCATGTCTACATCTATCTTCATGGACTTATCCATAATGCTTTTCTGTAGCTTTCAGATGAGGAGTTGACCAAATGCCCAATCACTTGCTTTGCCACAACTTTTCTTACTATTCAGAGCTTGCATAATGGTAGGAATGCATTAGGCATGTGTTGTCTCTATTTGACTGATGGACAAAAGTAATGTTAGGGAAAAGGTTGCCAAGACTGCGCTGTCTTAAAAGTTCTATGACGCAGAAGATAGTTTTCTAAGGGCCATAATGCCACTTGTGCATATTCTGAGAATGGTTAATTATGATGCTAAGCCATGTATGGGAATCATGACCATGGCACTCACCAAATCAGTTAACAAGATTGAGTCAAATTTGGACCATGATGAGAGCCAATATGGACCCATTTTAGACATTGTTTGAGATTTCTAAAAAGATCAAATGGGTACTATATTGCATGATGTGGCTTTCTTCCTCAATCTTGATGGTGGTTTATTGTGGTAAAATCAGGGCTCTTATCAATTGAGTCTGACATAGTCACATCTCCATCAACTTTCATTTGATGTTTCTTGAAAATAGTGGAAGGTGGGTCTGTGATTGATAGAGTAGATGTGGATGTAGACGCTTAAAAAAATTTCCGTGGTTTGTTTGGGAATAGAACAACTCTTTGCCATAGGAACTATAATTTTTTAATGTAGGAACTATAACAACTCTTTGCAATATGTCAACATGTACGGAACTATAATTTTTTAATGTAGTATAATAGATTATATATAACTGATTTAGCCATATTTATAATTGACTATAATATCTTCCTATTTTATATCTTAGTTGGAGCTATATGACGTAGGGAATTCTGCCCTATAGAAATTGGTTTTGTGATTCTTGAGTCTTTGTTTCACCTCCTCAAGTTGTGAGCGAAATTGGAGCACATTTGAGTATGTAATTGTCACCTTTCGACACGGTTACCATTAAAAAATGGTGAATTTTTTAATAGATTATAATTCATAATCTTTTGTCATGTAGATACACGCAAAGCGAAGGAACCACTTGTTGAATAAGCGGTTGTATTAACTTGTCTTCATTCAATATAACTGCGGATTGGAGGAGAGGTTTCTGAAAATGAGGGAGAATGATGAAAGTGACTTTGATGCCATTGCACTTCATGAGGTGCAGTGGAGCAATGAGTGGATGATGGGGATTCCTGATGATGGTACAGTTCTAAATCATGATGGTCTCACTTGGAGACTTGTAGACCATACCATAGGAGCATCTAAAGAGGTAGCTAGGCCTAAGAAGGGTGCAAGTACATCTAAGGTTGTTGATAAGGGAAAAGCAAAAGTTGCCACCTAAACTCATAAAAGAAAAGCTCCATCGTCCTCTAGAGCCAAACTGCCACAGGCAAAGACAACAAAGGGTGTTGTCATCAAAGAGAAAAAAGTTCAGAATGAACATCTACTGGATGAATCTGAAGAGTTTGAAGATGAGGACACGGATGAGGAAAAAGAAGATGAAGAGGTGGACACATAGGATGACAATGATGATGATGACGATGATTTTTTATATCTCAATGATGATAGAGTGTGAATCTTATTTGTCATTACTGATTAGTATATGTGGGCTATGTGCCATTGTGTTTTATTTTCCTAATATTTGATGTTCAATTGCTCATGCACAATCCTTTTTTGCTACAACAATTGTCCACTACATTGACCATTTGTAGTTATGTTATGTTGTGGTTCATAAACTCATATTATAGTATTATACATAAAAATACAACATATAAAAAGAAAAAATCTAAAAAAATATCTGGAAACGCTTAGGCCTCCACTTGGTGCAAGTAAATCTAAGGTTGTTGATAAGGGAAAAGCAAAAGTTGCCACCTAAACTCATAAGAGAAAAGCTCCACCGTCCTCTAGAGCCAAACTGCTACAGGCAAAGACAACAAAGGGTGTTGTCATCAAAGAGAAAAAAAGTTCAGAATGAACATCTAGATATATATGAAGAGTTTGAAGACGAGAACACGGATGAGCAAAAAGAAGATGAAGAGGTGGACATAGGGGATGACAATCAAGGTTTTACAAAGCGTGAAGCGGGAAGCGTGCAGACGAGACCTTGTAGCCGATTAATCACCAAGCGGGCGATTAAGCGGGCGCTTTTTAGAAAAGCGGAATTTCAATTCCTATAAACTTTTATGCAAAATGACATACATATGTATATAAATACTATATTTTTGATTTTTTTATACATATCTAAACATTGTACAAGAAAATATCAAACACCCAAATAGTTTATAACACAACTATACAACAATGATTGTATCTATATAATATAGTAAACAATATACTTGTCATAGATAAAGCACCCTACACATAAAATAATAAGTGTATATACAAGATGCAACAACAATTTTGTATCACATGTTTACATAGTTAAACAATATACAATAAACCTATCATAGGTAGCTTACAAACGTGTTGTTATATTTGCACATCATCAAATAGTCATACATTACAATAGTACATTTAATCAAAGTATGCATTCTAAATTAGATAATAGTTACCTATAATATACTTGGATACATCACAAAAGTACCATATCATTACAGCTTACATACAAAGTATGCATTCTAAATTAGAACTAGGTATATCATAGAACATTTAATATATGCTAGTTTAATATATTATAGTCAATACCAATTGGGCATATAATGTACTTAATGTTATATGCTTACAACAGTTTTTTTTTAAAAAGCTAGAAAAAAGCGGGGAAAAAGTGGGGGAAAGCGACCACTTTTCTCAAATCCACTCAAGCGACGCTTATGGCACATTTTAATCGGCCATCACCTTGTGGCGATTAAGCGGTCGCTTAAGCGGCCGCCTAGGACGCTTTTTAAAACACTGATGACAATGATGATGACGACGATGATTTTCTTATATCTTAGTGATGATAGAGTCTGAATCTTATTTGTCATGACTGAGTAGTATATGTGCGCTATGTGCCATTGTGTTTTGTTTTCCTAATATTTGATGCTCAATTGCTCATGCACAAACCTTTTTTGCTATGCCAATTGTCCACTACATTGACCATTTGTAGTACTGTTATGTTTTGATTGGTTTGGTTCATAAATTCATATTATAGTATTATACATAAAAATACAACATATAAAAAGAAAAAATCTGAAAAATGCTTGGAAACACGTAGGCCTCCACTTGCCCCCCCCATGTAATGCATGGTCGCCTGGCTATCTATACAACTATGTATTCAAATAAGTGGGTTTCAAGTAGACTTGAATCATACCAAGTGAATCCTTGAGTTTTGATTAGTAGAAAGCATACCAAAGAGGGCAATGCCAACTCAGGATGCTTATTAGAATTTCACAATTAAGGATACGTGATGGGGAACAAGAAATGTCCAAGAAAGTCGAATAATGGATCAAGATGCATATTGTTTTTAAAATAGCACATATGAATTCAAAGTTTTAGACGTGAATGAGATGACTTGAGAGAGACCCTACAGGGGTAAGTAGGGAATTTGCCTCATTTGTTTTTATGAAAACCTAATACGGACGAATAAATGCTTAAATGTTTAAGTCGGGAGAACGACATACCTTGTTTCATTGATCCCTAGCTTTGAAACATGATTCTAGTCCCTATTGTAAGAATTCACCTATAAATCTACAACAAATTTGATATACACTTCTCGTGATGTATTTATATTTCTATTCACATTAATTCTAGTAATCTTGTGAATTTTAATCAGTGATACATGCTATTAAAATAGTTTTCCCCTTTAGATTGAACGGATTTCTAACATCTATATAAATTACTATGAATTGATTATTATAAAATCAATTCTTGAAGTGCCCCAAAAAGTAAAAAAGCAACTTGATTCATTGCCAATGTAGGAAAACCAAAATGGGGATTGGGGTAATCAAAACTTCCACAAACCCACATCTCAAAGAAAGATAGCCACGTTCACAAACAACTTAATGACACAAGCCACCATCAGCGACATGCCAATGCTACTCCATATGTAGCAACCCAAAGCTCTCAAGGGGTTGAAACTTTTTGCCGTGCAGTTCTACACTTTGTGAATGCCTGCATTATAGGGTCAAAGGCATCTATCACTTTAGCATGTTCCACTAAGGTAAAAAACAAGAGTGAAGTGAAAGTGCCCAAGGAAGAGTGAGATCGTCAACACTTTCCCCTACCAAAATGGCAGAATGTCTAATAGAAAGTTAGAGAGAGGGAACTCAACTTATTAAGATAATAATTAAAATATGAAATGAATTGTGATAAGTTCTTTCTTTGGAGAAAGGTGCAAAGAATGTTGATTACGCTAAAAGTTTGTGACCAACCATTAACAATTGAACTTGTTGTGATATTTGTCGTAACACATGTTTTTGGGAAAGTGCATAGAAGCTTTCAACAATTTGAAGAATTTTGGGTCATCAACTATGCATGACCACCTTCCTAATAGATATCATATTAATAAGACATGTTCTTTTTTGGGCAGACCAGTGGTAACAAGCATTATGTGCATTAGACACACATCAGTAGGGGTGCTTCAATCCTAAGCATCCCTTTAGATTAAGCATCCCTTGGTTATATTCTTTGTTTTACTCCTCATCCCTTGGGGTTTTTAGCAATGGTTTCTGATTGTTGATCCCCTCCCTAGAACAAACTCTTCTTATGTGTTGTTCCAATGTCTTCCACTAGAAACACCATTGTATTTATAATGCAAATCTAATAAACTAATAATAAACACAACTGAAACTAAAGGGAATAAGTTTCGTTCATCAAGTGTGTTCAAATAAGGACACAATAGATCCCTTAGATAGGCTTCTAAAAGAAAGACTAAACGGGTGGTAGCCAATGTGGGACTAAACCACTTGACAGTACAAATGCCCAAAACAAGGAAAAAACTTAATCAATTAACATAAGCCAGTAAAGCCTAATTAATAGTGCAGCGACGTCTATGCTCGCAAGTGCATATAATCGAACTTTTCCTACATCACTATCTCTTAAAATACCAACATTTTGGTTGATGGTCATTTCTAAGATTGAAATGTTTGAAATATGATTTGATCTTTGGTTGATGGTCTAGGATAGAGAATCACCAAGAAACTGATTCTAAAGATCTCCATAGGTTCACATAAAACTATTGAGGATGAACAATCATATTTTGGGGGTTTTCTTGTGATGATCCCACTTTTTATTGAATTCTCCCATTTGTATACAACAAGCTGAAACTGACTTCTAATGGGAAAAGTGGGCATATGTTGAGGGATGGAAAAGTAGGGCTCAATTTAGTATAGTGAGTGCCACTGTGGTGGTTGTCGTCACTCAACCCATAATCTTTCACATGGTATAACGAGGCTTAGACTTGGGGGCGGTGGTGGTGGTTGCCGAGTCAAAATACACTCATTTGTACACAATATATTTTTCCTAGCTTGCGTGATAGTGGGAGTAGGGTGGTTGTAGTTGGAATCTCTCATGTTCAATTCCCGCTATGTCAAATTATTATGGTTTTTCTAGTTAGTTTTGTTGTTTCAACAATTGTATCCCCCCCTTCATGTTGGGGTTTCAAATAACGTTATTAGCCTTTTCCTTCTCTACTATGAAGGCACTTGGATGGTGTATGGTCTGGGAAGCACAAACACTTACCCACGACAACCATGTCCACTTTACAGCTAGGCATGGACATGATGGAAACATAGCATACACAACATGGACTCATCATAGACAAAGCAGACCCAATCAAACTTTATATACAAGAGAAATATAAATAATGTGTCCCCCCTCCTTCCTTTTCCTCATGCACACCACTAGCATATATCCTCCTCCTACCCCTATTAGCCATTGATAATTATATATTAATCTTTCTTTTTAAGGTTTCTCTAGGAGTTTGGAATGCAAATTTATCACAATTCCTCATTTTCATGTCCTCTTATTTATTGTGGAATAAATAATCTCCATAGATAATGTTTGATTGCATAATCTAAACATACCGGTGGATAGGCGGCATGGGGGCTTATTGACATGTTGCAAACCATAGGGGTGGTCTAGATGAACTCTTTTGAAATCCTGGTGGTCATGTAAAATATTATGATTGGTTAGTATTTTCTGGCAGAATAGCTCAGGATGAAAATGGTAAATAGCCAATTGAGCGTGTAGGGATGACACGTAAAAAGTGTGATCGGGAGCTGCGAACTGGTGCAAGACCTGCAGTTCCAAAACCCGCCAATTTTGGCGTACCTTGCAACTACCATATATTATACTAATTTACTGAAAATCAAATACACAATGGTGACCAAAATGATGGACAAATCAACAGCTAGGGTGACCAACTCAACATGTGCTTTGAATACGCCTACCATAGCCCAGCCTGTTTTGTTGAGTGGGAGTTCAACCGGGCTAATTAACCAGGTCCTGGTTCAAAACACTAATTCAAAATGTACTGGGATTTCCAATGTTGGTGGCCAAACTGCGCCTATTGTTTGTGTGTGTGGGGGGGGCACTAGTTCTGTAATTTTGAGCCAGATTTACTTGGCTGCTTTAGAAGGGGATATCTGAACGACCATGAGTCAGTCAACCTGATGAACAAATCACCAGGTCGTGTGGTCAACATGTGCATTGCCTACACATTAGGTTTTTAATCCCATCACAGCCCAACCTGTTCTTTGATGAGTGGGAGTTCAAGTGGTTGAATTAACCAGATCAGGTCTGGTTTCAAAACACTTATTCCAACTTTAGAGGCAGTGGTGGCATATCGAGAAAAGGTGAATTTGTAATGATGAAAACTGCCTTGACCTTTTAAAGTTGTAGATATATCAATTGAAAGATATTCTACAGTGTGTATAAGATGTAGCATATTAAGTTGAAGAATGCAAATGATTAGAAAACGAAACATGAGTGGGTGACTAATTTCATTAGCCATTGAAAAAAAATGACTCCAAACTTCTCACTGCGAATGTCATAAAGCACGGTTTGGATCATAATCTTGGATAACAAAATAGTTTGTAATCTTGCTGAATCGCTTCATTCTGTAGAACTTTCCAGAAATGAAAATTGTTGCAAGTAGCAAAGTAATAATATCAGTGCATTATTTCTAAGCATTTAAAGAGACTTTAAAGATGTGCAAACCCATTGTCCTAATCTAGTATGTCATTAATCCCAATTTGCAATATGTTTATGAAAAGAAAACAAATGAAAGTCATAATTCCACTTCATGTCTAGAGAAACTTAGTACACACAACTGACTTTAAAAGGAAGTTTACTAAAAGATAGATAATATTTTTTCTCTAGTTCTATGTGTAATGAGTATTAAGTTATTCCCGTTTGGCTTGGACTCACTTATAAGACGGAAGCTTAAATCCTAGAATAATTGAAACAAAATTTGGCATGCACTACTTGAATCCATACTATCACTATGGTTGAGATACAAAGAGAAAATAATATAATACATGAAATTTGAAATAAGTCGTAAGAAGTTTACTAATATCGATGTCTCAAATACTAGTCAATCATGAATTCATTAAAACTACATCTCACTTGAAATAAGTTAGTCTTGATTTGCTAGATTAAATGAAACCTAACTAGTCCATGTTTAGCCTCAAAGAGGCCTACCTATGCTCTCCTAATTTGACTTACATTGACCAAAGTCAAACCTATTTTGGCTAAACTCATACCTAACTTCAACAAAATTGAATCTAGTTCCAAGAAAAATTAGTGTGAATGTACCGTAATTTTCCCCCTTACTTTAGGTATAAAATTGCAAAGGCTAATTACACTAAGAAAAATCTGCACAAGAATGAGGTGATATAATTTTCAACAAAATCAATGTTAAAAAAATAATTGTGACTAAATGTGCATGAGAAAATTGCCTAAACTGTCATAGGTAAAAATCAACAATGTTGTGAAAGATCTTAAGCCCGGATGTCGAGTGTTATATTCGAAGATCAAGCTAAATGTAGTTGGTAAATCAAAATTGCTTAAGGAAGATATGATGATGTTTGTGTATGGTATTCTAAAGTATCCACTCTTCATTTAGAAATAGTTGACATTATAGATGAAGATATATAGCACATAAATAAAGTTTAGAGATCCTTCAAATTTATAAAGAGGAGAGCAAGTTGACTTAACAATGATTCGTTCCCTACTTTTAATTTTTCATTCTCTACTGATTCACATCATGTGCATTCTCTGTATGCTCCTTTGGGAAAATAAGATGGGAGGCTAATGAGATCATTTATTATACAAATTCCACTCCTACATATAGGAGAAGGGAACACTTACAAGTTACAATGGAGCAATTGAAACCCTACTGAGCCAAGTATACTTGGGCCCATATACATAATAACTAATAACTCTTAACATACTCTCACGATGGAGCATGGGTGAAAACTTATCCAGTTTGGACATACTAAGACTCAATTCGATGATGCGACAAATAAGAAAAAAATGTTTACTCCCCACACAAGAATTATCACTCCCCCTTGTACACGACTCTCTAACTAATAGAAGAACATGTAATGATGCCTCCTTTGATGTTGTGTTTTGCAGTCTACAAATACTTGAGCTTTAAAAAAGATCTTCTGAAGTGCATCTAGAATAAAAAAACATCATCATCAATCTAAAGCACACGATGTAAGCACCATGACTATGTCATCTTCACTGGAAAGAAATGTGTGGTTGGAACAAGCACGATGAACACATCCATGATGTAGCAATAACGAGGCACAAACACAATGAATTGATAGTGACTATTGTGCTAGTGTGAATCTTGGGGCTTGATAGGAATGAAACCGCCATCAAGGAAAACCCAAGTAGATCACTATATCGACAATTGAGAAACAACATATGCAACTTAAACAAAAATGAATGAAGTAGCTCGGCGACCAACAACCTGGTAGGTATAGTATCTGTAGTCTAGATATTAACGAGCTTCTAATAAATCTGAAGTGTAATGTCATGATTTCATCCATATAGTTTTTATTTTGGTTTACTCCATGGCGTTGTGCTTAACAACATGTGTGGAAAATTGAATATAATGTGAGTGTGATGGTGAACTTTGTTTGTGCTTGTTTTTTAAGTTAGCAAATGAATCCAAATACTTGGGAGTTTGAAGTGACGATGACTCCACTCCTATTTGTATGAATCACGGTATTATAAATGATTTGATGTCTATTTTTTCTTTGAATTTTATGCATGGTTATCATAACCAGACCGGACCGGCTGGTTGAACTGGTATGAATGATGGTATTATGAATGATTTGATGTCTATTTTTTCTTTGAATTCTATGCATGGTTATCATAACCAAACCGGATCAGCCGATTGAACCGATAGAACCGGGAACAGGTCACCCTACCAATTTGGTCCCCTCTCAAAGCCGAAAATGAAGTCTAACCGGCATCAAACCGGTGAATTGATCGGACGAACCAGTGAACCGACGAACCAGTCCGGTTGTATCCCAACAAGTCGGTTCTCTCACATAGCAAATCAATGTATTGTTGCTTCTATTTTTGTGCTATTATTCATGTTTCGTAACTTTTGCATGGATATTTTTCAGTATCAAATACATTTATATATTTTTAAATTATTAGTGATGTCATGTTGACGTCACCGGTTGAATCGGTCAGACCACTGGTTGAACCAATGAACTGAGAACCAGAGGCCTCACTGGTTCACCAACCGATTCTGTTTTAACAAAAAATGGCAACTCAATTCATGTCGTTGTCGAGGCTTGAACCTGAGACTTCTTGGTAACAAACACCTGATCTAACCATCGGGGTATCCCATCTTGGACCGATTCGGTTTTGAAAACCTTGATTCTATGCATACTTGCTGAGTCAGCCGACAAGTCGGCTGGTCGCTAGAGGGGGGTCCGACTTGCCTGCCGCCCAAATGGATTGTTACATGAAGGATTATGAAAAAATACACATGCTACTTGTCTATCTATCTATAATTAGTTAGAGTTAGCACAAATATATTCTTTCTTGTCATTATGTAATATGTCCAATATTGTTAAAAACCCATGTGTCATGTGTCTGCATCAGTGTATATTTCAAAACTATGTCCATAATTCCTAGTCCTTGGGGCATTATCTTCGTGGCAGCCTTGACTAAAGACCGACAACTGTAAAACTTGGAGAAGCAAGCAGAGACTCAGACTTGTACATACTTGGGTTGGAGCATTTCTTCATGTCCAGTTGTTTGGATCGTTGCCTACATGTCCACCAATGATGGTAGCCCAATCACTAGCAATGGAGACCATTGCCAACTTCATGTCCGTTGTCAATGGTTGACTCACCTTCATGTCTGACACCAATGGTGGCTTAGTTAATTCATACATCTGTCGTGGTGTCATTGGGATGTCGCTAGGGCTTATCCTGACTAGCGTGCGGCATTGGGTATGGCAAATTTTTCTATATAGGAGCAAATGAAAAACCTACTATCAAAACTAAATTTCAAAATCAAGTGAAAAAGTTAAATAACCTACCAAAATTTTGAGATAGGTGATCTAGGATGGAAAGAATAATAACCAAGATGTTATTTTAACTTGGCCTTGGTACATAATAACCAAAGCTTAAGGACCAATAAGAATTGTAAACTAATTACAACCATAGTTTATAACATTTTTTAGTTGGTGATGACAATGATGGCATTAGCCATCTTACAAGCATCTTATGCATGTACCTTTTGGCAATAAAGCATTCATAGTCACAAAATTCGTTTATCAATGTGAAGAATCATTGAGTTAGAATTATCGCCCATTGTTCAAACCAAGCAAAATAACTCAGAATATAATATTACATTTACCCTTCTTAGGGTCCTGTGGAATGAGTTTGTTTCTATTTAATCTAATAAAGAAGGGAGAATATGATTCTTTCACTATGGAGTATAATCACGTAGAGGGCAATCAGTCCATGGACATTAACTCCAACGACTTGGAGAGTTTAGACTAAAATACACTGTGAAGCATACTCTCTTGGACGAAATCGTCCCCCATAGACTAAGATTTCTAAAAGAAAACCTGTTGACACTTGACATATTCTGAATGCCTTATTGGTCAGTTTTTTGCAAAGTACCGGAAAAGGGGAAACAATCACGAAAGAATGACCCTTTAACCAGGATCGCAATGTTCGACGAAGTTACGAACATCACCTGCAGGGGACTGCTTCTCGGGGAGTACCTTCAGGCTGGCCACCGCCATGTTTCAATCCATAGGAACACTCTTCTACGTCAAGGGCATGGTGTTGGGCGAGACCACGACAGAGGAGCACGCACAGGCTGATGACAACCGCCTCTATTTCGGCCATCAGTTAGAAGAGACAGATGTGCCCCACCGTTGCATGGTGAAAATGATCAGAGGAGTATGGAAGCAGCGCAGCCATGGCTGGAACCATTAAACAGGAGGGTAGAGACACATGAGAAGCCGCCACGACACACGGCGCGACACCACCAGATAATGCTAGGGTGGTATACAGTCCGAAATCCTGAATACAGCGGAACCCGACTACTCGCCCGACATGTTTTAGCGGTGGGCTGGGCTGGGCTTTGGCTGAACAATACCAAAAAGGCACACATAGTCCCTCACATTTCAACAGTATCTTGTGACCTGCACTCTTTTTTATATAAAGGAATTATGGAGAATTCTATTCATCTCATTTTTCAATGGGATAACAAAAAAAAATTATAAGGAGGATATTGGATAAATTATAAACCAGATCTTTGAATCAAAGAACAATACTCAAATGGGAGTAAAGTAGGTTAGTATTATAACCCTAGTGCACTTAGGGTTGTTTTGTAGAATTCAGCTATGTGAATCCTTGTTGATGAAGCTTTTATCTAAGCCCCCACCACCTTTCTTTCTCATAATTATCATTGTCTTCCAAGGCACAATTATAGTCAATGTGGCTTATGATACCATATAAGTAACTTAAGTGAGGTAGTCTCTCAAGCTTCATTTTGACATCTAGAATCTTGCATGTGTGTTCTTTGATCTTGAGTTTATTTAATGGGTCTTGTGATGTCAATCACAATCTTTGCTCCCCATTTTATATCCTAGATTAAGTTGTCCTCTTAAATTTCAGCCACCTCCTAGACTCTTCTTGCTACAACTCAGACTAACTTTGTGCTTCTATAACTCGTCAACGAGTCTTACACCCTATCAACATTGGTGATGTGTTCAAGACTATCTCCAATGCTATTCCTCTCCTAGAATCTCTCCTATGAGAAGGAGTTTGACCTTTATCACCCATGGAATTCCTTGGGTGCTTGCTTCCTATCTTTCTAATGGGTTAAATGGATGACAATGAGGTTACTCGTGATTTGGTGGATGACAACCTTCTGTGAGGAACCCTAGACCGGTGTCATGGTCGTCGTCAATGCATTGAAGTTGAAGTTCCCATTTGTTTAGGATTGATCTATAAGGGCCACATCTAGATGATCCTTCCTTATCTTCACCCCTTCATCTTCAAACACTATTAGATCATCTTGATAGATAATTAATAATCTAGCGCATCTCATGGAAATAACGTCATCCACGGAACCGTACAAAGAAAATTCAAAACAAGCATGTATTGAATATTGTTGGGGTGCTTGTGGCAAAAGGATCTGAGACGCCTATTTATGAGAGACAATGGTTTTGGCCCATCTCTACAACCAACCACTTCTAGGAACTGCCATACAAACAACTAAGGCTAGGTAGAGGTGAAAAAACGTGTATATGATTATATGTACTTTATAATTATTTTATTCGAATGAATTTTGAGACACAATACACATAGAACATTGTGGTCTATAGTGCAATGTATAAGATACTAAAGAAAACAAAGAAAGTAGACCATGAAAGGGAATTCTAACCCCAAAATGCGTCTACTATATAGTATGCTAACCATGAGGCATTGACTGTAATTTTGTGCTTTAAGGAAGAAGAAAAAAAGGACATAGAAGCCATTCTTTGGTAGGTAATATGTTTGAATTTTGGGTTTCAAATACTGGGAGGATGAGAACATGGGTTAATTTTATATAAATATTTAATAAACGAGTCGTGCATGTAAAATAAGAGGATGACGCACTGAAATGAGGATATAGGACTAAAGAGAGAGGTTTTCCATGATCTTAGTTTTTTTTTGTTGATGGGTGGGGGATTTATCATCATATGAATGCTACACAAAAAGGTACTAATCCATTGAGTTCATTAGGATGTCTAATGTCATACTATAGGTGTTGTGTTTTTCTTAATGACTTTTAATTTAGATCTAGATTCATTGATGTGTAAGCTTTTTATGGTCATTTACTTTATCCATTTATGTGTTGGTATTGTCAAGACTTTGTGCTAGCATCCAAAATAGCTTTTCAAGTTGTTTAATATATAAATCTGGAAAAAAATTGTAATTCACAATTATCTGACTTCTAGCAAAATCAATCAAATGGATTTTCCAATAATTTGATGATGAAAATTTTACGATAGATGATTTTTTTGTAAACTTATAACCCACTTATTATCACCATAAAAGTCCATTATATAACATAAAATGCAGATGTAATTGATTACTGGTCTACCTTTAAACACATCATGTAATACGTATCATATTGATATTTGACCCATTAATTGATTGTGATTATCATATAAATCTATAATTTCTTGTACATCTCCTTAATCCACATATATAATGCGTTTTTCACTAAAAAATGTCATGCCACAGAAGATAACCTTCTCATAAGTGGCATCGGCCTCAGATTAGTGTTTTATATGAACTCCACGGTAACTCGTTCAAGTCTACATAAAATCACAATATATGTGTAGGTGTAATGACCCCCTCCTCCCGTTGTCCTAATAAGGTGAAACTGAGAGGCAATGAATGCTATCCATATATTTTGAAGGATCCAAATTTAAATAATCAATAATTGATTGTTAATAATTCTAGAAATGAGTATTATTTACAAAAAGGGATAAATAAGCCCCTAAGAAGGAGATTACAATATTTTTGAAATATGGGAAAGACTAACATTTGATGAACTAATGAGAAAAATAAAACTATCTAAAACCCTCCTTGGTTTCGTTCATTGGCATTATTCAGTTTTCTTGGGAGATAATCCAGTTCTTTACATCAACATATGTAACCTAAAACGCTAATTAACAAAATGCAGTTAGCATATTTCTATACTATGTACGTGGATGCAACCCAGAAGTGTGCATGTACAATTAACAACATATTACAAATCAAGTTAATTACATAAAACATAAATTCCACATTTTCATTTTTTCATTCCATAATCTTGCTCAACTCACTTGGTGTACTAGAATTGGATCCTTAATTAGATTCTAAAGTGTGTCTCCTACCATCAGGCTCATTAATATGTATCCTATCATTGGATTCTTCCACCTCACTTCTAATTGTTCTGGGAAATCTCTCATATTAATCTATAATATTTTTCTAAAGATTTGGGTTTCTCCCCAAATACACTTGTAAGGTGATTACTAGGTTGCATATTATCCATTAACAATACACTCAAGATTTCACAATTTTGTAGTACTTTAAAGCAACCAATGCATACATCATGTATTTTAAATATTCAAAAGAACTTCAAGAATTCGAAGAGCTCGATTAAAGTCAGTACTCATAGACAGTCAATGTACCTTATTTTTGAAAGGGAAGTGATGTCCACAATCAAATAATCCTAGTGATAAGAATTAATTGAAAATTGATATTCAACTAAGTTCTACAAACATCCCAAATCCTATCTTAGGGTTTCTGAGCTCATTTTAGGGCTTTGACAAACAAATAGGGTGTAGCATACCCAATCTTAGGTACATTCTTAACCTTCTTTTTCTCTTATGTTTATATTGGGTATTTTTTTCCCTAGAATCAGATCATATTAGTTTTTCTTGGACTACTTATAGATATTATCCTAAGTGTTAATCCCTTTGCATAAAAATAATTAAAGAATTAAATAGATAACTAAAATAAAAGGGTTGGTCACATAAATACACCTAATGAAGGGTCTAATCCTAATTGACACTCTACAAAGTTCTTGATTGATTTGGATGAGCATATTAAGGATAATTTGACTTAGAGTTTTTAATTGATTAAGGGGAGTGATAACTAAACACAAAACATACATAAACTCAATGTTATTAAGTCTCATCCTAAATGATCCCAAAAGGTAAAATTGATGGTACAATCATGTTCAAAAGAGATTTGTTAATTTACCTAAAGTAATTAATAATAATGTGTTAATGTGTGTTATTTTTCTTAAGTCTAATGATCTTTGTGGTCACACGTAGTAAGGGACCCTTATCTTTGGATCTAGACCGCACAAGCGGGGATCTTATGGTGTAACAATTGTCTCCTTCCTTTCTTTATTCTCCACCCACACTTGAAATAACAATACTCTAACCAACATCATTTTTTCTCCCTTCTCTAGTTACCATTTCAAGCGGTTTCACTACCGATAGCTTCTCTCTTCATTCTGAGACAATTAAGCCTTAGTTCAACTTCTCTAGTATGCAGTGTGTGTAATACCCAAACCCCATCGTTGTCAGCCGCCACCTTTGTCTTCTGAGACCCTAGTTTCCCCTCAACACCATCTCGCACCACCTGATATCCACACAGAAAGAACCACACACCTCTATTGAATCACCCAGAGCTACCAATTTCACTCGCAGTCCTTCGTGCCATGTTTTCGAGTTAGAGAACACCAATGGACCCTAGAACTCTGCCGCACAACTACTTGCCACCTCTATGCAATTACACACTAGATAACATTCTTCGTCCACCAATTTATCTACTTATCACCTCCATATGCCTCGATTTCCTCTGGTGTGCCAGATCTATAAACCTCCACCTTTGCTACTTTGTGATTAGTCATCAGTAGTGCGTCATAGAGGTCCTTTGACCCCATAATCTACGCATGGTCACTCACAAGAATGCGTGGATGGCCTGGGATGGCTAGGTTACTCAAATCGGTTTTGTACTAGCCTGCTTACTCCCAGACTCATATCGGCCATGGTCTCTGACGCCATAGGTTTTCCTATATTTTGTTTTGGTCTAATTCTAATTTTCATCATTTAACATGGTTATGATGATCGACTGCCATGATCACTTGTGTTGATCGCCTTTGAGGTTTTATCCCACCACCTAATTGTATATTGGATTCTCAAACTTGCTTTGACCACGATGGGTTTGGTGGTGTTTCTATGAATTTTTGAGTGACCTGTTGATTCACGACTCTATGGGGATCTAAGAAATGTGTAGAGTGATTTTCCCACACATAAGGACATGTATGCAACATGTGATTATCCCTAGGGAGCAAGCTCCCATTTTTATTATCCCCTACCATGGAGCTTGAGGGAAGGGACGATCATCCCTACATTTTTACCCTGCCAACCTTATTGGGTCTACTTTTTCTTGAGGAGGTGTGAGGGTATGCTCGTCATCTCACCTGTTTCCATTTATCTGATTTCTCCAGAAATTAGATTAACTAGTTTAATTTACAATAAATATGTAGAGTATCAAAAAATAGAAATAAAATTGATTTTGAAATCAGAAAATTATTCTTGGATTTATTGAGAGAGGTTCCATAGTCTGATTCTAAGGTTAGTAATGTGATTTCTAGGGTGAAATTAATTAAATGAAATAAATATGACCGTAATGCACATATGTAATGTTTATGTGTTGAAATTCCCTAAACCCTGGCATTAGGAGTTTTGTGACTTGTGACTCTTAAATTGAGGCATGTGATATTCCCTATTTCATATTGGGCATTAATTAGAGTTAAATATTCCTATAACGAGACATTTCTTATTAATTGTCCTTTAATTTACTTCATGATGAAAGTCCTTAGTCTCTGGAATGCAATTTCATGATTCCATTAGAATTGATAAATATTTTGTTGTCTGGGATCTATGACCCCTCTTGCATTGTTATTTGGATCTGAAAATGTAAAGTATGACTTATACAATATTTTCATCCTATTTATGCATGTTAGATAATTTAGCTTGATATTTGTCATAAATGCTTATGCATAACCATTAGGGCGTGCTATTCTGCCTGGGGTGTGCTATTCTACCTTTTTATATACATGGTCATGTTATTTCATCCAGGGTGTGCTATTCCACCCATTTTTACTTTAAGCAAATGATTAAATGATGTCTTGGTTGTATATTAGCTATTTTAGTCTAAATATATATATGCAAGTGAATATATATATATATAGTGATATTTTGAATAACAACTAGACTTTTCTCTCTCAAATATTGTACTCTAAAATTTAAATGTGTTATTTTCTTGAAGTTAATTCACTTGAACTTACTTGGTTTTAAATGGACCCTTATTGCGGGAACTCCCTCTTTTGCACTTCATGTTTGTAAATTGTCAGAAATTATATTATGCACATATACCCGTTTATACTAACACATACCATTTTATCTATCTTGGGTTGTTCCCAAACTACCTAGGAAAACAGCCTCCAGTTGATGAGGAGTTCATGGACTAGGATCTTGAGGTATCGACTGCCCAAGAGTAGAACTTGAGGATAACTTTTGAGATATCGAGGTTTCTCGATGCAATTGTCTTGTTTAGATGTTTTACTAGTTTCTTTTTATTTACCCTAGCGTGAATTGTTATGGACATGTTGTGAACTTTGTTAAAGCTATGTAATAGCTTAGTTTATTTTCTACACAAGTACTCTTTGATTGATGTTCATACTATTTTGAGAAATATTATGCAAACTTTTTCCCTCATAAATATAGTGGAAGTATTTGTATTTGGTTGCCTATTTATTTTTCAAAATAAATGTAAGGAGTGGATCCCCTCTCATGTCCAATGTTGTACATAGTAAATGACTTAATGTCTTATTTTTCTATAGGATTGTATGCGACATTCCTAAAGGGGTCTTGAACCATCCATATAGCTAGACCTAAAAATTGAATACACACTCAGTACTGGTAGGATATCAAGGAGGAGTGAAAGCTCTTCAAACTTGGAGATTTCACATCCATCATCACCCCATTCAACACCTTCATCTTCACCACCATCTTCACCGGATCATAAAGAGTTTACCATGGAAGACAACCAACCATTATAGGATTTTGATGTACCTTCCGGCCTTCAACATATGTGGAGCCATTGACCATTAGCTTATTGCGGATAATAATTTCTCTATCACACTATTATGTAGATGATCCAACAAAATGGATTTGGAGGAACTCGTATGAATGTTCACATAGCTCATTTTTTACAGTATATGAACACCTTCAAGATAAATGGTGTTCCTACTGATAGAGTACGCTTACTATTGTTTCCTTTTACATTGAGGGATAAAACAAAAACAAGTCTTTCTTCACTACCTAAGATGTCCATGAAAAGCTGGGATGAGTGTTGAATAGACTTCTTGCTATGTACTTCCCACTAGAAAAACCACACAACTAAGAAGACAACCCACCAATTTCAAATAACAAGAAGGTAAAATGTTGTATGATACATGGGACAGGTCTAAAGACCTTCAACGTCTTTTCCCTCACCACGGTTTGACCAAGTGGTTGCTATTGTAAAAGTTTTATAATAGGTTATTCTACAATACCCGTATGATTGTAGACGTTGCTTCAAATGGAGCCTTGATGAATAAATGTTATAGAGAGACATATGATATTATTAAATACATGACTCTTAACCATTGCCAATGGAGATCATATGTTACACCCACATCCTATGATTACCACCAATCATGAGATTAGGACATAAGTTTGAGGATTATACTTAATACAAAGTTCACTCCCAACTTTTTTCCTTCATTTCAAACTCTTTGTTTTCTCACATTCAATCACATAAACAAAACTTAACAAGAGAATTAAACTTTGATTAGTCTAATATGATCTCAACATTAATGATACACATATTTACATTCATTTTGTTTCTCACACTTCCATGTACATACGACATGATAATCATATACATTTTTTGTTATTAAGGAAACAAAGATACAAAACATCATTTTGAACTCTCTCTCAACTCTATACAAGGACCTAGAGTTACAGGGACCGACTGAACTCCTCTGATTATGATACTTAGCTATTATGGCAGATCTACTCTGGCATTAACATTCTTCAAGTCCACATGATTTCCCTAAAAATTGTGAGTAGAGGGGTGAACCTACTCGCTCATTGAATGAGTACTTCAAAGAAACTGTTTAAAGCACTTATACAATTACAAATATATTATCAAGCAACTGATATCAATTATAACAACAATAAGTTTTAAAGAATCTAATCATTGATAATCATAAATATGGTAGGATACTCTAGTTATCGAAAAGAGTGAATCAATATATGAACATGCTTGATTGATCATAAAGAGAACTAATAATTTATAAACATACAATGAATAATTCAAAATTGTGCACACTTGTTTAACCTCTCATTCATCTTAT
Organism: Alisma plantago-aquatica; assembly: GCA_963693085.1. Lineage (NCBI taxonomy): Eukaryota > Viridiplantae > Streptophyta > Magnoliopsida > Alismatales > Alismataceae > Alisma > Alisma plantago-aquatica. The sequence continues at coordinate 459,208,731 of OY856414.1, forward strand.
TATGCCCTGAACCCACATGAGGTGTACCACAACATGTGAAAGAATCGTAGAAAGCTATGATCTCACTGTACAAGGCTTAGAAGCATACCTGGGTTCCTAAGCCTATCTCTTGATTAAGACCCTGTCTGCAGCGAGCCTCAGCACGTCTGCCTCTCGACGACTAATGGGAGCGGCCGGATATCTCAAACTCCACCTCTCAACCTGGGTACTCAGGTGGTGAGTCAAAGCCCTCAGGCTTATTGTTCTTTAGTGGACCTACTGACCACTGATCACTCAACATGTAACACAAGTGCCGCCGGAATCCCCGGTTGGTGTTGGGTACCACACAACTATAAGGAGTCTGTCCTACTGGTCAAGACCCCCACACCCTACTAGTGCACTCTGTCTTACCTCAATCTGGACTACCTCCAGTTGGAAAAACCATTTCCTCCTCACATCGCATGCCCCATCCTATAAGGATTTGTACAGTGTTCAGAGCATATACATGTCTAATTCACTCTTTAAATTCACAATTCAATCATCACACCGACATATCTTTGTTCAGCTTTGTAAACATTGATTTCATAAACCATCTGATAACATTTACCGATAACTGAACTGTTAAGCATCACCACATCTCAAATTGAGAAACATTGATATCACAATACTTATTTCACTGAACACCCTATCATTAGGGTTTCATTTACCTCATTCACTTATCACATGACACGCATAAGGACTTAATGTGTCATAAAAATTCACTAAAGAAAGACTGCTTTCAACAATTCATATACAATAAACATATATATGAAATCCTGCAATTGAGCTAAATTAGGGTTTCCTCACCATTCACTGAAATATCACGCATCAAGAATAACAAGAAATAAATAAATTCTATGATGTCAAGAAAAACACTTCATTTGGATTTCACAATATCTATTCACAAATTTCCAACTTTCCACTTGTCTAGGGTTTCACCCTCTTTACTGAGATATCAAGAAAACACTATTCATATCATACAAAATCCAAGATAGTATCTCACATTTATGTACCACCCATTCAGATAAACAATTCATTGATAATCAATGAGATTCATATAGATAAATTTCTCTATTTAATTATATAGCAATTTCAATCATAGCCGAAAACCTTGAATTTCAGTATATTCATGTAACCTTTACAATTACTTTGAGAATTCTCATTTAGATGGATTGCAATCATTTTTAATGTGATTTCATAATCTGAAATTCATCAGAATAGAGAAATAATCCATTTCATATCACCTAGAAAAAGCTAGATCAAAAAGGCAACTTAGTGTTTGTACTCACATACCAAGCAATTGAAGATTTTTGATGATTTAACTCATTTTTTGTAATCAATTGTTTAAAGGAAGTACCCACTCGCCCTAAGGTGTGAAAACACCTTAAAAATGCAGCACATCTCTGAAACTCTCGAATCCATATCATACGTCAAGCAAAATTAGTAGTTTCTTTTTCCTTTCAACCCTAAACGAGGTCTATTGTAGGTAGAAGATAAAGGTCAGAGGTTAACCCAAACCTCAAATTTTATGGATCAAGGGTTCTGAGTAAGGGGAAATGAGTAGGAGGAAGAATCGATGGTTAAAACTACTTACCAAGTTGAATCTATGACAACCCTTTTGGATTTCTGCCATTCTTCACATTCTTCTCCAAACATTGCTAAAAAAATCACCTTCTAGGTCGCCCTCTCATTGATCAAGTGTCTGAGATGATAGAGGATCAAATTGTAGTTCTAACACACTTCATTTAATTGAAAATGGATAAGTATAGCTCGAGATATGATCATTTTACGATTGGTTGTCCTGGGCGGCATTTGTCACTGTCGTGACATAGCGCCAAGGTCGCGGGTTGCGGCACTAATGTCGTGGTTGCGGCACATGACGCAACATTGCGAGCCACAACACACGACACAACGTCTCGGTCGTGACACTCAGTACATGTTTACTAAAATGGGCATAACTCTCTCATTTTAACTCTGATTTGGTTAACTCTTTTTTTGTTGGATTTATAATTGAATTCTCTACAATACTACAATATTATTTTGATAATATTCTCGAATGATAAATTATTTATTAATTATTTCCTCTAATATCATTAACTCTCTTCTTGCATACATGTATGGGCTAATGCTATATTAACTTCAACTCAGATATTTATAGTATGATTGAGTCATGATTATGAGTTATCCAAACAAGTATTTAAGGTAACTAAAGTTAATATAAAGCACAATATAGAATATTACTAATAAAAACATGATGAGCATTAAGATTATCTTAAATCTCTAGGATTACCAGCAAAGCTAGGAACAGGTTGTAATAATTCTCCTCCTCCAATAAAATTTTTGTCTTGAAATTTATAAAAGAGGAAAGGATATGGGTTGAACATATCTGTATCCATTTCCAAAGTAGCTTCTTCTACACCAAGATTCCTCCAAAGAACCTTTACTTAGGGTATCTCTCTCTTTTTAAGCTTTCAAATTTTGTGGTCTAGAATTTATTTTCAACATTGAATCATTTGTTCCTCTTATAATCACAATAGATTTTAAGAAATCCTTATCAATAATAACAAAATAATTCTCTATGCCATAGTCAATCATAGGAAAGAGAAATAGAAACAACCATTTTCAATATTTTCATACTCTTGAGGTGTTACCTCAACATTGATAATTTGATCCAACTATCTCAATTCATACAGATCAATATGTACTATTGTTTTGTATTACCTCTAAGTCATAAAATAGAGTTCATCAAGTTGTTTTGAATTTTACTATTGTGCTACTCAAATAGAAAAAAAAACACTCATGAGATACAAAACTAGAAGTAACAATAGTCATATAAAACTCAGTTAGACTACTAATATGAATGATTAAAACCATAATACTCATTCCAATTTAGTATATTGCTCATGCATGTACTATTGAAGTCATATGTAAAACAAATTTTCACCCCTTGCAATGCCTTCAACAAACTATACTTCTTTAAAACAAATTCATGTATAACTGAAAGCCATTGTTTTCTCTTTTTATCTCCTCATTCATTACTACTAACTTCTCATTTACTTATCCTTCTCATTTTGATCATATAGAATAAACATCCCTAAAATTGAAACATACAGGGTAAGAATAGATTATTCATCATTCTTTTTATCACTGTAAGAATTTATTTTAGATTACACTTTGCTCATGTTACATTTCTCCTTTTGTACAAAACACACTTGTTACATTTCAAATTTATTTCTTACCCTTTACTCTGAATCATTTCCATATTGTTTATCAACCTTTCAGATTCTATCAGTGTTAGTTTACTTCTCATAGTGCAAATATCAAGATCTTGTCTTATAGAGATGCTAGTATTCAAGGTCAAATCACTAATGGCATCCCTTGAACTACTACAACTCTAAACATTATAGGATTTGGTCCTTATTAGTAGCATGATGTTATTATGGTGTGACTTTGCTCCCTTAATTTAAAACCAAACTTTGGATCTCACAAGTTTTACTAAAGTCTTTCTTATCTTATCAATTAAATTTCCTTTCTCTTACTTGGCCATTCAGATAGATTACATTCTCAATTTAACTTGTGAGGGTTTCATCATCATATTGTGTGTCATTATTACATTCACTAGATGTATCTACCATGGTGGTTATGCATCATATATGATTCATTTTCTTATCACTTCATTCCCACATTGCTCTCATTAAGGAAGATATGAAAGAGAAGATGATTCTGAGACTTAGAATTCTTATCTTCAAACATTCCCTTAATATATTTCTCTTATGATCATGTTGCTTATTCATGTGTATGATCATGTATACCATGTTGCACATATTTCTTTTTATCCTTCTACTAATGTGAAGTTGAAATTCGAAATCAATAATCTTTCTACTAATTTCACCTCATGTTTAATATATTTCATATCCTTCATTTTAAATCAAACGACTCATGCATGGGTCAAACTTATTTTCTCTTTCAATCAAGTTTTTCCTTCCTGAATATAGTCTACCTTTATCTGATTTATTCATTTGTTTAGCTACACTTTTGTTCTTCTTTTAGAAACTTTATTGTTCTATAGAGACCTAGAATCCAAAGGTAGTAAGGATGAATGTATTAAACTTCATAATAAAGGTATTCATTCCATTCTCTCAATTATATCATAACCCTCATTCCTTAATCAAGCTAATCATTTCCAACATTTCTCTTTGTTTCATATAAATTTCTTATCCTAGTCTTATGATTTACATGCTCATCTAGTTCTCTTTACTTTAAATCTTCTGAAGACTCTTCACTTCTATGTACTTATTGTATACTTAACTATTTTCTTCTATTTTACCTTTTCTATCGAGTACATAAAAGCATACTCGATTATATGATCCATTCCTCATGATTGATTCTTACTATCTTGGCCCTTACACACTTTTCTCATGTCTTTTCCATATTTCATATTTAGAGTTCATATAATACTAATCATTAGACTTAATCTGAACCTTATGTCATGTTCCTTTATTCCCAATTAAGGGTTTCTCACACGAGGCCCCAAAGTTGGATCTCAGATATCAGTTCCAACTGATTCTTAGCTATTCTAATCTTTTCCATATGTTTCGACATCTTAGTGTATGTACATTTTCACTATGGTGTGGGTCTAATTTATCCAGAGTCTACTCTTATTATATTTTCAAGAGGAGTCATTAGATCTCAGTAACGCATCCTGCCAGCTGGACCAGGTTGAACCTGTAGTCCTAAAGCTGAGAGATACTAAAGATTAACCCACTCCTATTAATCTCAAACATGTGAAAAAAATATCCACTTAGGGCAAACTCATTTAAACATAACTTCTAGTCTACTTGATACATATAATATAAACAATAATTGAATCACTTCATGATACACAACAATGTAAAAAAACCATATATATTCTACAAATTGATAATCTGAATTCATATATATACGACCATTTCTATTAGTCTCCAATCAAAGAAGCAATATAAATCAAGAGTTGTATCACATTCTATCTTTAAGATCTTACTCCTTCATTACTTTCCGATTTCCTAACCCTAATATTTTTAGGGTTTCTCTCTAGCCCATCCTCCCACTGCATGCCTGGCTAGGGAATTCAGAGAAGCATAGACAGAGTAGCTCGATAGTGGTCAACCTAAGAATTCAGATACTGGGCCAGGGTATCTAAATACTTAGACCTCCCAGAGCTATAGACACATCACCTCCTATCTGCCACACTTATAACTCTGACTTTCTATCCTAATGTTCCCTGACGACTCAGCCTAAGATATGATACCAAGTTGTTATACCCACATCCCACGATTACCACAAATCATGAGATTAGGGCATAAGTTTGAGGATTGTACTTAATACAAAGTTCACTCCCAACTTTTTTTCCCTTTATTTCAAACTCTTTGTTTTCTCACACTCAATTACATAAACAAAACTTTACAAGAGATTTAAACTTTGATTAGTCTAATATGATCTCAACATTAATGATATGCATCCATATATTCATTCTATTTCTCACACTTCCATGTACATACGATATGATAATCAGATACATTCTCTCTTATTAAGGAAACAAAGATACAAAAAATCATTTAGAACGCTCTCTCAACTCTATATAAGGACCTACAGTGACAAGGACCGACTGAACTCATCTGATTATGATACTTAGCTCTTGTGGTAGATCTACTCTGGAATTAACATTCTTCAAGTCCACATGGTTTCCCTAAAAATTGTGAGTAGAGGGGTGAGCCTACTCACTTAGTGAATGAGTACTTCAAAGAAATAGTTTAAAGCACTTATATAATTATAGATATATTATCGAGCAACTAATATCAATTATAACAACAATAAGTTTTAAAGAGTCTAATCATTGAAAATCATAAATATGGAAGGATACTCTAGTTATCTACAAGAGTGAATCAATAAATGAACATGCTTGATTGATCATAAAGAGAACTAATAATTTAGAAACATACAATGAATAATTGAATAACTGTGCACACTTGTTTAACCTCTCATTCATCTTATTATGCCTTGAACCCGCATGAGGTGTACCACAACATGTGGAAGAATCACAGCAAGCTACAATCTCATTATATAAGAATTAGAAGCATGTGTGGGTTCCTAAGCCTATCTCTTGAGTAAGACCCCATCTACAGTGGGTCTCGACACGTCTACCTCTCGGCGGATAATGGGAGTGCCTGAGTATCTCAAACTCCATCTCTCAACCTGGGTACTCAAGCGGTGAGTCAAAGCCCTCAGGCTTATTGTGCATCAAGGGACCAACTAACCACTGATCACTCAACATGTAACACATGTACCACCAACATCCTTGGTTGGTGTTGGGTACCATACAACTATAAGGAGTCTGTCCTATTGGTCAAGACCCCCACACCCTACTGGTGCGCTCCGACTTACCTTGATCGGGACTACCTCCAGTCAGGAAATTATTTCCTCCACACAGCGCATGCCTCATCTTGCGAGGATTCTACAGTGTTTAGGGCATCTACATGTCTAATTCACTCTTTAAATTCACAATTCAATCATCACACCAACATATCTTTGTTTATCTTTGTAGACCATTGATTTTGTAAACCATGTGATAACATTTACCACAACTGAACTGTTAAGAATCACCACATCTCAAACTGAGAAACATTGATATCACAATACTTATTTCACTGAACACCCTATCATTAGGGTTTCATTTACCTCATTCACTTATCACATGACACACATAAGGACTTGATGTGTCATAAACATTCACTGAAGAAAGACTACTTTCAACAATTCATATACAATAAACATATATATAAAATCCTGCAATTGAGCTAAATTAGGGTTTCCTCACCATTCACTGAGATATCATGCATCAAGAATAATAAGAAATAAATAAAGTCTATGATGTCAAGAAAAGCACTTCATCTATTCCGAGAATTTCCAACTTTCCACTTGTCTAGGGTTTCACCCTCTTTACTGAGATATCAAGAAAACACTATTCACATCATATAAAATCCAAGATAGTATCTCACATCTATGTACCAACCATTCAGATAAACAATTCATTGATAATCAATGAGATTCATATAGATAAAATTCTCTATTTAATTATACAACAATTTCAATCACGGACGAAAACCTTGAATTTCAGTATATTCATGTAACCTTCACAATTACTTTAAGAATTATCATTTAGATGGATTGCAATCATTTCTCATAATCTAAAATTCATCACAATAGAGAAATAATCCATTTCATATCATCTAGCAAAAGTTAGATCAAAAAGGCAACTTAGTGTTTATACTCACATACCAAGCAATTGAAGATTTTTGATGATTTAACTCATTTTCGTGCAATCTATTGTTTAAATGAAGTACCCACTCACCCTAAGGTGTGAAAACACCTTAAAACATAGAAAATCTCTAAAACTCTTGAATCCATATTAGAACTCTAGCAAAATTAGCAGTTTCTTCTTCCTTTCAACCCTAAATAAGGTTTGTTATTGGTAGAATATGAAGGTCAGAGGTTAACCCAAACCTCAAATTCGATGCATCAACGGTTTTGAGTAAGGGGAAATTAGGAGGAGGAAGAATCGGTGGTTAAAACTACTTACCAAGTTGAATCTACGACAACCCTTTTAGATTTCTGTCGTTCTTCACAATCTTCTCCAACAATTACCCCATAAATCACCTTCCAAGTTTCCCTCTCGTTAAGCAAAGTGTCTAAAATGATAGAGGATCAAATTATGGTTCCAACGCACTTTGTTTCATTGAAAATGGATAAGTATAGCTCGAGATATGATCATTTTACGATTGGATGCCATGAGCGACATTCGTCGCTGTCGTGACACACGAGCAGTGTCGCGGGTCACAACACTAGCGTCGCGGTCGCGGCACATGATTCAGTGTCACGGCCGTGACACTTAGTATATGTTTACTAAAATAGGCATAACTCTCTCATTTTAACTCTGATTTGGTTCATTCTTTTTTTAGATTTATAATTGAATTCTCTACAATCCTACAATATTATTTTGACAATATTCTCAATTTAAAAATTATGTATTAATTATTTCCTCTAATGTCATTAACTCTCTTCTTGCTTACATGTATGGGTTAATGCTATATGAACTCCAACTCAGATCTTTATAGTATGCTTAAGTCATGATGATGAGTTTCCCAAACAAGTATATAAGGTCACTAAAGTTAATATAAAGCGCAACATAGAATATTACTAAAAAACATGATGAGAATTAAGATTAGCTCAAATCTCTAGGATTACGGACAAATCTATGAATATGTTATAACATCATATAGGTACAACTAACCTTCTTCATCAAGCTCTTCTACTAAAAAGTCAGTCGGAAATCATATTGTTGATTAAGTTGATCTCATTGCAGCCAAGCTAGATGCCCTCTATAAGCAATTTGAAAAGTTGAGCACCCATCCTATCCAAGCAGTTGAATAAGTCTATGATTCATGTGGATTTGTAGGGCAAAATTCTTCATTGTGTTTTGCCCTGAAATTGAATGTTGAGGAGATGCTAAAACAAGCAAATGCATCAGGAAGTTTTTGGAACAAGCAGTCCTAGAATCCCTACTTCGATGCTTACAACTCGAGATGGAGAGATCGTCCCAATTTGTCCTAAAAAAACACAAGCAATGCTCAAAATCCAAATCAACAACAAGGTCAAAATCATCAACAACAAATGGGTAACTGTAACGACCCTGCTTCCCGGTAAACCCCAATCAAGGGAGATCAAAAGGTCAGAGGCATTATCCCAAATACATGATCAATGGTTTAACAATTAATCAAAAATAATTATCAAATTCTACGAAAACTAAATTGAAAGCTAGAATAAAAATTTACTTTTACATACCTTCCAAAAATAGGTACTGTGACTTCTACCCGCGGGAGAAATCTATCTAGCTAATCCTCCTTAGTAAATTTAACTTTAATTCTTACAGATTCCACTTTACTATTTGTCCAATTTTAGATAATTCCTAAAATGTCTAGAAAATAAAATGTCAGTCAATATAAATGAATATACTAGTATGTGGTGACAAACAAAACATTGCGATTAGGCCCTAACAACCTACACATATCAAATAGTTGTTAACAAAGCCAAATTTACATTTTAAATGTAACTTCTCAACTACTTTTACACATACCGTGGGATGCCCTCTCTTAGGGTTTAGTCCTTGCAAGGGACTTAAGGTGTCTAGGGTCACCTCTCTGGGTTCCTAGTGGTCTTCCCTTCGGGGCTTGACCACCTAAGACCTTCTCTCTGGGGCTTGGGCTTGCATCATACATCTAGGGATGGTATGTAGGTTCAAGATAGTCACACTTATACTTAAATTGTTATACACATAGTCACTTTAAAGATTGCAATAATGAAACATCCAAACAGTTTAATTTTCATTGAAATTGATAAATCTTTGAGAAACATCGGGAAACATAATGTGTGTATTCATACTTTAACCACATACATGATCAATAGATTTCACAAGCAATGAACTATTCCAATCAAGCAAGCAATCCAAGCAAGCAATTCAACCGCACAATCACAAAATCCTAAAAAGCATATGTAACCTATTTACTATATACTTATAAAAAACTGACCTAATCGATTTGAAATTGCTTCCTAGGGTTTATAATCTAGATTAGGGTTTCATTAGGGTTTATCTACAACTTTTCACCATTATAACTACAAAATCCTAAGTGCAAACCCTAATTATCTCATTAACATCTTCCTAATAGGCTTAGGATCAACTTAGCATCACTTCCCTATGATGAATTTTGAATTATACCACATTAGAAACCATTAACCCTAAATTAGGGTTTCTAAGTTCATTATTGCATATTCATGTGTATAAAACCCTAAAACAAACATATTATCATCTTTTCAGATTTAATTCTTCTTCTTATTCTCAACAGATTAATATTTCTCAAAAATAACCTAACAAGACATTAAATTCGATTTCTATCACAAATTAGGGTTTTACCATAATTCCATATATTAACAATGGTAACTTTAGGCACTTTTAGAACTAAAACCGATATCAGGCCTTAATTCTATTTTATTGGATTCTACACATTTTTCTAATAAATTTTCATATATAACTTGTTTCCATATTATATTCCTATAATTAACTATGATTTTTACAAGATAACTCTTTTCCCACAAATCAGGAAAAAACATGTGGAATTTTAGGTTTATTAAACCCTCGCTAGCAAGTTAGGCCGGAGCCAGTTGCCTCACGCCACCTGGACATCTGGGCCCTCGCACGTGTACGCTCGTGACACAAAAGAACACGAAAAATACCAAAAGGACCTTTACCTCTTCAACACAGATGCGAGGGCAAAGTCATAATTCCCCTGGTCGTAGTCTTCAATCTCCGATTCTCGACTCGTGAGAACTGATGGTCAAACCTCCAATTGACTTCGTCGTCTCCTCCCAGAATCAGTCTGCTCGTCAATTCCTCCTTCTTATCCTTCCTCCACTAGAACCACACCGCTCTTCCTCCAACGATGGTTGCTCTAAGACAAGGTTGAAGGTCAGGGCGATTCTTCGAATTGAGAGTGTTGGGGAGTTCTCCTTCGTGCTCCAGTTGCATGAGGATGAGTTGTGGGATCGTTGGCGCCACCCAAAGCCCTCCCCTATATATAGGGTGCCCAACGATCTCCTACGGATTTGGGGACTCTTTGGTTTCACCATGAAACCCCCTGAAACCCAGGCTGGTTGGACTCGAGAAGATCTTCCAAAGTCAATGGGATCACTTCCTTCCTCGTAGATCAACTATATCTCCAAAAATCTGGGGATGAACTGTATCTCCAACAATCTGGGGATGATCCTCGCACACTCTAGTCTCTGAGTTCTAGTATCCTCGCAGAACTGGGATCGGGTCCAGGCCGTTGGATCTTAAATCAACGGTCGACATCGCTTGCATCATCAATAAATTAGAGATTAATCCTATACAATCTGTGACATTTAATACTATATCAAGATTATCTCATCACTTTAGGATAATTTGCAAAATCCATAATTCCTTATTCGTGCATCCTTTTCCATCCAAATTTTAGGGAAAACCTCATCTTGGCTTTATCTATTCGTGTATCAAATTTGAGTCCCAAACTCAAAAGGAAAAAGGCATTATCTTCACATGCAAGTTATCACCTATTAAGGCTTATTTTATTTGATTTTCTCTTTCTTTTACTCTTATCTCCTCTACTTGGACTCCTTGTATCTCAATAAATTTATGGATTAAATCCACTCATGAAGGATAATCCTCAGCCTTCTAGATGCTTCTACATGTTTCATTACTCATTATGTCATTTATTCTTTTATTAATAGATTTATTTTCCCCTTTATTTCCTTTTTTATGTTATTGGGCTTAATAGGCTACCAGGCCCACGAAATCATTCATACAAGGCTATTTATCAAAGGAATCACTCAATTAACTTAAATCATACAATTTACATATTCACATATCTTAAAAGGAAAAATTACATTTCATACCAAGCTTAAGAAAAATGAGGTTATAACATCCCCCCTCCTTATAGGAAATTTGCGCACAAAATTCATATATGCTTTTTCCATGTCCGTCTTCAGCTCCCATGTGGCCTCATCCTATCCATGATGCTTCCAAAGAACCTTTACCATCTTTATATTCTTACATCTGAGTTCTTTCACCTTGGTATCTAGAATCCGCAAAGGTGACTTAGGATATGTCAGCTTCCCTTAAAGCTCAATAGGTTCAATGCTCATCACATGGCTCGGATCTTGCACATATTGCTTCAGATTGGACACATGGAATACATCATGCATCATACTATATTGATGGGGTAATGCCAAATGGTATGCAACCTCACCAATATGTTCTAACACTTCAAATGGACCCACGTATTGGGGACCAACTTCCCTCTGTTCTTGGCTATTGCCCGGAGCAGTCAGATTTTCAAAAATACATGCTCTTCCACTGTGAACTGCACATCAGTCCGCTTCACATCAGCATGTGATTTTTGTCGATCCTGGGCTCTCTTCAGCCTCTTCTTGATCAAAGCAACTTTATCTGCATACACTTCAAGCTCATCTGACCTCAACAAAGTCCTCTCATCAACATCATCCCAGTGAAGCGGTGACTGACACGGTCTCCCATAAAGAGCTTCATACATAGGCATCCCGATACTGGCTTGGTAGTAGTTGTTGTAGGTAAACTCGGATAAAGGTAGATATTGCTCCCACGATCCAACCCAATCGAGCATACAAGCTCTCAACAAATCTTTTAATGTCTAGATCGTCCTCTCTGATTGTCCATCAGTCTGGAGGTGATAAGTTGTATTGAACTTCAACCTTGTACTGAGTTCTTCTTGCACCTCCTTCCACCACAACTTGGAAGTGAACTTCGGATCTCTATCAGAGATGATTGAACCTAGTACACCATGCAATCGTACTATCTCCCTGATTTACAACTCGGCTAGGTCTGACACCTTGGTAGTGGTCTTTAGGGCAAGGAAGTGTGCTGACTTGGTAAGGCGATCTACCACAACCCATATCGCATCGTGACCTCTCTTGGTCCAGGGTAGACCCACCACAGAATCCATGGTAATTTACTCCCATTTCCACTCTGGAATCTCTATCGACTGCAACAGTCAACCGGGTTGTTGGTGTTCATCCTTCACCATCTGGCACGTAAGACAGCTGGCCACATACACCACTATGTCTCTCTTCATCCCTGACCACCAGAAGTACCTCTATAAATCCTTAAACATCTTTTTTGTGCTCGGGTGTATCGTATACTTAGATCCATGATCCTCTTGTAAGATATGCTCCTTCAAGGGCGAATCTTCAGGAACCCACATACAGTTCTCGTACCTGATTCCTCCATCCACTCCCAGTGAGATATGGGTTTGCAAATTCTCAAACAAGCCCTTCATCTTGCTGAGTTCTGAACTAGTCAACGGTGCATCCACTATCTCACTGAACAAATCTGATCGAATCTAGATGTTGGTCAAACAGACTCAGTCCTCTAACGGTTGCGGAGTCCACTCCATGTGCTCTTCCAGTTTCCTCCACTGGTTGAACAAAATAGCTGAACAACTGAGATGTTTCTGAGTCAACACATCAACTATGACATTCTCCTTCCTAGGATGATAGGTGATGGTGAAGTCATAATCCTTCATGTACTCCATCCATCGTCGTTGTCATAGGTTCAGGTCTCTCTACATCAAGAAATACTTAAAGACTCTTATGGTTGGTGAAGATCTTAAAGGTAGCTCCATATAGGTAATGCCACCATATCTTCAAAGCATGAATGATAGAAGCCATCTCTAGGTCATGCGTTGGGTAGTTCACCTCATTGGGCTAGAGTTTTTGGGAAGCATATGCAACCACATGTCGATTATGCTCCAACACACAACCAAGTCCCATCTTTGATGCGTCAGTGAAGATCATGAAACCCTCATTGCTAGAAGGTAGGGTCAACACTAGAGTAGTGGTCATATTCTCTTTTAGCTCCGGAAAATGAGCCTCACATACTTCATACCACACGAACTTCTCATCCTTTCGAGTTAATTTGGTGAGCGGCAAAGCGGTCATTAAGAAATCCTTGATGAAGTGTCGATAGTATCCGACTAACCCCAAGAAGATGCGGATCTCAGAGGGGTTCTTCGGTGCAGGCCAGTCTCGAACGGCCGACACTTTAGTTGGATCCACGGTGATCGTTCCTCTAGATATGATGTGTCCAAGAAACTTGACACATTCTATCCAAAGCTCACATTTTGAGAATTTCCGATAGAACTTCTGCTTTCTCGGGATATCAAGGACTCTATCTAGATGGTCATGGTGTTATTCTTAGACATTAGAATACACCAGGATGTCGTCTATGAACACAATGACAAAGGAGCCAAGGAAGGGTTGGAACACACTATTCATAAGGTTCTCAAAGACACTGGATGTGTTGGACAACCCAAAAGGCATGACCACAAACTCATAGTGACCATATCGGGTTCAGAAAGATGTTTTAGGTATGTCCTCACTCCTTACTCTCACATGGTGGTAACCGGACCTCAAATCAATCTTGGAAAAGACTCGGGCTTATTTGGGTTGGTCAAAAAGGTCGTCTATCCTGGGTAGAGGGTACTTGTTCTTAATGGTTTCCTAATTGATCATCCAGTAATCAGTACACAACCAATGTGATCCATCCTTCTTCTTCACAAAGAGCATTGGTTCTCCCCAAGGTGAGGTTCTAGGTTTGACAAAACCCTTATCTAACAACTCCTACAGTTGGTTCTTCAACTCAAGCAACTTGGCAGGGGCCATCCTAGAGGGTGCCTTGGATATAGGGTTTGTCCCGGGAGCTAGCTCAATGGAAAAGTCGACCTCTCTCTTAGGGGGAATCCCATATAGATCATCTAGAAACACACCTGCATACTCTCAAATGACATCTATCTTCTTTAGGGGTTTCACCTTTGCCTCAGGATCGGTGACTATAGATAGGTATGCTTGGCAGCATTTGGATATCATCTTCTTGGCCTTCAAAGCCAACACATAAAGATTGGCGGTCACGATTTTCCTTCCTCAAATGGTAAAAGGTGGATAGCCACATTTCCTAATAAGGATCTTCTTCTCCCTACAGTCAATCTTTGCGCCATAGGTGTAAAGCCAATCCATGCTGAGGATTACATCAAATTCCTCCATATCAAGAAGGATAAAGTCAGTGGGAAGCTCGTGATTCAAGTATCTAACTGGAAAAACTGGGGTTTTCAAAAGAGAGGTATACATCCGGTCACTTGGGGTTGTGACATCCAAAACATAACCTAAATCCTTGATGTCCAAACAAAGCATTGTTTCCATATTTCTCGAAATGGAAGTATTAGTAGATCCAGAATCAAATAAAGCTTTTACATCTTGTCCCATAACTTAAGGCATGCCTACATAAATTCATAAGATATCAAACTACTATTTCTATTACATGTCCTGACTAAGATGGAAAGTAAACTCTATGGGTTATTACCCTCTATCAACCGGTTGGCATTTGCCTGAGCGTCTTCCTTTCAATGACAAAAACTCTAGCTTGTCTCCGCTCTCTAACAGGTGGACCTCTTACTGGGGATCCTCCTCTGGCTGGGGGTGCTGCTGCCATCACTTGTGCTATCACAGGACTTGAACCCCTCAAATCAGGTAGAGGACAGTTGGCGACGAAGTGTCCCTCCTGCCGACAATGAAAGCACACCCTCTTCTCGAAGCGACACTTCCCAGGATGTTTCCATCCATAGGTGTGACACTTATGAAAACAACCTTCGTCGTACTGCTTTCCTTTGTCACCATGCTTTCCCTTGGCATTCTTTTGCCCTTGTCCCTTCTTGTGATTGTTCTTTGATCCTATAGTCCCTTCAGTGAATCCCAGGTACCCCTTGTATGGGTTAGGTGTGAAAAACACTAGAGGGGGGTGAATAGAGTCTTTAGATATTTTAACAATTATTTAACTCAAACAACCACAATTATAAATGGAAGAAGGAGACAGGTGTTTAGAGTGGTTCCAACTTTAGCAAATACTAAAGTTGTCAGTCCACTACTCGGTTGCTTACCCAACCGGGATTTTGAAAGTATTTATTTTATTACCTTCACAAGGATTTATACAAAATACAATACTTTCTTTACACCCCTTGAACAACCTTCACTTGAAGTAGATGCACCAACTTGAGGTAGCCTTCTTGAAGTAACTTCAAGCTCCCCCTTGAAGTAGCCTTCCTCTCTAGAAGTAACCTCCCGTTGCACCAGCCTTCTTGAAGTAGCTCAAGGTCCCCTTTCTTCACCAAGAAGAACTCCACCCTCTCCAATCCACAGCCTCCAACCTAGGAGTAGCAAGGAGAGTACAAACAATAATAGAGAACAAGAAAGGAAAAGGAAATTACAACTTATCCTTTTGTAGCACAAGGCTTGATTTGCCTAGATCAAGCGTATAGATCTCCTAGACAAAGTGTATGTAATTGTAATTGCAGTGGATAGGAGATGCTAGCCTATGGGACACGAATTTTGAGCTAAGGGAAGAAGTAGCCAATTGTCACAATGCTCAATTGCTCACAAACAGATTGCACAAAGTCAATGTATGCTCAAAGATTTCTCAAGTGTAACAAGTAAGTGTATTTAGGTGTCCCAAGCTATGTCTTATTTATAGGAATGTCCTATAGGTGCTTAAGGACGTTCTAGACACCTTCTAGGGGTTTCTAAATGCTTAACTAGCCGTTAGGTACAAGTTTGTTGCTTTAGTAACGGCTAAATAATTAATTCTGCAGTTGCTGTTAGAGACCATCTCGGTCGAGAAATAGTCGACCGAGACTCCTACTCGGTCGAACTTTTGTCGACCGACAGGCTCTCTGGATCAAGTGTATGCAACGTTTATCTCCAACTGCCAACCACCTTGTCAGCTGTGTCTAACGGCTACTTGGGTCTTTCTCGGTCGAGAAGATTGTCGACCGAGAGTGTCTCGGTCGAGGAGTTGGTCGACCGAGATTGACCCTGTTTCACTTTTCCAATTAAAGCACTAAGTGTGTGTATGAGTGTGCATATGTGACACTATTCAAAGGGATGACCTATCTAAATGTGATGTTTAGCTAGGGAGAATCTAACGCTTGATTTACATGAAATCTAAGTACTTGTACATTATATATTTGTACAAGTTTTTACAAAGCGATTACATTTCATGAAAATATAAATATGTAAGCATATGGATTTCCCTAATACTTTGTCATCCACCTTGTTCCTACACACTCAAGTAGCACGTTAGATTAACAAGAATGAAATGTTTGTCATTATCAAAATAAAGGGATTTACAGATGTCCATTTAGCCAACAATCTCCCCCTTTTTGAAGATGACAAACATTTCCAAAATATAAATGAAGGAAATATAAGACATATGAGTTTCATACCTTAAGATTACCTTTTGTAGCTTTCCCTCTTGTTTATAAAATGTGTGCTTATTATTCCCCATGAATTATGGAACATGAAATCCAACTCTTTAGGCAATATAGCAACTTTCAATGTAAAGCCAAGAGGTTTATGAAACTCATTGATTGAGTTTTGCATAATTACTAAGTTTATATTTATTTCTCCCCCTTTGTCATTTCAAAAAGATATCCGTTTAAGAATTAAAACTCCCCCTTAATTAGATGTCCCATCAAAATCCAATGAAAAAGATGTCCATTAAAAGCCAAAATGATGCAAGTGAAAGTTATCGTTAAGAAGTACAAATATCAAAGAAAACATCTTCCAAAGGAGTGATAAGCAGTTGCTTCCTAATTTTGTTAAATTGGTCTAGTGGAAGCGGTTTTGTAAAAATATCAGCCAATTGATCTTCCGTATCAACATGATGAAGGGAAACATGATTCTTGGAGATATGATCCCTTAAAAAGTGATGACGGATTTCAATATGTTTAGCTCGGCTGTGTAAAATAGGATTATGTGCTAAGTTTATAGCACTTGTGTTGTCACAAAAGATAGGCGTAGATGAAAGAGTAAAACCATAATCATTTAACACTTGTTGCATGTAAAGTACTTGAGCACAACAAGATCCGACTGCCATATATTCAGCTTCAGTTGTAGAGAGAGCAACCGTGTTTTATTTCTTGCTAAACCAAGATACTAAAACTCTCCCTAACAAGAAACAACCACCACTAGTGCTATTTCGATCAAGTCGACAACCAGCATAATCTGCATCAGTATAAGCTTTAAAATCCAAGGATTGTCCTTTTGGATACCATAAACCAAAACATGTAGTGCTTGCTAAGTATCGAAGAATTCGTTTAACTGCTTGAAAATGAGAATACATGGGTTGTGATTGAAATCGAGCACAAAGACCAACGGAAAACATTATGTCCGGTCTAGAAGCAGTTAAGTAAAGCAAACTACCAATCATGGCTCTATATAAGGAATCATCAATAGGTTCCCCATTTTCATCCTTATCAATTTTAATAGAAGTAGCCATAGGAGTAGTAGCATGTTTGCACTGATCCATCCCAAAACGTTGTAAGAGTTCTTTAGTGTACTTTTCTTGGCTTATAAAGATTCCGGCAGACGTTTGCTTAATTTGAAAACCAAGAAAGAAAGTTAGTTCACCCATGAGGCTCGTTTCAAATTCTTTTTGCATAATGTCACTGAATTGTGTGTACAACGAATCATTAGAGGCTCCAAAAATAATGTCATCAACATATATTTGCACAACTAGAAAATCAGATGTATATGTTTCGAAAAATAGAGTAGAATATGAATTTCCAATAGAAAAACCATTATCAAAAAGATATGTCTTGAGCCTTTCATACCAATTCCTAGGTGCTTGTTTTAACCCATAAAGTGCTTTCTTAAGTTTATAAACATAGTCACCTTTTTCCGGTATTTCAAAACCGGGTGGTTGAGCAACATATACTTCTTCTTGAATGATACCGTTTAGAAATGCACTTTTTACATCCATTTGGTAGAGTTTGATGTTTTTATGTGCAGCAATAGCTAGCAACATTCTAATAGCTTCAAGTCTAGCTACTGGTGCATACGTTTCGTCAAAATCTATTCCTTCTTGTTGATTATATCCTTGTGCTACTAACCGAGCTTTATTCCTTATTACTTCTCCTGCCTCATTTAGCTTATTCCTAAAAACCCATTTAGTTCCAATGACGGTTTTATCTTGTGGTTTAGGAACTAAATCCCATACATCATTTTTAGTGAATTGATTCAATTCTTCTTGCATTGCTATTATCCAATAATCATCTTTAAGAGCTTCAGATATCTTCTTAGGTTCAATGATAGAAACAAAAGCCATGTTTGCAACATCCTTAAAGGAAGACCGAGTTTTTACTCTATCATTAGGATCTCCAATAATTAGTTCTTGAGGATGATCCTTAATAAGCCTAGGTGTGGGTTGTGGTTCAGCTTGGTGATTATTTGTAGTAACTTTCTCACTATCATTTGGTATGTTTAAGTTTTCGAATTGATTAGTGAGATCAATTAATTCTAGATTTTCAGTTTTGGACTCTTCATGAAAAGAGACATGAATAGATTCCTCAACTTTTCTAGAGATAGTATTATATAGTCTAAATGCTTTACTAGAAGTGGAATATCCCAAAAAGAATGCTTTGTGTGATTTAGAGTCAAACTTATCTCTATAATCTTTGGTATTTAAGATATAGCATGTGGATCCAAAAGTATGAAAATAGTCAACTCTAGGTTTCTTAGAATGTATTATTTCATATGGAGTTTTCTTCAAATGAGAGTGAACAGTTACTCTATTTAACACATAACATGCGGTGTTCACAGCTTCAGCCCAAAAGGTTTTGGGTGTGTTATGTTCGAGCATCATAGTTCTAGCCATTTCTCGTAGGGATCTATTTTTCCTTTCAACTATACCATTTTGTTGTGGAGTGCGTGGAGCAGAAAAATTGTGAGTGTACCCTTGAGATGTGCAAAATTCTTCAAATACATGATTTTCAAATTCTCCACCATGATCACTTCTAATAGTACATATTTTGCTTTGTAATAGATTTTCAATCATAGGGCAAAATTTTATAAAAGCATGAATAGTATCATCTTTGGTTGCAATAAAATGTACCCATGTATATCTACTATAATCATCAACAATAACAAAACAATATCTTTTGCCACCGATAGATTGTGTCCTCATAGGTCCAAATAAATCCATGTGAATTAATTCTAAAGATCTACTGGTGCTAAGTTCATTTTTAGGTTTAAAAGAGGTTTTTGTTTGCTTTCCCAATGTACATGGTTCACAATTTTCAACTTGATCAAAGGATAAAGTAGGCAAACCACGAACAAGATCATATTTTACTAACTTTTTGATAACATGTGAACTAGCATGTCCTAGCTTTTTATGCCATAATTGTAAAGTATTTTCATTTGCAAGAAAGCATTTTCCTACTACATATTTCATAGAGTTAGGTCTAAGAATATAAAGATTTCCAACTCTTTTTCCTTCATACACAACATTTGTAGTGTTTTCTATTAATAATTTGCAGCAGGTTTTGTTAAATAAAACATCATAGCCACTATCACATAATTGACTAACACTTATCAAATTATGGTGCAAACCATCAACAAGTAGAACATTCTTTATTTCGAGGTTTGTACCAACATTACCTATTCCAACGATTGTACCTTTACCGTTGTCTCCAAAGGTGACTGTTCCACTTTTCTTTTCTTCAAAAGTTTGAAATGCATCCTTGTTTCTGGTCATATGTTTGGAACATCCACTGTCAACTACCCAATCCTGCATGAAATTATAAATTTTGGTACCCATGTGATGGTCCGATATGGTTAGAACCACTTAAGTATAGATTGCATAAAGAATCTGATTCAGAAATCAAGTCGGTCGACAATTGTTCGACTGATATTTTTCTCGGTCGATTAATTTTCGATCGAGAAGGTTACTGTATGACAAACAAATAAACACAGAAATTCAGCTCGGTTGACCAGTTTTCGACCGAAATAGTTGCTGTAGATTTTGATTTGTTACAGGCATCTGGTCGGTCGACAAAAGTTCGACCGATTATGTTTCGGTCGACAATACTTCGACCGACTATTTTTCTGTTTCAGTACAACAGTTCAGAAAATGACCAATATGCATGAAAACCTTTTGTTAGGTTGAGATAAGACACTATAAATTGCAAATTGAGCGTTTGATCATATCTCAACTGTATGGCTTTTGACTCTACTAAGTTTGGGGTTTTGGGACCCAAACTAAATCGGAATCCTTTGTCTTATAAGGGCATGAGAATGAATAATGTCCAAGGCGTAGACAAAAATGACAAGTAATAGAGTCAACTTCATCTCTTTTAGGAGTTTTATTTTTAGGTACGAACACAGTTCGAGTTCTTTTGGGTTGATTTTTCTTTGGATCATATCCCAAACCTTTTCTTCCATTGAAACTAGAGGAGGCTTTTAGGATGTTGTCAAGGATATCTTTTCTTCTTAACTCATGTAGATTCTTTTGTAGCTTAGCAATGTCATCCATCTTCTTGTGTAAATCTTTTCTAGCTTGATCTAAATCAAATAACAGGGAGTCTCTTTCTTGTACAACATTTTCATAGTCTAGATGGTTACACAGAATTGGTTGAGTCTGAAAATCTTTTAGTTTAGCTAACAATTCAGTCTTTTCTTGAGAGAGAAGATCAACATTTGTTTCTAGAGATAGTAGCTTGTTAGTGCAATCATTTAAAGATGTTTTTAAAGATAAATTCTCAAGGTCAATGTTGTTCTTTTCAGAAGAGAGATTGTTTAATTTAGCATATAGCTCATCATTAGTTTTGATAACCTTCTTTAGTTTTTTCTTGACATCAACATAATTATCATGAGTTTCTTGTAAACTAGAAATTAACTCTTCTTTAAGAAGATCAAGTAGGCTTACCTCTTGAGAGTCTTCATTATCTTCTCTTGCCATTAGACATTCCACCTTTTCTTCCTCGCTTTCACTTTCACTTGACTCGTCCCATGCATCTTTATATGCTTTTTCTCCTCTCTTCTTGTGTGAGTTTTTCTTTCCTTTCTTTGCTTTAGGACATTCATTTTTGAAATGTCCTTTCTTTCCACACTCAAAGCACCTAGGAGGAGAAGAAGAAGAACTAGAAATTTTGTTAGATTTAAATCTTTTATATTTCTTACCATTTACAATCAATGCCTCTTCTCCTTCCTCTTCACTTGACTCCTCACTTTCTGGTGTGATTATCTTTGAAGCTTTTAGAGCCACATCCTTTTTCTTTCCTTGCTGAAGTTCACGTTCTCTTCTTTCTTCCTCTTCTAGAGTTGCTTCATGAGCTTCTAGATTTCCAATGAGTTGCTCCATTTTCAGCCGAGTGAGGTCATTAGCTTCTTCAATGGCTGTCACCTTTGGCTTGTATTTAGAAGGAAGTGATCGAAGGATTTTTGATACCTAGTCTTCTTCAAGAACAGTTTTTCCTAGGGCATTTAAACCATTAACAATAGAAGAGAATTTTGCAAACATTTTACTAATAGATTCATTTGGATCCATACGGAAATGTTCAAACTTTTGTTTAAGCATGCTAATCTTAGAATTCTTGACTTGAACTGTACCCTCATAAGTTATGGACAGTCTATGCCAAATGTCATAGGCTGTGTCACAGTTTGATATCCTATTAAATTCTCCTACTGAAATTGAACAATATAAAATGCTTACAGCTTTGGCATTCATTTGAGCCAACTTTACCGTGTTTGCATCCCACTCTGCATATTGTGTTTGAGGAAGCTCGTATGGGGTTGACACCATCCTCCATAAGTCCCAATTTATGCCTTGGAAGTAGAACTACATCCTTCTCTTCCAATATGTGTAGTTTGTTCCATCAAACGCCGGAGGTCTAGAAACAAGTGTCCCTTCAAGGTTAAGATTGTTGAGCACTCCGTCCCCCATTCTTCAAGACCTTGTTAGGGTTCCTTGAAGCCTGCTCTGATACCAATTGAAAAACACTAGAGGGGGGGTGAATAGAGTTTTTAAATATTTTAACAATTATTTAACTCAAACAACCACAATTATAAATGGAAGAAGGAGACAGGTGTTTAGAGTGGTTCCAACTTTAGCAAATACTAAAGTTGTCAGTCCACTACCTGGTTGCTTACCCAACCGGGATTTTGAAAGTATTTATTTTATTACCTTCACAAGGATTTATACAAAATACAATACTTTCTTTACACCCCTTGAACAACCTTCACTTGAAGTAGATGCACCAACTTGAGGTAGCCTTCTTGAAGTAACTTCAAGCTCCCCCTTGAAGTAGCCTTCCTCTCTAGAAGTAACCTCACGTTGCACCAGCCTTCTTGAAGTAGCTCAAGGTCCCCTTTCTTCACCAAGAAGAACTCCACCCTCTCCAATCCGCAGCCTCCAACCTAGGAGTAGCAAGGAGAGTACAAACAATAATAGAGAACAAGAAAGGAAAAGGAAATTACAACTTATCCTTTTGTAGCACAAGGCTTGATTTGCCTAGATCAAGTGTATAGATCTCCTAGCCAAAGTGTATGTAATTGTAATTGCAGTGGATAGGAGATGCTAGCCTATGGGACACGAATTTTGAGCTAAGGGAAGAAGTAGCCAATTGTCACAATGCTCAATTGCTCACAAACAGATTGCACAAAGTCAATGTATGCTCAAAGATTGCTCAAGTGTAACAAGTAAGTGTATTTAGGTGTCCCAAGCTATGTACTATTTATAGGAATGTCCTATAGGTGCTTAAGGACGTTCTAGACACCTTCTAGGGGTTTCTAAGTTCTTAACTAGTCGTTAGGTACAAGTTTGTTGCTTTAGTAACGGCTAAATAATTAATTCTGCAGTTGCTGTCAGAGACCATCTCGGTCGAGAAATAGTCGACCGAGACTCCTACTCGGTCGAACTTTTTTCGACCGACAGGATCTCTGGATCAAGTGTATGCAACGTTTATCTCCAACTGCCAACCACCTTGTCAGCTGTGTCTAACGGCTACTTGGGTCTTTCTCGGTCGAGAAGATTGTCGACCGAGAGTGTCTCGGTCGAGGAGTTGGTCGACCGAGATTGACCCTGTTTCACTTTTCCAATTAAAGCACTAAGTGTGTGTATGAGTGTGCATATGTGACACTATTCAAAGGGATGACCTATCTAAATGTGATGTTTAGCTAGGGAGAATCTAACGCTTGATTTACATGAAATCTAAGTACTTGTACATTATATATTTGTACAAGTTTTTACAAAGCGATTACATTTCATGAAAATATAAATATGTAAGCATATGGATTTCCCTAATACTTTGTCATCCACCTTGTTCCTGCACACTCAAGTAGCACGTTAGATTAACAAGAATGAAATGTTTGTCATTATCAAAACAAAGGGATTTACAGATGTCCATTTAGCCAACAAGGTGCCAGCATCACCGTCTTCTCCATGCTTAGGGTGATGTCATATGCATCAGAGAAGGTCGTTGGCTTGCTTTCCATCACGTGAGGCTTTATGGCCAGGTGTAGGCACTCCACAAAGTGGTCCACCCTCCTCTCCTCTGTCATCATGTAACCAAAATGCTCCATCATATGGAACTTGCGAGCATAGTCGGCAACAGAGAGGTTTCCCTACACAAGAAAAGTGAACTCCTTCTCCTTCTCCTTCTTGGTGGAGATGGGCACAAACCTAACAGTGAAGATGGTCTTAAAGTCCGCCCATGCCATCAGGTCTTTGCTCAGATCTTGACCCATGATGTGGTTCTCCCACCAGATCTTCACAATTCCTTCCAGAAGATGAGTCACGAAGAGAACCTTCTTGTTTGCAAGAACATCCAGCGTGCGGAAGCCGTTCTCAACTGTGAGCATCCATGCATCTTCTCGGTCAACAACCTCTATCTCGTACTCTCCCCAAAACTTCTTGACATTCAGCTTGATGAAGTCCAAGATGGTGGTTCCTAGTCGAGGATGAACTGGCAGGGGTTCTCTATCCTTGCCATTGGCTGTCTCCCTAAGAGCCAAGACACTGATGGCCCCAGTCAGCTTTCTCTACTGCTCGATCTAGAGGACATAGGGGGTGTGGATCACCACAACTGGTCTAGGGTTGGTGATGATCTCGGGTATGTCTCTTCCTTCATATCCCTTCTGGTTGTCTTCCTTGACCTGGTTGTTGTAAGGCACATGTTTCAGGTCTACCTCCTCCTTTGAGGGTGCATCAACCCTCTTTCTCTTCCTGGAGGCCTCCTCCTCCTGGATCCTCCTCCTCTCATCAGATCTCTACTGCTTGCGAGAGAGCCTTCTCTTTGCGTTCTCATCACGGGTGTTAGCAGGTACAATGACAATCTTAACACGAGCCATACTACATAAGCATGCAACAAAACTTTAGTTTACACTTTAACTATTAAGAACTTATGCCAATGACATCTTGTTTACATGCTTTTTATTAATTTGGTGGAGGATTCCTTAATCCTTATTACACTTACCCTAACCTTAGGAGGGTTGTGGGGAGAGAGAAACCCTAAAACCTCAGAACCTTACTTGAATTAGGTTTGAGAAGGGAAGAAGACAGATGAGAGAGTCCTAGAGGTATCTTACTTTGAGTCAAAACCTCATATTTTGGCCAGGCATTCACGCAATATTCGGGAGTCCTCATAGAATGACTGTAGGGCATAGGAAAATATTGTCAGCCCCCAGATCGTGATCCTTTTTCTAGACACCTCCATCATCAAAAAATCCTCTAATAACTCCCTTGGGTTCTACATAGTTTGTAAAATTTAATAATTATTAGGGATTAAATGGAAACCATTGCACTGATACCAATTGTAATGACTCCGCTTCCCAGTAACCCCCAATCCAGGGAGACCAAGAGGTCGGAGGTGTTATCCCAAATACATGATCAATGGTTTAACAATTAATCAGAAATAATTATCAAATTCTACAAAAACTAAACTAAAAGATGAAATAAAAATTTACTTTTACATACCTTCCAAAAATAGGTACTATGACTTCTACCTACAGTAGAAATCTATCTAGCTAATCCTCCTTGGTAAATTTAAATTTAATTATTGCGCTTTTCACTTTATTATTTCTCTAATTTTATATAATTCCTAAAATGCCGACAAACAAAACGTCAGTCAGTATAAATGGATATACAGGTATGTGGTGACAAACAAAACACTACAATTAGGCTCTAACAACCTATACATATCGAATAGTTCTTAACAAAGCCAAATTTACATTTTCAATGTAACTTCTCAACCACCTTTACACATACCCTAGGATACCCTCTCTTAGGGTTTAGTCCTTGCAAGGGACTTAAGGCTACCTTCTCCATCTTGAGCTTGGTACCTAGGGTCACCTCTATAGGTGCCCAATGGTCTTCCTTTTGGGGCTTGACCACCTCAGACCTTCCCTCCAAGGCTTGGTATTGCATCATACATCCAGGGATGGTATGTAGATTTGAGACAGTCACACTTATACTTAAATTGTTATCCATATAGTCATTTTAAATATTGTAGTAATGAAACATCCAAATAGTTTAATTTTCATTGCAATTGATAAATCTTCGAGAAACGTCGAGAAACATAATGTGTGTACTCATAATTTAACCACATAGCTCATCAGTAGATTTCACAAGCAATGAGAAATTCCAATCAAGCAAGCAATCCAAGCAAGCAATTCAACCACACAATCACAAAATCTTGAAAAGCATATATAACCTATTCACTACATATTTATCAAGAATCCACCTAATTGAATTGAAATAGCTTCCTAGGGTTTCTAATCTAGATTAGAGTTTCATTAGGGTTTATCTACAACTTTTCACCATTATAACTACAAAAACCTAAGAGCAAACCATAATTATCTCATTAACATCTTCCTAATAGGCTTAGTCTCAACTTAGTATCACTTCCATATGATGAATTTTGAATCATACCACATTAGAAACCACGAACCCTAAATTAGTGTTTCTAAGTTCATTATTGCATATTCATGTGTATAAAACCCTAAAACAAACATATTATCATCTTTTTAGATTTAATTCTTCTTCTTATTCTCAACAGGTTAATATTACTCAAAAATAACCTAAAAAGACATTAAATCTGATTTCTATCACAAATTAGGAATTTACCATAATTCCATACATTAATAATGGTAACTTTAGGCACTTTTAGAACTACAACCGATATCAGGCCTTAATTATATTTTTATTGTATTGTACACATTTTTTGATAAACTTTCGTATATAACTTGTTTCCATCTGATATTCCTATAATTAACTACAATTTTTACAAGATAACTCTTTTCCACCAATCAGGAAAAGACACATGGAATTCTGGGTTTATTAAACCCTCGCCAGTGAGTCAAGCCGGAGCCAGTAGGCTCACACCACCTGGACAGTTAGACCCCACACAGGCGCACACTCGTGACACAAAAGAATGTGGAAAACACCAAAAAGACCTTTACCTCTTCAACATCGATGCGAGGGCAGAGTCATAATTCCCTTAGTCGTCATCTTCAACCTCCGGTTCTCGACTCGCGTGAACTGATGGTCAAACCTTTGGTTGACTTTGCACTCTACTGCCTCTACACACAAGATGAGACCACCGCTGGCTTCGTCATCTCCTCCCGAACTCAGTCTACTCGTCAATTACTCCTTCTCATCCTTCCTCCACTGGAACCACATCGTTTTTTCTCCGGTGATGGCTGCTCTGAGACAAGGTTGAAGATTATGGTGATTCTTCAAATTGAGAGCGTCAGAGAGTTTGCCTTCGTGCTCTGGTTGCATGAGGATGAGTTGTAGGATCGCTAGCACCACCCAAAGCCCTCCCCTATATATAGGGTGCCCAACGATCTCCTGCAGATTTAGAGACTCTTTGGTTTTGCAATGAAACCCCCCAAAACCCATGCTGGTTGGACTCGAGAAGATCTCTTGAGGTCAATGGGGTCACTTCCTTCCTCACATATCAGCTCTATCTCCAGCAATCTGGGGACGATCCTCACACACTCTGGTCTCTGAGTTCCAATATCCTCACAGAATTGGGATCGGGTTCGGGCCGTTGGATCTTAGATCAACAGTCTGTGTTGCTCGCATCATCAATAAATCTGAGATTAATCTTATTCAATCTGTGACATTTAATACTATATCAATATTATCTCATCACTTTAGGATAATTTGCAAAATCCATAATTTCTTATTCATACATCCTTTTCCAACCAAATTTTAGGGAAAACCACATTTTGGCTTTATCTGTTTGATCAAATTTGAGTCCCAAACTTGAAAGGAAAATGGCATTATCTTCACATGCAATTTATCACCTGTTAAGGCTTATTTTATTTGGATTTTTTCTTTCTTTTACTCTTATCTCCTCTACTTGGACTCCTTGTATCTCAAGAAATCTTAGGGATTCGAAATCCACTCATGAAGGATTATTCTCAGCCTTCTAAATGCTTCTACATCTTTCATTACACAATATTTGATTTGTTCTTTTATGAATAGATTTATTTTCCCCTTTATGTCATTTTTATGTTATCATGCTAAATAGGCAACAGGGCCCACGAAATCATTCATACAAGGCTATTTATCAAAGGAATCCACTCAATTAAGTTAAATCATATAATTTACTTGTTCATATATCTTAAAAGGAGAAATTACATTTCAAACCAAGATTGAGAAGCTACAATCAACAACAAGCCCAAACAAAGTCCAGTCTAGAGAGCTTGCTTGAAAGCTTTGTCTCAATCCAAATC
The DNA here is from genome assembly GCA_963693085.1 of Alisma plantago-aquatica. Taxonomy (NCBI): domain Eukaryota; kingdom Viridiplantae; phylum Streptophyta; class Magnoliopsida; order Alismatales; family Alismataceae; genus Alisma; species Alisma plantago-aquatica. Next base: position 459,236,973 of record OY856414.1, read on the forward strand.
CAATAGAATGATGAATTTCATGACCATGGGCAACTTATCAAAGATGCTATTACCTAATTCTATTCTAAGTAGACAACATTGCTACACACACAAATATGCTAGAGAATCAAATTGCACAACAAGCTCTAGCTAATCAAAGGGTCCCTTTAGGGTTGCTGCCAAGCCAATTGGAAATGAACCCAAGAGACTGCAAGTCCATTACCTTGAGGAGTCCATCTGTGATTGAAAGACTCCCACCATTAGATGAGAAGATAGTTGATGATGTTGTTGATGAAGAAGATGAAACCAATGATAAGAAAGGAAACAAGACTACATCTAGAGCACCAACTTCTTACAAACCCACTATTCCTTTTCCTCATAGGTTTGTGCACAAGAAGGATGATGCTAATTTCAATAGATTCATGGACATCCTCAACAAACTTTATGTCAACCTTCCTTTTGGCTTAAGTTAGCTGAGATGTCATCCTATGCAAATTTTCCCAAAGACATATTGACTAAGAAGAAAGGCCTTGACCAAGAGAAGATGGTTATGATATTTGATATGATGAGTTCTATCATGCAAAATAGGTTACTGGAGAAACTTCATGATCTTGGTGTCTTCACCCTTCCTTGAGAGATAGGAAACACCACATTTGACAAAGATCTAGTTGATCTTGACACTAGTATCAGCCTTATTCCTTTTCACTATGTCAAGAACTTGTTCTTGGAGATTTGAAGCCAATTAAATGGCCGTTTGATTGGAGGAACATTCTATCAAGTATTTCAAAGGTATTGTAGAAGATATGTCTATACATGTTGGCAATATTTACATTCATTGTGACTTTTTGTAGTAGACATGAATGAAGTTCCTTCCAACCATGTTCTTTTTGTGACACCCTTTCTCCGAACTATTGCTTGTATAATCTAAGCACAAGAGGGCAAACTCACGGTTAGGGTAGGAAAGGAAACTAATGAATTCTATGTTTTGGATGCCATGAAAGCTTCAAACAAAATAGAAGATAAGTGTCTTGTTACTTGTTTTGATAAGCCTATAGAAGAAAATGAGGATTTTTCTAATTTCATAATTGACAGTTGTGAAGAAGATGAATTGAATACCGCCATGGAAATTGAAGTTTTAGATTATGATCTTGAGTCTGATTCATATCCAACCAATGAAGAAATTCCACCACTAGAGGATGATTCCAACAAGTCTACACGGGAGAACAAAAATCATACCGTGGTCTACGATATGCATTTGTTGATCTTGATTCTACCTCTCCCATTACCATAAATGTTGATTTAATCGATGAGTAAGAATTGAAATTACTTTCTATTTGTTTGCACAAAGGTGTTATTAGTTACTCTATCAACAATTTTAAGGGCATTCATCCTTCCATTTGCATGCAACGTATTAATTTTGAATATGATGCTAAACTGTGTATTGAACCAACTAGACTTTTGAACCAGATAATGTTGGAGGTTGCAAAAAAGAAAATTTAAACTAAGAGATGCCAATATCATTTATCCAATTAGTGACAATACCTTGGTGAGTGCTATTCATGTAGTACCCAAAAAGGGGTGCAACTCTCATTAAAGGAGATAATGATGAGTTGATCCAAATACTATAGTCATAGAATGTCGCATGTGCAAAGATTATAGGAAACTAAATAAAACAACTCATAAGGCCATTTTCCGTTGCCTTTCATTGATCTGATTCTTGAAAGATTAGACAACCACTCATATTTTTGTTATCTTGATGTCTATTTAACATTTTTCCAAATATTGATATGCACACCAGACCAAGAGAAAAACACATCTACATGAACCTATGGAACTAACACTTATATATGCATGCCATTCGATCTTTGTAATGCTCTGATAACTTTTCAACATTATATGATGGCCATTTTTTATGATTTAATCGAGCGAATAATGAAGATTTTTATGGATGATTATAGAGTGTATGGTAGTTAATTTGATGAGTATCAATCAAATTTATTTAAACTTCTTTAGCATTGCAAAAAAGGTTAAATTAGTACTCAATTTGGAGAAGTGCCATTTTACGGTACAATCCAGAGTTGTACTAGGCCATGTGGTATCTAACAAGGGTATTGAAGTTGACATGGCTAAGGTGGAAGTAATTAAAAAGATGTCCAATTTAACATCCATGAATGATGTTTGTAGTTTTCTTATCCATGCATGATTTTACAGGCACTTAATTTAAAATTTCTTGAAGATGGCTAAAACTTTGTGCTAATTCCTTGCCAAAGATGTTGCTTTTGTTTTTAATGATGATTTCCAAGTTGCTTTCAAGAAGTCGAATGATGCCCTTATTTCTACCCCCATTATTCAACCTCTAGACTGGAATGCACCTTTTGAAACTATGTGTGATGCAAGTGACTATGTTTTTGGTGCACTCCTAGGACAAAGGAAGGGAAACAAACTCCATGTCATTCATTGTACTAGTAAGACCCTGTATGAAGGACAAATAAACTATGACACTATGAGGAAATATATGCTAGCAATAGTATATGCCTTCAAAAAATTCAGGCAATATCTGATAGGATCTAAGGTTGTGGTCTATACTACACATGAAGCAATAAAGTACTTGCTGAACAAGAAAGATGCCAAGCCACATTTAATTTGTTGGATACTATTTCTTCAAGATTTTCACCTTGAGATAAGGGATATGAAGGGTACAAAAAACAATGTTGTTGATCACCTCTCGCGATTGAAAACCAATGTAGCAGACTCTCTCTCTATTGATGATTACCTACCAGTTGAAAGATTGTATGCTATTGGTTCTTTCCTAGTCCCTTGGTTTGCTAATATTGCCAATTTTCTTGCAATTGGACACATTCCACTGTTATCACTTATCATAAAAAGAAGAAGTTTGGTCATGATGTAAAATTCTAATATTGGGATCACCCATTGTTATTAAAGCAAGGGAAGATGGAATGATCTGGTGGTGTGTAGATGATAAAGAGATTCCTACCATCATCTTTGAATGCCATTCTTCTTCCTACAGATGACACTTTGGAGTGAACAAGACAACTACAAAGATTTTGCAAGCATGTTTCAATTGGCCAACATTATTTTAAGAGGTTCATGGTTATGTCAAAGCTTGCGACAAATACCAAAGGATGGGAAGTATAACAAGAATAGTCAAAATTCCTCTCCGCTTCACTCTTGAGATAAAGGTATTTGATGTATAGGGCATGGACTACATGTTCCGAGTCCTCTCTTTTAATTAGAATAGATGCCAACCATTAGAGAGAATCCCCAATCATAAACCCAAATTAGGACACCAAACAACTAATTCCTGACAAAGGCAATTAAAATAGTATATGAAATCATAAATAATTTTTCCTTTTTCTTTGTTTACAATTTTCATAAACCAATGTCACATCAAGGACATCACATTAAGATATCATAATTCTTATTCAACTCCATTAATACCAAAATCAAATCTTACTACTCACATGTAGTTTAGTTTACAATGCCTACAAGTATATTACTAAACAAACTCAATGTACTACTTATCATGGGAAAGAGTGTATAGGGACCATCCAATCTATCTATATTACTCTATTTATATCTTCTTTGTTACAACCTCTCCTCCGGATAGCATTATACCTAGAAACATTTGAAACAACCTCATAAAACTCATATAGAGCCCCAATGAGTGGATACCTCCCACTCAAGCTAAGTACATGTATCAACATCACATTAAGTATAATGAACTTAAAAGAAACATGCATATATTATAAAGTCTAGTAGACCGTTCAATCCTCTTATTAATTCCAATTTACAATGATAATCTAATCAAACATATAAGGTAAGACCAAATCTGTCTTTAAAACATCTTTTAGAGCATGTCTACGAACACATAAGTAGATGCTACTTAATTCATACTGACAATACTTTAGTATGAATAACAAGTCAAGATCTAAACATTCAGAATCAGTATATATAAAAATAACATCATCTTTGTGACACTCCACCAGCCGGACCAGGAACACATACTACAGTCCTGAAGCTGAAGTACACATAAGACATGTTTACCAAATAGTACTGTCAAATAGCAAGCAATCTGAATCATATTCATAGTGTATATAAATCCCAACATCTACTACTTGTCAACAAGACAAATCAGATTATGAAACAGATAATCTCTATAATGGATTCCACAAGTAACATAATCAATAGTGTAACATTATCAGATAGTAGTGTAAGGAATGTAAAAAACATTCAAATCACATTCTACATGACTTATCATCTTTTATTCATTTGCCCTGAAACTACTTGGCTTGTACCTCACCAAATAGAATTTGCAACGCCTGATTCTCGTGTCAACGACTCACTATAACTATATTAGGGTTTATCCAGACACCCTAAGATATCAACAGCAGACCCTGGCTACCTCAGGGTTGCCTAAAGAGGCTCATGTACTCATCTCGGGTACACGAGATAGGAACCAACAAAACAATATATCATGTATCACAACCTTTCTCACATTTTCATATTCCACACGTTTCATTTTTCAGAGTCTATTCCTCGTAGACATAGACTTTTACAACAAGAATTAGGCCCAAAGACACTCTAAATGACTCACTCCTAAATCCTGGTTGTCTAATCTTTAAGGTCTCAATACACATTCTAGAAATCCTTCTCATAATTCATTGAATACTACAAGGAGATCCAATTTATTTCCCCAATGTGGACCTCAGGGGAAACTCATGGTGTTCAAGGCACCTAACTAGGTATGTTATCATTCCAATTGTTATTTGTCCTTTTTACTCATCTTAAAGAAGATTTAATATCATATGTCATATTTGTATATTCTCACATAACTAGAATGACATAAAGCAAATTAGGATTATCACGAAAGACTGTGAATAAAATGAGAAGAATAAAAATTTGTAATTCACAACATATCTGATTCTTTCCATTTCTACATCCTCTCATAACAGTAATCATTAGTGGGCTTTCAGCCTGAGACATAATCTCATTGTCCAACATTTACCCTAAACATGGTTTCTCAAGAGTAATCAAAGCATGTTAATTCCATCTCAACATATTTCTTATACGTTCATTGCATATCATAGTTCTCATTCAATATTGACAAATACATTAGAACTAGAAATAGTATAAGCATATACACATCTTGTGTCATTCGTCATACTCAGAACATGTTCATCATGCAACATATGTATATTGCATTCCATTTCTATAGATATGAGTAAATCTCAAACATAAACATGCATAACAAACTTAATTGTTTTCTTATTTTATTTTACATTCTCCAGTTAGGTTTACTAATAAACACATGCTGAATATCATTAGAAGTCCATGAAAATCGTCCATTCCCAGAGTACAAGCATTCTATCAAACAATCACGGTCCAAGAGTACATTCTTGTAAATCAGGTCAAATGCTTGAACCTCATCTTTTAATTGAATTCAACTAAAATTATGTGCATTCCTTAATCCCTCATTTGAGATTGTTATTCATTAGCATCACCTAGATGATCATTTTATGGGATAGAGTTTGGTTATTAGATTCATCTACTAATTCTCATCTTTTTCCTTCATTTTGTATTCATTAGTCTCAACTTCTTTCATTCATGTTCATTAAATTTTGGAACCAATCATTCTTAATTCAATTGATATACAATGATTTTCTTCTCATCTACATCCATCAAAGTCCAATTTTAGTATATTTCATTCAATTTGGATTAAACCACATGTAATTAAAAATAAATATTAAAGACTTCAACATGATAAATTCATTAGTTTGATCTTTAACTTGCCATCACCATTCAGTACAATTTTGTTCTTATTGTTTCTTATATTTAGATAAGATTACCATGTCATTGACTTATAATGGAATCCCCATAATAAAAAATGACCATTTCTTATTATACCTACTCACTTTATGTAAAAAGAAAGAATTAGGGTTACATCTTCTTGCACCATGATCTCTAATCATCGCTCATAATTCATTGTTATGTGACATGTATAAAAGACTCATTTTTATATCTAATTTCATAAATTATACCAAAATAGATGAGTTAGGTTTAGATCATGCTGATTAGACTTATTATCGTTAATTAAAGTAATAACACCTACAATTGAGAATTTCATCACATTCACAAGACTATATACAACCTTGAGATTTATTTCTCATACTCACCTCAGTACTAGATTTCTATGGTTTAGGAAGTCATATTAGTTCAACACATCATAAGAGTCATATTATTTAGTAATCTTATCATGGTGCACATGGTTTCATTAGGGCTATTTACACACATGGAAACCCTAGTTTTCATTTTCACATTATTCATTCATCAATCATAAGTATACATTGATTAGTGGACTTCTTTCATTCAACCCTTCTTTACAAACCCTAAATAGGTAATGTCATTACCTCGTACTGATTCGTATGCATGTATCATATACAAATTCTGTAAGATTCAACAATACACTTGTATAATTCATTTTAATACAATTCAAATACGATTCTATACATGTCAATTCAATTTCCAATCATATCAAGCATTGGGCTGGTTTTAAAGCAACATTCACATGAAATAGCATATCCATCTATCCATGGGATTTTTCTATGTAACGCTAGTCAATGTATCAAGAACTAATGAAGTTCAATTCAGTGAGCAGAATATGATTCCCTAATATCTTTCCAAATCAATACCCAATCACATACAAATACAAGCAAGGTTTCTGATTATTTTAGTTGGATAGGATTAAGCTTTAAACATGAATAAAAATATTAAGAGGGAGATAAACACTCACCTAAGGGGACAAGCACCTCAAAAACGTAGTTCATATATTGAATGTCTAGAAATCTAATCAAACTATAGCAATTGAATCCATTTATTCCTCCTCTCAACTCGAAAACCCTAGAAATGGAGATTAGGAGAGAAAGAGTGAGAAAAAGGTGAATATTTGATATCATTTCAAATAAAATTAGAGGAAGGGCCGAAATTTTGACATGTGAGAGAATGTTCACCATGAAAGACTATGCAAAGAAGCTAAACTTGATTTCATCATTTCTCTAACGGTAAAACTATAGGTCAACATCTCTCCTCTCAAAACCCTAGCTCTCCTCTCTCTCAATAATTTCATTTATCGAATATGAATGAGAAATATTATAGCTCCTTGGGTGCTAGTTTGCACATATAGATCAATTAAGGTGCTTGGGTCAATTGTAAATTGATCCAACTTTACACTTTGTCTGATTTCAACATGTTTTTCTGTCATAAAATATGTTACTAAAAATCATTTACTTAATAGGTCAAACCTCTTCCAAAAATTATGAAAATTTATCATATTATGTGATATAGAATTTCAAAGCTCCATTTAAAATGTCAGATCATTGAGAATTACAAATAAATAAATAAAAATAAAACAATACACTGTATACCACAATCTGAAGTATGGTCAGTCAAGTTTATCTCGGGGAAACTCAACTGACACCCCTCTTTGTAGAAATCAAAATCATCCAAAAATTATGAAAACTTAAAAGGATATCTATAATGGAGTTTCCCGACTACAAGTAAAATTTCATATTCAAATACCAAACTTCTATATTTCAGTTTGAATACATGGTCAGTTGAGTTTGTCCAAGGGAAACTCAGCTGATAAATAGGTTAGGAAATTATTCAAATTTTTTGATATTTTACAATAATACTTTTTTTGTTCTCGAAACCATATCCGAATTTCAAGGAGATCATATTTGTATATAAAATACTAAAAATCATTTATTGTAGAACTATAATTATCAAAATTTGTATTCATATGCTACCAAAACCCTAATTTTTACCAATTTGGGATTTTAGTTCTCAAACCCTAATTATTTGATATAAAATAATATTTATAACTTCTCATAATATTTTAATAATTAAAGACTACCATCATTTATCAATCTTAAACAATGACAATCTAGTTAATCATACACTCATCCAAGTAAACCCTAATTAGATGGTTAATATGAAAATGGGTCAATATAACATGGCCCCCTTCCCATACTCCTATGGCTATAAATATATTTTGGTTTCTTATTATTATGTTTAAAAATGGGTAGAGGTTGTTGTTGGGAGATAAGGGAACAAAGTAGGAAGCGGATTCAAAAAATTTACTACTGTATTTCCCAAGAACAACAAGATCACGTCAAAAACTATGTAATGGGAAGGATGGTTTAATAGTTCATACCTAGTCTTCGAGCAAGTCTGGTGATTACAACTCATTGCAATAGTGAATAACTCCTAGTTGCACTTAGACGGTGTCTATGCAACTCCTGGTCTTCATCATAGATAGTAGACTCAAGCAACGTCTGCAACAACTCCACCATGGGCTGTAGGCTGACGTTGTCCTCCTAGAGGCAGATAAAAACCTCCTCACCTCTAGAGAAATCCACATAGACAACCTAGAACTCCTATTTTTCTACTAGAAGAGACAGTACGAAGTTGTACCTCCCATTGGTGTACTCGTCCCCAACTTGCTCTCCCATAATTATTTCTCCCTTGCTATCCCTATCGTTAGCGGGTAGGACTTTCTTGGGCTCTTTATTGGTTACTACAACCAGAGAGGACCACAATTGACAGAGGAAACTGAGTTGTTCTCTGGAAGCCCACAATACCCCTCTATTTATAGGAGGGGTTAGGGCCTGGGTTCCTAGTCTATTTGGGAGTGGAAGGGACCACAAGATCATGAATTTTCACAACATGTGAGCACTAAACCAGCAAGTCCACATGTGAGATGATCAGTTCGCTCAGTGAATCGGTCATTTCACCATGTTTCCCAATCACATATGAATTAGCAATTCAAATCTAGTTAATGCACAACATGACATCAACACTAATCCTTGATGCACTCAAATTTCTCTATGAACTGGGTGTCTCTCCCTTGTGAGGTAGTCATCTCATGACCCCAACCGGTCAGTTGGTCAGCCGAGCCGATCAGTTCACTAAGTGAACTAGTTTATTCATGCCCCAATTTAGACAAAACTCGGCCAATTCAATTTCCAATCCACCTGACACTCCAACCGGTTATTTCAACACATGAGCCGACCAGTTGGGAGTACAATCATCTGATTTGTTGCTTGAATTGAATACCTAAACACTTTACTAATGAATCCAACCATTATTCATGATTAAACTCCTCTTCTAGGTATATCTTATGTGTGTGACCCTATAGGTCCCATATCACTTTGGCAGTGAATGTCCAAAACTAGCTTATGACATCACAAGCAAAGAGCAGTTCCTAGTCACGCATCAATGCTACTTAAGTGAATGGAAAGTTGGATAATAACTTCAACCTACAATTTGTGTAAGGGGTTGCAATTATTGTCTAATTCCTTTATCTCTGATATCTAGAATAAACTAGATGCATTGAATCGTCATCCGCTCAATGTTGAATCCATGTTCCTTTTTTTTTTGATGGTAACAGCTTGTTGCTCTTCTCATTGCTTTGTAACAGTGATATTTACAAGTGAAGAAAAGAGGACTGCCAGAGTGACAATCCATGTTCCTTGATCCTAAAGTAGACTGTCTGAGATATATGTGACCTCAATATCACATATTCATTCACATGTACACGTGCATGCATTTCTCAGTCTCACTTAACAAGTGGACAAGATATCAAACTCTATTAGGAGGGACAAATCCCATCTACATCACTCACAGTCAATCCCCATGTATCACAACTACCCAATCATCACCGTTATGGCAATATGTATTTAGGGTTACGTTTGAAGATGTCAAAGTATACCTAACGACATGTAATGAGTGTAGCAACTTCATGTCTAAGAACCACAATCACCACCTTCACTATGAGAGATGACTATGACTGCCAATGATGGTTTCCATATGTCACTCTCAAGGTGAGTCTATCTGATACACTATTCTCTAACAAATATCTGTGTGCTTGGTTTGATATACCATATCATGATTGATGAGATTATGTCATCAATAAAAACACAATGTAGTCTTATGTGTTACCACTATCTATCTGCCTTCCATAGTAACAACTGACTAGGGACATAATATGAATGTACATGCTTTCAACATCCGTATGATCTCATTTTTCGAGTCACATACTTTAAGACATACATCATTGAGGGGTTGTCATTATTTAGACATTCATTTTGTTTCCTTATTATCTTATAATGGAGTGAAACAAAATGAATTGGAAGCTTTCCTTTATGATAATTAATCAAATCCTATATGTAATATGTCATAGAAATCATCATATGATTTCCTCTTTGGGCATACATACCAACAGACTCCCACTTGCACTTAGAGCCAATAACCCAAAAATCATATTCTTAGTTAACTCAATATGTCCATCATGTTAGGGATAGGGTCGCACTCCCCCTTCTCTCTAGTTTCCTCCCGGCGGCCGCCGCTGGGGGGAGGGAGCACCCTAGGCGCTTTCCTCCCCCTGGCTCTCCAACGTCCACGACAATGACCCCAGTGAGGGGTGGTGTGGATCCATGTGGAAGAGTTGCAGATCGTCTAATTTGTTAGGGTTTCTCCTCACTAGTTTTGAATGGGATTCGTGGAGCATCACGCGGATGAGGTTGGGGTCCGTGGTTCGCATCGTCGACTTGGTTGACTTCCCTCTTATCCAAGAGAGGCAGACGGAAAGAGCACTCCCACCCGGTCTTGGTTCTTGCTGATTGCTCCACATCGCTTCTGGTTATAGAGGGTTTGTTCCCTTTCTCTCGCACATCTCCTACTCATCTCCCGAGTGAGACCTAGTCCTACCAGGTGGATAAAGCCCCTTCGACATCGACTTCAACCTTACTCGATGGCTATGAAGGCTGGTGGGAGACTAGGGCCCACCCCAACTCGCTTGACAATCCTTCAAAGTGGCTTTGCTCTGACAGCGTACTCACCTCAGGTCGTCCTTGGATCTGGGGTTGCGGTAGATAGTTCCCTTTTTGCATCTATCACGGCGGCTGAGCCCTCATTGGACGACTCGTACGTCTCCCTGGCCGGTGTGTCCTTCTTGGTGATGCCTCCTGAGTTGGGTTCCCCGACAGAGCAGAGGGTGGCGCAAGCCTGGTGACCCTCTACTGTTGTGTGGTGGAACGTCCTCCATGTGTTTGTGGAAATGCCTCTGTTTAAGCAGGGGCATTGGATTTAGGTGGGTTCCCGTCTTGAGGTGGCCTGGCCACTGGATGATCTTAGTGTGTTTGGTTCTATGGGGTGCAGGTCGTCTTCTCCCCTTGGATCCATCTGACATTGCGTGAAGACTTCACCCTTTGGGTGCATGTGGTGTTGCTGCTGTGCAAATAACAACATTCTGAGTATGACCCATTATGTGCTTCTTATTAAGATGGAGTTAACCAAGGAGTAGGGGTTGACGTTGCTATTTGATTTCTGTCCCCTTTCGTCTCAATTTGTGGGTGTATCTAAAAGCTAGTGATGAGAGGATCAGCGGTCTTCAACCTCAGGTCTTCTATTCTTTGCTGCTCAGCAGGATGTGCTCGTGCTTCCAGTTGCTGACTTGGACCAAGTCCGAGTCCTGGATATCTTACGAAGCCTAGAATTGGTGTGTAGGTGCTGAGTCCCTAGAGTTCTTAGTCTTATGGGGTGTGGTCCGCCTGCATTGTCTTTGTACTCATACTTTGTGGGTGTTCTTTATGCTATTGAGTGCTTGGCTATGCTTAAGGCTTCATGTCATTAGGTCGAGTTGTTTAGGGTCTAAGCCTTATTTACAGTTTAAGGTCTTTTTGTTCTTTTGCCCTTGATTACTAGCTTGTTGGTATCAAGGTTTTTTTTGTTTCTTTCTATAATGGGGTATTTAGTGTTGGATCCTAGATGGGTGATTAGATGATCTAGAGGGGGGGTGAATAGACCTAAAAGCACTTAAACAAAACTCATTAAACCTTCAAGATATATGACAAGATAAGGTTGCTAAATAGGTAATTTGAGTGCAACTAAAACATACATAGCAAGGGAGAGAGAGATTGAACATACACCAATTAGACAAGCTATTTAGAGTGGTTCCACACTTCAAACTAGAAGTGTGTCAGTCCACTTGCCTAGAGAGGTCAACCTCTAGGACTTCCAAACTATTGCACTCTTATATTCATTCATAAGACATACAATACATGACCAACCAAAGGACTTACCTATCTAATACAAAGAGTCTTCAGCCTTACCAAGGACTTACCCACTTTGCAAGAGTCTTCCACCTTTCTTCCAAGGACTTACCTACTCTTTCCCAAGTCTTCAGCCTTGCAGGAATTACCCACTCTTCTTGGATCTTCCGCCTTTGACTTCGCCTTCACTCGGAGAAGCTTCCACCAAGGACTTACCCACTTGAGCTTGAGTCTTCTGCCTTCTCCAAGGGCTTACTCACTCTAGCTCTAAGTCTTCAGCCTTGAACTTCACCAAAGGACTCCTTCCCTTGTTCTTCTTCACCTCTCTTGGACAAGAGAGAGAACCTTCATCTTCATGATTGCAAATGAGAGATGGGGAGGTGGTGGAAATGAGAGCCTCACAAGATATACATATAGGACTAGCTCTCATACAGATTTCCTACTCACTCTAATGGATGTAGCAAGTGATTAAGCTTAGAGAGAGAGAGGAGGCTGTAGGAAACACTCAACTATAGAATAGGATCCTCACATAGAGTTTGCAATGAATGCTCAACCTTGGAATGAAGCTCAAGGGGTCCTATTTATAGCTGGGGATGCCTCTTAGCCTTTGGTAACACTTGAGAATGAAAAATAGCCGTTTTATGGCTTGCAACAGATCTATTTTCACTTGTTGCAACTCCACAATGGCTAGAAACACTTTTCTGCACTTTTCCGTACAGTGCAATCGGTCGAGTTTCTATAAGGGTAACTCGACCGATAGAGTAAAAGACAAAGCTAATATTCAGACCATCGGTCGAGTTTGTCCTGAGGAAACTCGACTGACCAATGAAAATCAATTTGGTCAGTTACTCCATCGATCGCGTTCTGTGTAAACACAACTCGACCGATGCAATCTTCAGAAAATTGATCAAGGATGATCGGTCGAGTTTTCAGGCTGGGAAACTCGACCGACAAAGTGCCTGTAATCAATTTTCAAAGTTGCATCTAAAGTGCTCTAATATTCGATCTAAGTGTTCTTGATATTTTTCTAATCTTAATTACAAGTCATACAATCATTACAAGTGATTTACAACATGATTCTAATGGATATACATCATATTACAAAAACGTGCACTTGTATGACTTTGACTTGTCTTTTCTCCAATTTGATATGCGCAAGTTAGGGCAATTGGAGTGTGTCTATACCTAATCTGAAATCACTCAAGTAGAGACATTAGACACCAATATGTGGAATGGTTAGTCATCATCAAAACATGGGTTTAGTCAATTTAGACGTGAGTCAACATTGACCTAATTGACCTTGAGTCAACAATCTCCCCCTTTTTGAAGATGACAAACCATTCATAAATGTATTGAAAGCATTTAAGTAAATTCATACCTTTGATGAAACCTAGGGGTTTCAATGGAATTGAGTTCATATGCTCCCCCTCAATTGATGTGCATGGAGTTCTCATACTCCCCCTCAATTGATGCTATTTCTCCTGCATGGTTAGCTTTCATAACATTTATAGAATACTATGTCTTCTACTCATATATGTTCTACACATATATGTCTTCTCCCCTTTACCTTCTCCCTTTTACATGGACATGCTTCTCCTCTTCATGTAAGACATGCCTTCTTCCTCTTTTTAAAAGAAGACATACCTTTCTCCCCCTTTGTCATTTCAAAAAGTGCGGTTATGAAGAAATAAGAAACATCACTTGTTAAAGAGAAAGGAGATAACACAAATATATATAAGGAGAGTGAGGGGCTTGTCCAAGCATACAAAGAAAAGCAAGTTAAAGCATATACTTGAACAACCCAAAATGCAAGATAAAGTGTTGCAGAAAAATAATAAACCATAATTTTGACCTCAAGATGACGGAATTTGACCAAAAACCATCAGAGCTCATAGCAAAGAAATGAGTCTTGCTCAGAAGGTTGTTTCTGCATGAAAAACACTACACTTGCAGCAAGAACTGAAACTGGAGCAAAATCTGCATAAAATCCAAAAATACTCCAATTCCTACATACAATGTAGCTCTTTGTGCCCTGCATCACAATGTTATGCAAGCAACTCAATATAGTAGATATTCAATTCAAGGAACAATCTTGAGCATGTATGAGACAAGATACAAGCATAGCATATAGATGAGCAAAGATGCCAATTTTAAACAAGGCTAGAACTACATGTATATGAACTACTAGTAGATGTTATCACAAGTTAGGACTACTAGCAGGATCTATATCATAGCAAGGGATACCAAAAGATACACAAGATAAAGCAAGCTATGAGTAGATGTAGAGATATTTCCAAACAAAGAGATATGCAATTTTAGAAGCATGAAAGGATATAACTCACTAGATATGCATCCTTACCAAAAGATGATTACCACTAAGAACCTCAAGGTTGTATCAAAACAAGATATACACCTAGATAGATGTAGCAAGTTAGAGCACAATGGAAGCAATTTTTAGACACAACCAAGAGATCCAAACAGATCATCATCAAAACATGCAAAACAACTCAAAGCAAGTAATTGCAAGATATATATATATATATATATATATATATATATACCAATTTAGAGCAATTAGAGAGATAGAGTTGTAAGCAAGATAGGCAATTTAGAACATGGCAATATGCATATATAAAGGTACCAAAATAGTGCCAAAGAATAAGGCTATTGGTTGAGAAAATCTAGTTGAGAGGGAAATTCTCACTCAATAAGCCAAATTTATATTCTGTACACAGTGTTATCGGTCGGGTTCTGTGCAAGGACAACTCGACCGATGACAGCTGTTGGCAACACCCATTGGTGCCTATCTGTCGAGTTTCAATAGGGCAAACTCGACCGACAGATCAACTGTCACAAAACACATATATTTCATAAAAGTATATTCAAAGGCATGCTAAATATACAAACCATATCCAAACATGTCTAAGCAAGTTAGTAATGAACTATAGAAGCATTAGAAATAGTTTTTTTGAACAAGAGTGTGAAGAGAATCACAAAATGCCACTTTTGACTCAAAAACCATATGTATAGTGCACACTAACTTGACAAAAACAAGTTAGAAATTGTTACAAGCAATAAAACATTTACCTTTGTGCTTATCATTGCTTTTTCCACTTGTTGTTACCCTCTACACATCTCACCTTTCTTCTTTCATGTGGATTGAGAAGTCAATTTGCAATTCAATAATTCAAGTCAATCCATTTGCAAGTGCCTACAAGAAGAAAGATGAAATGGTCCCCAATCATGTTTTTGGGTCCGGAGGAGTTAGTTTAGCAACCCAAATCCTATTGTTCTTGGGTGCTTTCCTAAAAGGACAACAAGTAGAATAATGACCAATTTCATTGCAATAATTACAAGTGCCCGTAGCCTTGGAACTGGAGGATTCTTCATTGAAAATTGAAGGTCCTTTGTCTTTGTTGTTCCCTTGACTACTATCATATCCTAAACCATGTCTACCAATTTTTTTGGTAGTATGATGTAGGATTTCATTAAGGCTCTTCTTACCAACTAAGAATCTTTGCAAAGAAGATCTCAAACTATCATTATCATTCTTAAGAGAAGGAATAGTAGAAGACAATTGATTAATATTATCTCTAGCATGCAAAAGATCATTTTCTAAGCAAAGAGCTTTAGTTAAATAAGAATCTCTATCAATATGAAGAGCAGCAACATCATTCTCTCTACTAGTAGAACTAGAACAAGAATCATGCACATTGATTTTAGCAAGCAAGGAGGCATTTTCTGTTTCTAATTCTTGCAAAACATAATCTTTGTCCTTGTTTTCATATTTAAGAACATCAATATCATGCATGAGAGAATCAATAATTAAAGTATGCTCTTCATTAGAACTAGGCATGATAGATTGAGCTTCTAAAAATCTAATCTTATCAAGCAAACTAGCATTTTCAAGTTTAAGAGAGTCTACTTGACTAAGACAATCATTTTTATCATCAAGCAAGCAAGAATTAGCATATTCAAGATCATCTAGTTCTATATGCAAATTATCAACAATTCTAGCAAGCTTTTTCTTTTTCTTTTTCTTTTTAGAAGACTTAAAAGAGGCACAAATATCATGAATAATAGCAATCATAGATTCTTTATCTAAAGAGTTTAGATTTACCTCACTTGAGTCTTCACTTGTTGATGCTATAAGAGCAAAATGGCATTCTCCTTCATCACTAGAGCTTGAGCTTGATCCTTCACTTGAATCTTCACTTGAGGTCGAGTTGGAGGAGCCACTTGAGCTTGAGTGCCATTTCTCCTTCTTGTGAAGATGGGTCTTTTTGCCTTGTGGGCAATCTTCCTTGTAGTGACCCTTCTTTCCACATGTGAAGCACTGAATGGAGGAGGACTTGCCTTTGTAGATTTTACCCTTGGAGTACATGGCATCTTCTTTAGCTTGAGAGGATGGAGAGACTTGTTCTATCATAGCTTCAATTTGAGCCTTCATTTCAGCTTTCTTCATTCTCTTTATCTCTTTCTTCGCTTGTCTTTCTACTTCCTCCCTCTTGTCAAGTATAGCTTCATGTGCTTGTAGATTTCCAATGAGCTCTTCAATAGGAATATCCTTGAGAGACCTTGCTTCTTCGATAGAAGTCACCTTGGGTTCCCACCTCTTGGGGAGAGTTCTAAGGATCTTTGAGTTGATCTCTCCACTAGACATAGGATGTCCTAGAACAGCAAGACCATTCACAATGGTGTTGAGCCTTGAGTACATGCTGGCTATACTCTCCTCCTTTCCCATCTTGAACTTCTCAAGCAGCCCTTTGAGCATTTGGACTTTGCTTTCCTTCACTTGATATGTCCCTTCATAAGTGATGCAAAGCTTTCTCCATACCTCATAGGCCGTCTCACAAGAAGAAATTCAGTTGAACTCGGTGGGGGTCATTGAGGCATAGAGTATGTGCATGGCTCTAGCATTCAAGGTTGTTTTCATCAAAATGGCTTCATCCCATTCTTCAATCTTTGTCTTTGGTAGCTCGTATGGGTTGTTCACCATTTGCCACATCTCAAGACTTGATCCTTGGATGTAGAATTGGAGCCTTCTTATCCAATAGAGGAAATTGCTCCCATCAAAGATTGGTAGGCTGATTCTCCCTCTTTGGTAGTCACCCATCTTCTCCTACTTGTTGAACTATGCTTGGAGAAGACCCGCTCTGATACCAATTGTTGGATCCTAGATGGGTGATTAGATGCTCTAGAGGGGGGTGAATAGAGCTGAAAGCACTTAAATAAAACTCATTAAACCTTCAAGATATATGACAAGATAAGGTTGCTAAATAGGTAATTTGAGTGCAACTAAAACATACATAGCAAGGGAGAGAGAGATTGAACATACACCAATTAGACAAGCTATTTATAGTGGTTCCACACTTCAAACTAGAAGTGTGTCAGTCCACTTGCCTAGAGATGTCAACCTCTAGGACTTCCAAACTATTGCACTCTTATATTCATTCATAAGACATACAATACATGACCAACCAAAGGACTTACCTATCCAATACAAAGAGTCTTCAACCTTACCAAGTACTTACCCACTTTGAAAGAGTCTTCCGCCTTTCTTCCAAAGACTTACATACTCTTGCCCAAGTCTTCAGCCTTGCAGGAATTACCCACTCTTCTTGGATCTTCCGTATTTGACTTCGCCTTCACTCGGAGAAGCTTCCACCAAGGACTTACCCACTTGAGCTTGAGTCTTCTGTCTTCTCCAAGGGCTTACCCACTCTAGCTCCAAGTCTTCAGCCTTGATCTTCACCAAAGGACTCCTTCCCTTGTTCTTCTTCACCTCTCTTGGACAAGAGAGAGAACCTTCATCTTCATGATTGCAAATGAGAGATGGGGAGGTGGTGGAAGTGAGAGCCTCACAAGATATACATATAGGACTAGCTCTCTTACAGATTTCCTACTCACTCTAATGGATGTAGCAAGTGATTAAGCTTAGAGAGAGAGAGGAGGCTGTAGGAAACACTCAACTATAGAATAGGAGCCTCACATAGAGTTTGCAATGAATGCTCAACCTTGGAATGAAGCCCAAGGGGTCCTATTTATAGTTGGGGATGCCTCTTAGCCTTTGGGAACACTTGAAAACGAAAACTAGCCATTTTATGGCTTGCAACAGATCTATTTTTACTTGTTGCAACTCCACAACGGCTAGAAACACTTTTCTGCACTTTTCCGTACAGTGCAATTGGTCAAGTTTCTATAAGGGTAACTCGACCGATAGAGTAAAAGACAAAGCCGATATTCAGACCATCGGTCGAGTTTGTCCTGAGGAAACTCGACCGACCAATGAAAATCAATTTGGTCAGTTACTCCATCGGTCGAGTTCTGTGTAAACACAACTCGACCGATGCAATCTTCAAAAAATTGATCAAGGATGATCAGTCGAGTTTTCAGGTTGGGAAACTCGACCGACAAAGTGCCTGTAATCAATTTTCAAAGTTGCATCTAAAGTGCTTTAATATTCAATCTAAGTGCTCCTGGTATTTTTCTAATCTTAATTATAAGTCATACAATCATTACAAGTGATTTACAACATGAT
This sequence comes from Alisma plantago-aquatica, assembly GCA_963693085.1. NCBI lineage: Eukaryota > Viridiplantae > Streptophyta > Magnoliopsida > Alismatales > Alismataceae > Alisma > Alisma plantago-aquatica. The sequence continues at coordinate 459,255,621 of OY856414.1, forward strand.
TCTAATGGATATACATCATATTACAAAAACGTGCACTTGTATGACTTTGACTTGTCTTTTCTCCAATTTGATATGCGCAAGTTAGGGCAATTGGAGTGTGTCTGTACCTAATTTGAAATCACTCAAGTAGAGACATTAGACACCAATATGTGGAATGGTTAATCATCATCAAAACATGGGTTTAGTCAATTTAGACGTGAGTCAACATTGACCTAATTGACCTTGAGTCAACAATCTTCCCCTTTTTGAAGATGACAAACCATTCATAAATGTATTGAAAGCATTTAAGTAAAATCATACCTTTGGAGAAACCTAGGGGTTTCAATGGAATTGAGTTCATATGCTCCCCCTCAATTGATGTGCATGAAGTTCTCATACTCCCCCTCAATTGATGCTATTTCTCCTACATGTTTAGCTTTCATAACATTTATAAAATACTATGTCTTCTACTCATATATGTTCTACACATATATGTCTTCTCCCCTTTACCTTCTCCCTTTTACATGGACATGCTTCTCCTCTTCATGTAAGACATGCCTTCTTCCTCTTTTTAAAAGAAGACATACCTTTCTCCCCCTTTGTCATTTCAAAAAGTGGGGTTATGAAGAAATAAGAAACATCACTTGTTAAAGAGAAAGGAGATAACACAAATATATATAAGGAGAGTGAGGGGCTTGTCCAAGCATACAAAGAAAAGAAAGTTAAAGCATATACTTGAACAACCCAAAATGCAAGATAAAGTGTTGCAGAAAAACAATAAACCATAATTTTGACCCTCAAGATGACGGAATTTGACCAAAAACCATCAGAGCTCATCGCGAAACAATGAGTCTTGCTCAGAAGGTTGTTTCAGCATGAAAAACACTACACTTGCAGCAAGAACTGAAACTGGAGCAAAATCTGCATAAAATCCAAAAGTACTCCAATTCCTACATACAATGTAGCTCTTTGTGCCCTGCATCACAATGTTATGCAAGCAACTCAAGATAGTAGATATTCAATTCAAGGAACAATCTTGAGCATGTATGAGACAAGATACAAGCATAGCATATAGATGAGCAAAGATGCCAATTTTAAACAAGGCTAGAACTACATGTATATGAACTACTAGTAGATGTTATCACAAGTTAGGACTACTAGTAGGATCTAGATCATAGCAAGGGATACCAAAAGATACACAAGATAAAGCAAGCTATGAGTAGATGTAGAGATATATCCAAACAAAGAGATATGCAATTTTAGAAGCATGAAAGGATATAACTCACTAGATATGCATCCTTACCAAAAGATGATTACCACTAAGAACCTCAAGGTTGTATCAAAACAAGAAATACACCTAGATAGATGTAGCAAGTTAGAGCACAACGGAAGCAATTTTTAGACACAACCAAGAGATCCAAACAGATCATCATCAAAACATGCAAAACAACTCAAAGCAAGTAATTGCAATATATATATATATATATATATATATATATATATACCAATTTAGAGCAATTAGAGAGATAGAGTTGTAAGCAAGATAGGAAATTTAGAACATGGCAATATACATATATAAAGGTACCAAAGGAGTGCCAAAGAATAAGGCTATTGGTTGAGAAAATCTAGTTGAGAGGGAAATTCTCACTCAATAAGCCAAATTTATATTATGTGCACAGTGTTATCGGTCGGGTTCTGTGCAAGGACAACTCGACTGATGACAGCTTTTAGCAACACCCATTGGTGTCTATCGGTCGAGTTTCAATAGGGCAAACTCGACCAACAGATTAGCTGTCACAAAGCACATATATTTCATAAAAGCATATTCAAAGGCATGCTAAATATACAAACCATATCCAAACATGTCTAAGCAAGTTAGTAATGCACTATAGAAGCATTAGAAACAGTTTTTTGAACAAGAGTGTGAAGAGAATCACAAAATGCCACTCTTGACTCAAAAACCATATGTATAGTGCACACTAACTTGACAAAAACAAGTTAGAAATTGTTACAAGAAATAAAACATTTACCTTTGTGCTTATCATTGCTTTTTCCACTTGTTGTTACCCTCTACACATCTCACCTTTCTTCTTTCATGTGGATTGAGAAGTCAATTTGCAATTCAATAATTCAAGTCAATCCATTTGCAAGTGCCTACAAGAAGAAAGATGAAATGGTCCCCAATCATGTTTTTGGGCCCGAAGGAGTTAGTTTAGCAACCCAAATCCTATTGCTCTTGGGTGCTTTCCTAAAAGGACAACAAGTAGAATAATGACCAATTTCATTGCAATAATTACAAGTGCCCGTAGCCTTGGAACTGGAGGATTCTTCATTGAAAATTGAAGGTCCTTTGTCTTTGTTGTTCCCTTGATTACTATCATATCCTAAACCATGTCTACCAATTTGTTTGGTAGTATGATGTAGGATTTCATTAAGGCTCTTCTTACCAACTAAGAATCTTTGCAAAGAAGATCTCAAACTATCATTATCATGCTTAAGAGAAGGAATAGAAGAAGACAATTGATTAATATTATCTCTAGCTTGTAAAAGATCATTTTCTAAGCAAAGAACTTTAGTTAAATAAGAATCTCTATCAATATGAAGAGCAGCAACATCATTCTCTCTACTAGTAGAACTAGAATAAGAATCATTCACATTGATTTTAGCAAACAAGGAGGCATTTTCTGTTTCTAATTCTTGCAACAAATAATCTTTGTCCTTGTTTTCATATTTAAGAACATCAATATCATGCATGAGAGAATCAATAATTAAAGTATGCTCTTCATTAGAACTAGGCATGATAGGTTGAGCTTCTAAAAATCTAATCTTACCAAGCAAACTAGCATTTTCAAGTTTAAGAGAGTCTACTTGACTAAGACAATCATTTTTATCATCAATCAAGCAAGAATTAGCATATTCAAGATCATCTAGTTCTATATGCAAATTATCAACAATTCTAGCAAGCTTTTTCTTTTTCTTTTTCTTTTTCTTTTTAGAAGACTTAAAAGAGGCACAAATATCATGAATAATAGCAATCAAAGATTCTTTATCTAAAGAGTTTAGATTTACCTCACTTGAGTCTTCACTTGTTGATGCTATAAGAGCAAAATGGCATTCTCCTTCATCACTAGAGCTTGAGCTTGATCATTCACTTGAATCTTCACTTGAGCTCGAGTTGGAGGAGCCACTTGAGCTTGAGTGCCATTTCTCCTTCTTGTGAAGATGGGTCATTTTGCCTTGTGGGCAATCTTCCTTGTAGTGACCCTTCTTTCCACATGTGAAGCACCGGATGGAGGAGGACTTGCCTTTGTAGAGTTTACCCTTGGAGTACATGGCATCTTCTTTAGCTTGAGAGGATGGAGAGACTTGTTCCATTATAGCTTCAATTTGAGCCTTCATTTCAGCCTTCTTCATTCTCTTTAGCTCTTTCTTTGCTTGTCTTTCTACTTCCTCCCTCTTGTCAAGTGTAGCTTCATGTGCTTGTAGATCTCCAATGAGCTCTTCAATAGGAATATCCTTGAGAGACCTTGCTTCTTCAATGGAAGTCACCTTGGGTTCCCACCTCTTGGGGAGAGTTCTAAGGATCTTTGAGTTGATCTCTCCACTAGACATAGGATGTCCTAGAACAGCAAGACCATTCACAATGGTGGTGAGCCTTGAGTACATGTTGGCTATACTCTCCTCCTTTTCCATCTTGAACTTCTCAAGCAGCCTTTTGAGCATGTAGACTTTGCTTTCCTTAATTTGATCTGTCCCTTCATAAGTGATGCAAAACTTTCTCCATACCTCATAGGCCGTCTCACAAGAAGAAATTCGGTTGAACTCGGTGGGGGTCATGGAGGCATAGAGTATGTGCATGGCTCTAGCATTCAAGGTTGCTTTCATCAAGGTGGCTTCATCCCATTCTTCAATCTTTGTCTTTGGTAGCTCGTATGGGCTGTTCACCATTTGCCACATCTCAAGACTTGATCCTTGGATGTAGAATTGGAGCCTTCTTCTCCAATAGAGGAAATTGGTCCCATCAAAGATTGGTAGGCTGGTTCTCCCTCCTTGGTAGTCACCCATCTTCTCCTACTTGTTGAAGTATGCTTGGAGAAGACATGCTCTGATACCAATTGTTGGATCCTAGATGGGTGATTAGATGCTCTAGAGGGGGGGTGAATAGAGTTGAAAACACATAAACAAAACTCATTAAACCTTCAATATATATGACAAGATAAGGTTGCTAAATAGGTAATTTGAGTGCAACTAAAACATACATAGCAAGGGAGAGAGAGATTGAACATACACCAATTAGACAAACTATTTAGAGTGGTTCCACACATCAAACTAGAAGTGTGTCAGTCCACTTGCCTAGAGATGTCAACCTCTAGGACTTCTAAACTATTGCACTCCTATATTCATTCATAAGACATACAATACATGACCAACCAAAGGACTTACCTATCCAATATAAAGAGTCTTCAACCTTACCAAGTACTTACCCACTTTGCAACAGTCTTCCGCCTTTCTTCCAAGGACTTACCTACTCTTGCCCAAGTATTCAGCCTTGCAGGAATTACCCACTCTTCTTGGATCTTCCGCCTTTGACTTCGCCTTCACTCGGAGAAACTTCCACCAAGGACTTACCCACTTGAGCTTGAGTCTTCTGCCTTCTCCAAGGGCTTACCCACTCTAGCTCCAAGTCTTCAGCCTTCATCTTCACCAAAGGACTCCTTCCCTTGTTCTTCTTCACCTCTCTTGGACAAGAGAGAGAACCTTCATCTTCATGATTGCAAATGAGAGATGGGGAGGTGGTGGAAGTGAGAGCCTCACAAGATATACATATAGGACTAGCTCTCTTACAGATTTCCTACTCACTCTAATGGATGTAGCAAGTGATTAAGCTTAGAGAGAGAGAGGAGGCTGTAGGAAGCACTCACCTATAGAATAGGAGCCTCATATAGAGTTTGCAATGAATGCTCAACCTTGGAATGAAGCCCAAGGGGTCCTATTTATAGCTGGGGATGCCTCTTAGCCTTTGGGAACACTTGAGAACGAAAACTAGCCGTTTTATGGCTTGCAACGGATCTATTTTCACTTGTTGCAACTCCACAACGGCTAGAAACACTTTTCTGCACTTTTCCTTACAATGCAATCGGACGAGTTTCTATAAGGGTAACTCGACCGATAGAGTAAAAGACAAAGCCGATATTCATACCATCGGTCGAGTTTGTCCTGAGGAAACTTGACCGACCAATGAAAATCAATTTGGTCAGTTACTCCATCAGTCGAGTTCTGTGTAAACACAAATCGACCGATGCAATCTTCAGAAAATTTATCAAGGATGATCGGTCGAGTTTTCAGGCTGGGAAACTCGACCGACAAAGTGCCTGTAATCAATTTTCAAAGTTGCATCTAAAGTGCTTTAATATTCGATCTAAGTGCTCCTGATATTTTTCTAATCTTAATTACAAGTCATACAATCATTACAAGTGATTTACAACATGATTCTAATGGATATACATCATATTACAAAAACGTGCACTTGTATGACTTTGACTTGTCTTTTCTCCAATTTGATATGTGCAAGTTAGGGCAAATGGAGTGTGTCTGTACCTAATCTGAAATCACTCAAGTAGAGACATTAGACACCAATATGTGGAATGGTTAGTCATCATCAAAAAATGGGTTTCGTCAATTTAGACATGAGTCAACATTGACCTTGAGTCAACAATCTCCCCTTGTTTGAAGATGACAAACCATTCATAAATGTATTGAAAGCATTTAAGTAAATTCATACCTTTGGAGAAACCTAGGGGTTTCAATGGAATTGAGTTCATATGCTCCCCCTCAATTGATGTGCATGGAGTTCTCATACTCCCCCTCAATTGATGTTATTTCTCCTGCATGGTTAGCTTTCATAACATTTATAGAATACTATGTCTTCTACTCATATATGTTCTACTCATATATGTCTTCTCCACTTTACCTTCTCCCTTTTACATGGACATGCTTCTCCTCTTCATGTAAGACATGCCTTCTTCCTCTTTATAAAAGAAGACATACCTTTCTCCCCCTTTGTCATTTCAAAAAGTGGGGTTATGAAGAAATAAGAAACATCACTTGTTAAAGAGAAATGAGATAACACAAATATATATAAGGAGAGTGAGGGGCTTGTCCAAGCATACAAAGAAAAGCAAGTTAAAGCATATACTTGAACAACCCAAAATGCAAGATAAAGTGCTGGAGAAAAATAATAAACCATAAATTTGACCCTCAAGATGACGGAATTTGACCAAAAACCATCAGAGCTCATCGCGAAACAATGAGTCTTGCTCAGAAGGTTGTTTCAGCATGAAAAACACTACACTTGCAGCAAGAACTGAAACTGGAGCAAAATCTGCATAAAATCCAAAAATACTCCAATTCCTACATACAATGTAGCTCTTTGTGCCCTGCATCACAATGTTATGCAAGCAACTCAAGATAGTAGATATTCAATTCAAGGAACAATCTTGAGCATGTATGAGACAAGATACAAGCATAGCATATAGATGAGCAAAGATGCCAATTTTAAACAAAGCTAGAACTACATGTATATGAACTACTAGTAGATGTTATCACAAGTTAGGACTACTAGCAGGATCTAGATCATAGCAAGGAATACCAAAAGATACACAAGATAAAGCAAGCTATGAGTAGATGTAGAGATATATCCAAACAAAGAGATATGTAATTTTAGAAGCATGAAAGGATATAACTCACTAGATATGCATCCTTACCAAAAGATGATTACCACTAAGAACCTCAAGGTTGTATCAAAACAAGATATACACCTAGATAGATGTAGCAAGTTAGAGCACAACGGAAGCAATTTTTAGACACAACCAAGAGATCCAAACAGATCATCATCAAAACATGCAAAACAACTCAAAGCAAGTAATTGCAATATATATATATATATATATACCAATTTAGAGAAATTAGAGAGATAGAGTTGTAAGCAAGATAGGCAATTTAGAACATGGCAAAATGCATATATAAAGGTACCAAAGGAGTGCCAAAGAATAAGGCTATTGGTTGAGAAAATCTAGTTGAGAGGGAAATTCTCACTCAATAAGCCAAATTTATATTCTGTGCACAGTGTTATCAGTCGGGTTCTGTGCAAAGACAACTCGACCGATAACAGCTTTTGGCAACACCCATTGGTGCCTATCGGTCGAGTTTCAATAGGGCAAACTCGACCGATAGATCAGCTGTCACAAAACACATATATTTCATAAAAGCATATTCAAAGGCATGCTAAATATACAAACCATATCCAAACATGTCTAAGCAAGTTAGTAATGCACTATAGAAGCATTAGAAATATTTTTTTGAACAAGAGTGTGAAGAGAATCACAAAATGCCACTTTTGACTCAAAAACCATATGTATAGTGCACACTAACTTGACAAAAACAAGTTAGAAATTGTCACAAGCAATAAAACATTTACCTTTGTGCTTATCATTGCTTTTTCCACTTGTTGTTACCCTCTACACATCTCAACTTTCTTCTTTCATGTGGATTGAGAAGTCAATTTGCAATTCAATAATTCAAGTCAATCCATTTGCAAGTGCCTACAAGAAGAAAGATGAAATGGTCCCCAATCATGTTTTTGGGTCCAGAGGAGTTAGTTTAGCAACCCAAATCCTATTGCTCTTGGGTGCTTTCCTAAAAGGACAACAAGTAGAATAATGACCAATTTCATTGCAATGATTACAAGTACCCGTAGCCTTGGAACTGGAGGATTCTTCATTGAAAATTGAAGGTCCTTTGTCTTTGTTGTTCCCTTGACTACTATCATATCCTAAACCATGTCTACCAATTTGTTTGGTAGTATGATGTAGGATGTCATTAAGGCTCTTCTTACCAACTAAGAATCTTTACAAAGAAGATCTCAAACTATCATTATCATGCTTAAGAGAAACAATAGTAGAATACAATTGATTAATATTATCTCTAGCATTCAAAAGATCATTTTCTAAGCAAAGAGCTTTAGTTAAATAAGAATCTCTATCAATATGAAGAGCAGTAACATCATTCTCTCTACTAGTAGAACTAGAACAAGAATCATGCACATTGATTTTAGCAAGCAAGGAGGCATTTTCTGTTTCTAATTCTTGCAAAACATAATCTTTGTCCTTGTTTTCAGATTTAAGAACATCAATATCATGCATGAGAGAATCAATAATTAAAGTATGCTCTTCATTAGAACTAGGCATGATAGGTTGAGCTTCTAAAAATCTAATCTTATCAAGCAAACTAGCATTTTCAAGTTTAAGAGAGTCTACTTGACTAAGACAATCATTTTTATCATCAAGCAAGTAAGAATTAGCATATTCAAGATCATCTAGTTCTATATGCAAATTATCAACAATTCTAGCAAGCTTTTTCTTTTTCTTTTTAGAAGACTTAAAAGAGGCACACATATCATGAATAATAGCAATCAAAGATTCTTTATCTAAAGAGTTTAGATTTACCTCACTTGAGTCTTCACTTGTTGATGCTATAAAAGCAAAATGGCATTCTCCTTCATCACTAGAGCTTGAGCTTGATCCTTCAATTGAATCTTCACTTGAGCTCGAGTTGGAGGAGCCACTTGAGCTTGAGTGCCATTTCTCCTTCTTGTGAAGATGGGTCTTTTTGCTTTGTGGGCAATCTTCCTTGTAGTGACCCTTCTTTCCACATGTGAAGCACCAGATTGAGGACGACTTGCCTTTGTAGAGATTACCCTTGGAGTACATGGCATCTTCTTTAGCTTGAGAGGATGGAGAGACTTGTTCCAATATAGCTTCAATTTGAGCCTTCATTTCAGCCTTCTTCATTTTCTTTAGCTCTTTCTTCTCTTGTCTTTCTACTTCCTCCCTCTTGTCAAGTGTAGCTTCATGTGCTTGTGGATTTCCAATGAGCTCTTCAATAGGAATATCCTTGAGAGACCTTGCTTCTTCAATGGAAGTTACCTTGGGTTCCCACCTCTTGGGGAGAGTTCTAAGGATCTTTGAGTTGATCTCTCCACTAGACATAGGATGTCCTAGAACAGCAAGACCATTCACAATGGTGTTGAGCCTTGAGTACATGTTGGCTATACTCTCCTCCTTTCCCATCTTGAACTTTCTCAAGCAGCCCTTTGAGCATGTAGACTTTGCTTTCCTTCACTTGATCTGTCCCTTCATAAGTGATGCAAAGCTTTCTTCATACCTCATAGGCCGTCTCACAAGAAGAAATTCAGTTGAACTCGGTGGGGGTCATGGAGGCATAGAGTATGTGAATGGCTCTAGCATTCAAGGTTGCTTTCATCAAGTTGTCTTCATCCAATTCTTCAATCTTTATCTTTGGTAGCTCGTATGGGCTGTTCACCATTTGCCACATCTCAAAACTTGATCCTTGGATGTAGAATTGGAGCCTTCTTCTCCAATAGAGGAAATTGCTCCCATCAAAGATTGGTAGGCTGATTCTCCCTCCTTGGTAGTCACCCATCTTCTCTTACTTGTTGAAGTATGTTTGGAGAAGACCCTCTCTAATACCAATTGTTGGATCCTAGATGGGTGATTAGATGCTCTAGAGAGGGTGAATAGAGCTAAAAGCACTTAAACAAAACTCATTAAACCTTCAAGATATATGACAAGATAAGGTTGCTAAATAGGTAAGTGCAACTAAAACATACATATCAAGGGAGAGAGAGATTGAACATACACCAATTAGACAAGCTATTTAGAGTGGTTCCACACTTCAAACTAGAAGTGTGTCAGTCCACTTGCCTAGAGAGGTCAACCTCTAGGACTTCCAAACTATTGCACTCTTATATTCATTCATAAGACATAAAATACATGACCAACCAAAGGACTTACCTATCCAATACAAAGAGTCTTCAACCTTACCAAGGAGTTACCCACTTTGCAAGAGTCTTCCACCTTTCTTCCAAGGACTTACCTACTCTTGCCCAAGTCTTCAGCCTTGCAGGAATTACCCACTCTTCTTGGATCTTCCGCCTTTGACTTCGCCTTCACTCGGAGAAGCTTCCACCAAGGACTTACCCACTTGAGCTTGAGTCTTCTGCCTTCTCTAAGGGCTTACCCACTCTAGCTCTAAGTCTTTCGCCTTGATCTTCACCAAAGGACTCCTTCCCTTGTTCTTCTTCACCTCTCTTGGACAAGAGAGAGAAACATTTTCACTTGTTGGCTTACCCACTTTATGGCTTGCAACGGATCTATTTTCACTTGTTGCAACTCCACAACGGCTAGAAACATTTTTCTGTACTTTTCCGTACAGTGCAATCGGTCGAGTTTCTATAAGGGTAACTCGACCGATAGAGTAAAAGACAAAGCCGATATTCAGACCATCGGTCGAGTTTGTCCTGAGGAAACTCGACTGACCAATGAAAATCAAGTTGGTCAGTTACTCCATCGGTCGAGTTCTGTGTAAACACAACTCGACCGATGCAATCTTCAGAAAATTGATCAAGGATGATCGGTCGAGTTTTCAGGCTGGGAAACTCGACCGACAAAGTGCCTGTAATCAATTTTCAAAGTTGCATCTAAAGTGCTCTAATATTCGATCTAAGTGCTCCTGATAGTTTTCTAAGCTTAATTACAAGTCATACAATCATTACAAGTGATTTACAACATGATTCTAATGGATATACATCATATTACAAAAACGTACACTTGTATGACTTTGACTTGTCTTTTCTCCAATTTGATATGCGCAAGTTAGGGAAATTGGAGTCTGTCTGTACCTAATCTGAAATCACTCAAGTAGAGACATTAAACACCAATATGTGGAATGGTTAGTCATCATCAAAACATGGGTTTAGTCAATTTAGACGTGAGTCAACATTGACCTAATTGACCTTGAGTCAACAATCTCCCCCTTTTTGAAGATGACAAACCATTCCATAAATGTATTGAAAGCATTTAAGTAAATTCATACCTTTGGAGAAACCTAGGGGTTTCAATGGAATTGAGTTCATATGCTCCCCCTCAATTGATGTGCATGGAGTTCTCATACTCCCCCTCAATTGATGTTATTTCTCCTGCATGGTTAGCTTTCATAACATTTATAGAATACTATGTCTTCTACTCATATATGTTCTACACATATATGTCTTCTCCCCTTTACCTTCTCCCTTTTACATGGACATGCTTCTCCTCTTCATGTAAGACATGCCTTCTTCCTCTTTTTAAAAGAAGACATACCTTTCTCCCCCTTTGTCATTTCAAAAAGTGGGGTTATGAAGAAATAAGAAACATCACTTGTTAAAGAGAAAGGAGATAACACAAATATATATAAGGAGAGTGAGGGGCTTGTCCAAGCATACAAAGAAAAGCAAGTTAAAGCATATACTTGAACAACCCAAAATGCAAGATAAAGTGCTGCAGAAAAATAATAAACCATAATTTTGACCTTCAAGATGACGGAATTTGACCAAAAACCATCAGAGCTCATCACGAAACAATGAGTCTTGCTCAAAAGGTTGTTTCAGCATGAAAAACACTACACTTGTAGCAAGAACTGAAACCGGAGCAAAATCTGCATAAAATCCAAAAATACTCCAATTCCTACATACAATGTAGCTCTTTGTGCCCTGCATCACAATGTTATGCAAGCAACTCAAGATAGTAGATATTCAATTCAAGGAACAATCTTGAGCATGTATGAGACAAGATACAAGCATAGCATATAGATGAGCAAAGATGCCAATTTTAAACAAGGCTAGAACTACATGTATATGAACTACTAGTAGATAATATCACAAGTTAGGACTACTAGCAGGATCTAGATCATAGCAAGGGATACCAAAAGATACACAAGATAAAGAAATCTATGAGTAGATGTAGAGATATATCCAAACAAAGAGATATGCAATTTTAGAAGCATGAAAGGATATAACTCACTAGATATGCATCCTTACCAAAAGATGATTACCACTAAGAACCTCAAGGTTGTATCAAAACAAGATATACACCTAGATAGATGTAGCAAATTAGAGCACAAAGGAAGCAATTTTTAGACACAACCAAGAGATCCAAACAGATCATCATCAAAACATGCAAAACAACTCAAAGCAAGTAATTGCAAGATATATATATATATACACCAATTTAGAGCAATTAGAGAGATAGAGTTGTAAGCAAGATAGGAAATTTAGAACATGGCAATATGGATATATAAAGGTACCAAAAGAGTGCCAAAGAATAAGGCTATTGGTTGAGAAAATCTAGTTGAGAGGGAAATTCTCACTCAATAAGCCAAATTTATATTCTGTGCACAGTGTTATCTGTCAGGTTCTGTGCAAGGACAACTCGACCGATGACAGCCGTTGGAAACACCCATTGGTGCCTATCGGTCGAGTTTCAATAGGGCAAACTCGACCGACAGATCAGCTGTCACAAAGCACATATATTTCATAAAAGCATATTCAAAGACATGCTAAATATACAAACCATATCCAAACATGTCTAAGCAAGTTAGTAATGCACTATAAAAGCATTAGAAACAGTTTTTTTGAGCAAGAGTGTGAAGAGAATCACAAAATGCCACTTTTGACTCAAAAACCATATGTATAGTGCACACTAACTTGACAAAAACAAGTTAGAAATGGTTACAAGCAATAAAACATTTACCTTTGTGCTTATCATTACTTTTTCCACTTGTTGTTACCCTCTACACATCTCACCTTTCTTATTTCATTTGGATTGAGAAGTCAATTTGCAATTCAATAATTCAAGTCAATCCATTTGCAAGTGCCTACAAGAAGAAAGATGAAATGGTCCCCAATCATGTTTTTGGGTCTGGAGGATTTAGTTTAGCAACCCAAATCCTATTGCTCTTGGGTGCTTTCCTAAAAGGACAACAAGTAGAATAATGACCAATTTCATTGCAATAATTACAAGTGCCCGTAGCCTTAGAACTGGAGGATTCTTCATTGAAAATTGAAGGTCCTTTATCTTTGTTGTTCCCTTGACTACTATCATATCCTAAACCATGTCTACCAATTTGTTTGGTAGTATGATGTAGGATGTCATTAAGGCTCTTCTTACCAACTAATAATCTTTGCAAAGAAGATCTCAAACTATCATTATCATTCTTAAGAGAAGCAATAGTAGAAGACAATTGATTAATATTATCTCTAGCATGCAAAAGATCATTTTCTAAGCAAAGAGCTTTAGTTAAATAAGAATCTCTATCAATATGAAGAGCAGCAACATCATTCTCTCTACTAGTAGAACTAGAACAAGAATCATGCACATTGATTTTAGCAAGCAAGGAGGCATTTTCTGTTTCTAATTCTTGCAAAACATAATCTTTGTCCTTGTTTTCAGATTTAAGAACATCAATATCATGCATGAGAGAATCAATAATTAAAGTATGCTCTTCATTAGAACTAGGCATGATATGTTGAGCTTCTAAAAATCTAATCTTATCAAGCAAACTAGCATTTTCAAGTTTAAGAGAGTCTACTTGACTAAGACAATCATTTTTATCATCAAACAAGCAAGAATTAGCATATTCAAGATCATCTAGTTATATATGCAAATTATCAACAATTCTAGTAAGCTTTTTCTTTTTCTTTTTAGAAGACTTAAAAGAGGCACAAATATCATGAATAATAGCAATCAAAGATTCTTTATCTAAAGAGTTTAGATTTACCTCACTTGAGTCTTGACTTGTTGATGCTATAAGAGCAAAATGGCATTCTCCTTCATCACTAGAGCTTGAGCTTGATCCTTCACTTGAATCTTCACTTGAGCTCGAGTTGGAGGAGCCACTTGAGCTTGAGTGCCATTTCTCCTTCTTGTGAAGATGGGTCTTTTTGCCTTGTGGGCAATCTTCCTTGTAGTGACCCTTCTTTCCACATGTGAAGCACCAGATGGAGGAGGACTTGCCTTTGTAGATTTTACCCTTGGAGTACATGGCATCTTCTTTAGCTTGAGAGGATGGAGATACTTGTTCCATGATAGCTTCAATTTGAGCCTTCATTTCAGCCTTCTTCATTCTCTTTAGCTCTTTCTTCTCTTGTCTTTCTACTTCCTCCCTCTTGTCAAGTGTAGCTTCATGTGCTTGTAGATTTCCAATGAGCTCTTCAATAGGAATATCCTTAAGAGACATTGTTTCTTCAATGGAAGTCACCTTGGGTTCCCACCTCTTGGGGAGAGTTCTAAGGATCTTTGAGTTGATCTCTCCACTAGACATAGGATGTCCTAGAACAGCAAGACCATTCACAATGGTGTTGATCCTTGAGTACATGTTGGCTATAATCTCCTCCTTTCCCATCTTGAACTTCTCAAGCATCCCTTTGAGCATGTAGACTTTGCTTTCCTTCACTTGATTTGTCCCTTCATAAGTGATGCAAAGCTTTCTCCATACCTCATAGGCCATCTCACAAGAAGAAATTCGGTTGAACTCGGTGGGGGTCATGGAGGCATAGAGTATGTGCATGGCTCTAGCATTCAAGGTTGCTTTCATCAAGGTGGCTTCATCCCATTCTTCAATCTTTGTCTTTGGTAGCTCGTATGGGTTGTTCACCATTTGCCACATCTCAAGACTTGATCCTTGGATGTAGAATTGGAGCCTTCTTCTCCAATAGAGGAAATTGCTCCCATCAAAGATTGGTAGGCTGATTCTCCCTCTTTTGTAGTCACCCATCTTCTCCTACTAGTTGAAGTATGTTTGGAGAAGACCCGCTCTGATACCAATTGTTGGATCCTAGATGGGTGATTAGATGCTCTAGAGGGGGGTGAATAGAGCTGAAAGCACTTAAACAAAACTCATTAAACCTTCAAGATATATGACAAGATAAGGTTTCTAAATAGGTAATTTGAGTGCAACTAAAACATACATAGCAAGGGAGAGAGAGATTGAACATACACCAATTAGACAAGCTATTTATAGTGGTTCCACACTTCAAACTAGAAGTGTGTCAGTCCACTTGCCTAGAAAGGTCAACCTCTAGGACTTCCAAACTATTGCACTCTTATATTAATCCATAAGACATACAATACATGACCAACCAAAGGACTTACCTATCCAATACAAAGAGTCTTCAACCTTACCAAGTACTTACCCACTTTGCAAGAGTCTTCCGCCTTTCTTCCAAGGACTTACCTACTCTTGCCCAAGTCTTCAGCCTTGCAGGAATTACCCACTCTTCTTGGATCTTCCGCCTTTGACTTCGCCTTCACTCGGAGAAGCTTCCACCAAGGACTTACCCACTTGAGCTTGAGTCTTCTTCCTTCTCCAAGGGCTTACCCACTCTAGCTCCAAGTCTTCAGCCTTGATCTTCACCAAGGGACTCTTTCCCTTGTTCTTCTTCACCTCTCTTGGACAAGAGAGAGAACCTTCATCTTCATGATTGCAAATGAGAGATGGGGAGGTGGTGGAAGTGAGAGCCTCACAAGATATACATATAGGACTAGCTCTCTTATATATTTCCTACTCACTTTAATGGATGTAGCAAGTGATTAAGCTTAGAGAGAGAGAGGAGGCTGTAGGAAGCACTCAACTATAGAATAGGAGCCTCACATAGAGTTTGCAATGAATGCTCAACCTTGAAATGAATCCCAAGGGGTCCTATTTATAGCTGGGGATGCCTCTTAGCCTTTGGGAACACTTGAGAACAAAAACTAGCCATTTTATGGCTTGCAACGGATCTATTTTCACTTGTTGCAACTCCACAACGGCTAGAAACATTTTTCTGCACTTTTCCGTACAGTGCAATCGGTCGAGTTTCTATAAGGGTAACTCGACCGATAGAGTAAAAGACAAAGCCGATATTCAGACCATCGGTCGAGTTTGTCTTGAGGAAACTCGACCGACCAATGAAAATCAATTTGATCAGTTACTCCATCGCTCGAGTTCTGTGTAAACACAACTCGACCGATGCAATCTTCAGAAAATTGATCAAGGATGATCAGTCGAGTTTTCAGGCTGGGAAACTCGACCGACAAAGTGCATGTAATCAATTTTCAAAGTTGCATCTAAAGTGCTCTAATATTCGATCTAAGTGCTCCTGATATTTTTCTAAGCTTAATTACAAGTCATACAATCATTACAAGTGATTTACAACATGATTCTAATGGATATGCATCATATTACAAAAACATGCACTTGTATGACTTTGACTTGTCTTTTCTCCAATTTGATATGCGCAAGTTAGGGCAATTGGAGTGTGTCTATACCTAATCTGAAATCACTCAAGTAGAGACATTAGACACCAATATGTGGAATTGTTAGTCATCATCAAAACATGGGTTTAGTCAATTTAGACCTGAGTCAACATTAACCTAATTGACCTTGAGTCAACACTTAGTGCTTAAAGTTTTGGTATTATAGTAACACACTTTTTGACCGACCAAAAAAAAGTCCATCATGTTTTTGTTGCGTAAGAGCTAATCCACCAGGTTTGCAACATTTTTCTATAGTCAGTATATTGCATTTTTCACATCTATTCCTTGTACGATTTCTTGTATGAGTTGGAACTGTCGTAACATGGGATCTCATTTTCCTTACCTAATTAGTATCTCCATTGTTGTCGTAGTATCTCTATTATGTCATCAATTGTTGGAACATCTTTAAGTTCATCCATATGAACTTCTATATCCATATAGTATCCATTCCTCTATTCACAACACCAGGATACTCAGCTTCTATTGTAGAATAGAGTTAATGTCATGTAGTTTGGAACCCTTATAACTTACAAATATTTTCTTAAAATTTTAAAAAAAATTGCGATCACTTTCAATCATTTTGGAAGCTTGCATTGGTGTAACCCATTACACCCAACTCTTCCTTATTGCTATTTCTAGTAATCTATCCTTTAGTGCTTCACAAGTACTAATGGATGTCTTTAATGACATCCCAATGACCTTCATTGGAAACTAATACCATCTTGTCATGCCCAGTACATACAAGACTTGTAGGATGAGTACATTTATATAGCATACATGATAGACCCATTGTTGGTGCACATGGCATCTTACTCATGTCTTTCCATTTTTCACAAGAATCGGAACATAGGGTTCATGAGAGACTAATCTGGATTCTCCCTCATTGAATCCTTCATGTTGAACTCTTTCAACATCTTGCTATTGTGTGTGCTCATATTTACGTCATGATTCCTATCGCATAGGATGTTCACCTGATCTTTCATTATTGAAGGTGTTTTTCATGCCATGTCTCAATACTTATAGTATAGAGATGCTATTCCCCATTAATATGTGAAATATTCATATATGCTCCCACTAAATCTTTTGTAATCACATAATTCATATTTTATCTTGGCTCAAGTCAAACTCCTTGAATATCTTGTCCAGTCAAAAAATCTCATCTCTGAGGTGCTTGTTTCAATCCCTCATATTGAACTTTGTAGCTTATAGACTTTAGTTGTGTCATGTACACATCTTGCAATTATTCCCTTTTTAGAATGCAGTTTTAAACTTTATATGCCAAATCTGATAGTCTATACAAGCTAAAGCATGTCAATTGGTAAAGGAATTCTTCAAGTTTAATAGTTGGAATTGATTTGAATTTTTTTGCAACCAATATGTCCTTTTATGTTATCCATGTTGGTCTTTCAATAAAGACCTAACTTCACCCTGGGTTTTACCCCTTTCAAGTGGTACTAGCAAGGGCATACCTCGTTAGTGTACATGGACTCCATAATGCCTTGACCCATTTCTCATATTATGGTTCTCAACATTTTCTAGTTGATTTGTTGGCTCATAATCTTATGACCAACCTATCTGAGTTATCAGATTCACAATCTTTCAATCTCAAATGTCTTTTACTAGAACTATGATATTTTGTGTTACATAGGGAACTTGAGATTCCACAACAACTTGTGATTCCCACTTGTTTCCTTTTCGTGCTTATTTGTCAATCTTGAACATTTTGAGTTCTACTTTTACTCCCACTGATTCTTTTGGAACTCGATTATCCTAACAAAAAACACTTTTGTCATTGGATTCAGATTAAAGGTAGTATTCAACAATTATGGTTTGTGGATAAACCTTTTCAAGAAATGACTTTATTTATATAGATTTAAATCCTTAATACATACCAAGACATTCCCATATCATATAACATCACATATGATGTCTTCTAAACCATTTTAGCCAGTACATCATTTAGTGTAAAGCATGTATCCATGAGGAGATTAGAAGATTAGAATAAATGATAATCACATCATGATCTATCAGGATGTAATTTCTTCCTTTCTGACACATCATCATGTTTAGATGGATTTGAATTATGATACACTATCATGGTCTATCCAGAAGGTCCTCAAACTCTTAATGTAAACTATTTCAACATTTGATCATATCAAAGTTTCCTAATATTTTATCAAAGTTATACTTCATTTATAATCTCCTTAAACACTTCAAGAGATTCATGTTTGTATTCCACCAAATACAAACACTATATTATTGGAGATCATCAGTAAATATAATGAAGTACATTTAGCTATCTCTAGCATTTATTATATAAGATCTTTGTACGTCATTATGTACAAGGCCTAGTAGAATGTTTTCTTTCTCCACTACACCTAGTGAGATATGGTTTGTCACTTTGCTCATAAATAAGACTTGCATGTCTCTTATTGGTTCAATAACAAACAGAGTTTAGATAATCATGAATATGAATTCAAGGTATGCATTTCTCATATATGTGCTAGATGACAACACTATAGATTGTTTGAGTTATTAAATATGATGCATTGATATATAAGTTATAAACATTCATCTTTAGATCCTTTCATAAATATCTCTATATGTTTGGGGCATTGCCATATAAGATAACATCTTTGAAATAGAATAATTAATGACTCTTTATTGATTTATCATCCTTGTCATACAAGATACATAAAGTAAAATATTTCTATTTATTGGCATAATGAAATAACAGTTTAACTAACTCGATTACATGCTCATGGGCTAAGATAAATTCTAAATGTAGACTAAATTTGCAGAAACTCTTTCTCTGCATAGTCCATCCTTTCTCTTTCATAAGGGCTTTACTTCTTATCGGTCCTACACATCAATGCATGTCATATTTACATCTAGTATCACATACCAAGGTGAAGAAGTAATTAAGAATTATCTTATAATGTATATACCTAAAGTATAAGCCTCAAACCCTTCCTCCTTCTTAAATTCCTCCCAAAAGAGAGGGAAATTCCTCTTCTAATGTCTATACTGGTGACAATGGTGACAATCGCCTCTTTTCTTTACTCCTCCCTTTGCCTTGATATCTAAAAGACTTAGGCTTCTGGCTAGACTTAGAACTCTTCTTATCTCTGCCTTTACCTTCAGACTTTCCCTTTATCTTCTTGATCATCATCATAGACTTGGGATTGTCTTTCTTCATTTGTGCCTCATTGTTCTCAACATACCCAATAACTCTATCAATGGCTTGACAAAGTCATTCATGTTGGAGTTCATGACAAACTGACTCTATCATTCTAGAAAAGACTGTAGAATCATATCAGTGGCCAACTCTTGACCCAAGGGGAATCCCAATCTAGCCAGGTTACCCACATACCTAAAAATCTTAAGTACATGAGGACCTACTGGATCTCCTTCTCCATGTTATTTGAAAAACACCTTAGAGATGTCATATCTCTCTTATCTTTCCTGATCTTGGAATATGTTCTTAACATGTGTAACCATCTCAATAACATCTATGTTGTCATGCTACCTCTATAACTCATAGTTCATGGAGCATAGCATCATACACTTGACATTCACGACATCTTCAATATGCTTCTTGTTAACATCCTTGTCAGCCTTAGGTGCATTGGGAAGGGGTTCATCTGGCTCTAGTGTCTCCATGACATAGAGATTGCGCTCTTGTGTGAGAATGATTCTTAGCTTCTTGAACCATTCATAGAAGTTATTTCCATTTAACTTGTCCTTCTCAATGACCGATAATAGTGAAAAGTGGTTGTTATTTCTGGTCATTTGATTTTACGAAAGAATTTGCAATTTATCAAAAACCTATTTTTGATTTGATTAAAATTTGATGATATTAATTAGGTATTTAATAACTATCGCTCTCATTATTTTGATCAAATTGACAAACCTCAATTATCAATTTAGAAGATTTCACCGAACAATATTCTAATGAGCCAAGATCCAAAATAATTTAATTATTACCCGACCAACGCCAACGTCCATAACCAATCATCAAGGTAGGCAACATTTGCCAATTGCGCCTTATGCAATTCTTAGATAGATAATATGCGCAACTCTTTGCCATACTTATCTATATTCTTCTGGTTCTTAATCTCATTATGGTCACACAATTAAGATTGAACCAATTGCCAACATGATGATAGTGTACCCTGCTTGACAAGCCCACATTACTACCATCACACTTCCACGAGATAGATAATGCACCATTCTTGGGATGCCCATGCTTAGTCGATCAAGCTTTTCATGTGTGCCGCTAATGGAAAGTATCTTAGACTTGATATATTTGATTGAGGGATTATATATATATATATATATATATATATATATATATATACATATACATATCCAATCACCACATACTAGTACGTATCATATACATGTTATATCCCACAACATAAACAAATAATATAAAATAGAAAGTGATGGTTATGGCCATTCTAATGCAATTCCTTGTAACGACAAGGAATTACTACCACCTAGGTCTACATCACATGTAGGGTCATATAGTTGGTGTAGATATGTGCTTTCCAATCTGGGTTGATCGACTCAACCCTTGAACCGACTGTCTTGCCTCTTGGTTGGTAAAGTTGGTCGCTTGAAAAGACTAGTTGGCCTCCTATCCAACCGATGTCTGGACACCTCTAGACGATCGGTTGGGTTTATCAGCCGATGGGTTTGTTCCTCCTACATTATACCCTCCTTGGTCCTCTAGTCTATTGGCTCGTCACATGAAACGATCAGGCTCACGTGACATTGATCATCATCTTTGTCACTGTAAGAAAAGAAACTATCTTATTGCTATTAAACTTATTACATGGTAATGAGAAATTTTGAGTTACATTCGAGGGGAGAAAAGGTAGGAAAGAATAATACTTTTAAATTGGAAATAAGAATTTAAAGGCTTGACATGAAAATCGAGATATAATAAGAACAAAACCAAATCATCCAACCATACACATATATTTGGGTTAATGTCCATAGCCACACTACACAACCACCATCAAAACTAGCTTTTAGAGAGATGTTTGTAGATTGCACGCACGCACACACATACACACACACACACACACACACACACACACACACACACACACACATATATATATATATATATATATATATATATATATATATATATATATATATATATATATATATATATATATATATATATATATATATATATGAGCCCATCTTTAATACCCGCATGGGTAGCTACGTGCCCACCCTTCCAGTCACTTTTTTTCAAAAAAAAATCAATTGTAGAGGAGCATTTTATCTAGCTCCCCAAAAAAATTCATCCAAAAATAATATCATTTGCCCCACTGAAATCAAAAATACATCCATATATTTTCTGCGCATTTACTTTTTTATTCATATTGTTACTTTTTTATCAATATAGTTACTCTTTTGATCTCAGAGTTACTTTTTTGGCTGCCGGATAGCGAAACTCCAGGCTACCCGCGCGGGTATTAAAAAAACGGCCTATATATCATTCATTCAATTCCCACGTAGGTAGCCTGGATATGCTACCTGTCATCCCAAAAAAGTAACTATACGGTTAGAAAAATAACTTTCTAGGCAAAAAAGTAACTATGCTGATAAAAAAAGTAACTACACGACTAAAAAAGTAAATATGGTATGAATACACAACACATATATAATTGTATATATGTCATAGATGTTGCAAATGTAATTATGTATGAATGAAAAGTAATTGTTTGCAAGGTAAAGTAACCCTCTACATGTCAAAAGAGAGAAACTAAAGAAAAAGTAACTGAAATAGGCGGCGGGTCACGCGGTATTAAATACATATATATATATATATATATATATATAGAGAGAGAGAGAGAGAGAGAGAGTCGGGCTAGAATACCTCAAGTGTATAGATCGCGCACTACACTCAAGTGGTGTTTGTATATCAAGACTATATTTTTGCAAAATGTAAACAATTGATCTTCATTGTCATACTATAACTAGGCTGGATACAAATTTTGAGCCCATTTGGATGAATGTAAGTCACTCATCCAAGGGCATAAAAATTGACGCATGAAACTAATTGAAATGCATAATTTTTGTGCTCTTTATAACTTGGCCTTCAAATGTCCAAATGTCCTCAATTTTTTTTATATGGGCTATTCACAAGATGTTTAAGAAGACCAGAGGATTAGATTTATAAAAATAATATAGGATCATGAAAAACTACTTGAGTGTATTCTAATCTAGATATACTCGAGTGTATTCTAGACTGACTCTCTCCCCCCTCTCTCTCCATATATATATACTTATATATAAGTTTGGTATTATATGTGGTCTTTGATCAGATATGCACATTAAGCAACTTAAGTATTTACATTGTATGCCATTAATGAACTATAAAAATTGAAAATACGATCATATCGACTATCCCAAAACATAGTAAATTGATGTGGCTCTGATACCACCACTGAGAAATACAGGCACAGAGTAGGCAGTGGAAATGCAAACTTTACTGTTGTATTTCCCAAGAACAACAAAATTGCGTCAACAACTATGTAATGAGAAGGATTGTTTAATGAGTTCATACCTGGTCCTGGAGCAATTCTAGCGACAAAAACTCATTGTAGTAGTGCAACACTCCTAATTTCACTTGAATGGTGTATGTGCAGCTCCTGGTCTTCACCACAGACAACAAACTCAGACAACGTCTCCAATAGCTCCACCATAGACTGCAGGCTAATGTTGTCCTCCTAGCAGCAGATAACAACCTCCCCGCCTCTAGAGAAGTCCACACATATAACCTAGAACTCTTATCATTCTACTAGAAGAGATAGGAAGGAGTTATCCCTCATGTTGGTGTACTAGTCACCAATTTACTCTCCCACAATTATCCCTCCCTTTCTATCCCTTCCTTTAGCAGGTAGGACTTGCTCGAGCTCTCTATTGGTTACCACAACTAGAGAGGACAACAATTTTTAGATACAATTGAGTTTTTTTTCCGAGAAGCCCCCAATACCCCTCTATTTATAGGAGGGATTAGGATCTACGTTCCCAGTCTGTGTGGCAGTGGAAGGGACTGGAAGATCATGAATTTTTGCAACCTGCAAGTGCCAAACCGGTCAGTTTATAGCCGAGCTGGTCAATTCACATGTGAGCCGATATGTTCACTCACTGAACTGGTCATTTTTCCATGTTTCCCAATTGCGTATGAATTAGCAATTCGAATCCAACTAATACACAACATGATGTCAACACTAATCCTTGATACACTTGGATTTCTCTATAAATTGGGTGTCTCACCCTTACAAGCCAATCATTTCACAACCCCAACTAGTTGATTGGTTACCTAAGCCGATCGGTTCACACCCCAATTTAGGTAAACCTCATCCAATTCAATTTCCAATCAACATGACGGTCCAACCGGTTGTTTCATCACATGAGTCGATCGGTTGGGAGTCTAGTCATCTAATTTGTTACTTGAATTGAATACCTAAATAATTTAGTAATTAATCCAATCATTATTCATGATGAAACTCCTCTTCTAGGTATATACTATGCGTGTGACCCTATAGGTCCCATATCACGTTGGTAGTGAATGTCCATAACTAGTTTATGACATCACAAGCAAAGAGTGGTACCTAGTTGCACATTAGTGCTATCCAAGTGAATGGAAATTTGGAGAACAACTTCAACCTAAAATGTGTGTAAGATGTTCTAGTGATTGTCTAATTCCTTTATCTCTGATGGAATCGTGATCCTCTCGATGTTCAATGCATGTTCCTTGAACCTAGAGCAGACCGTATGAGATATATGCGACCTCCATATCATATATTGATTCACATGTGCATGCACATGCATTTATGGTTCTCACTTATCAAGTGGCCATGATATCAAACTTCAATAGGAGGAAAAAATCCCATATACATCACTCAAATTCAATCCCCATGTGTCACAGCTGCCCAATCATCACCATCATGGCAATCCTTATTCAGGGTTACATTTGATGATTTCAAAGAATATCAAATGACATGTGATGAGTGTAGTGACTTCAAGTCTAAGAAACACAATCACCACCTTCACTATGAGAGATGACTATGATCACCAATGATGGTTTCCATATCTCACTCTCAAGGTGGGTCTGTCTGATGTACTTGATTTGATATACCATATCATGACTGATGAGATTCTATCATCAACCAACACACACTCCAGTCTTATGTGTTATTATTATCTATCTGCCTTCCATAATAACTACTGTCTAAGGACATAATAAGATTGTACGTACTCTTAACACCTGTATGATCTCATTGTCCAAGTCACATACTTGAAGACATACGTCATTGAGTGATTGTCATTCTTTAGACATTCATTGTGTTTCCTCATTATCTCATTGATGAGTGAGATAGAATGATTTGGAAGCTTGCCTTTATCATTATCAATCTAATCATTTATGTAATACCGATGAATCTCTTTTCATCATGATTTTTAGTCGCCTTTTTGGGATTAATTCGATTCAATTCTCTCATTTTCATCTTCTTAATATTACAAAATGCATGACTTCTCAATTGATCCAATTATTTAGAATATTTACTAGATTTATATTGATTTTGTGCATGTCTTGATAAGGCTCAACCATCATATGGAATTCACTCAAAGATCCTCTCAACTATGGTCTTGACCAAACGATTTGGCCTAACAGTCTGCCTATGTAGTTTTAACCCCTCAGTCTTAGACATTCACCTAAATAGTCTCAAGACCGTTTGAGCCCATACTGTTTCAAGACCGCATGAGCCCAAACGGTTTCAAGACCGCTTGGACCAAGAACCGATAGGATGCTAAAGACCGTTTGGAGGCCATCGATCCTGAGGACCATTTGGAGAATGAAGATCGTTTGGATCCGAGACCGTTTGGAACCGAGATCGGTTGGAATAGAAATCGTTTGAAGTGAAGACTGTATGGACTCGAGACTGTTTGACTCAAGACTGTTTGGACAATCAAGCAGAGACCGATCAAGAGCAAGACCATTTGGCCATTAAACGGTCTCCAGGACCGGTTAGAGATCAAAAATGTATGGACACAATCATGTAAGACCATTTGGTCATCAAACGGTCTCCAAGATCATTTGGCCTACAAACATACTCAAGACCGTTTGGATGTCAACCTGTAAC
This sequence comes from Alisma plantago-aquatica, assembly GCA_963693085.1. NCBI lineage: Eukaryota > Viridiplantae > Streptophyta > Magnoliopsida > Alismatales > Alismataceae > Alisma > Alisma plantago-aquatica. Next base: position 459,280,963 of record OY856414.1, read on the forward strand.
ATCCCTGACCTGGGTTATGAATTAACCCTAGGTGTTTTGTTCAGTAAAAGTGATTATATGCTTGCTTTTATCTTTTGAAAAGTAATTAAGGCTCAACAGGAACTTATATTGCATTTTCGTCCTTTTTGAATATTGTTGAAATCAATATTTTGTTTGTTTGGACTAAAGTGCAAATTACCCAAGTTGAGGGGTCTATTTGCAATTTGTACATGATAATATGTTCCTTATGTGTTGAAGCATCATGAGAGTGAAGATGATGTAGAGGTAAGGCTAGTGAAAGCCTGAGTACTAAGAAAGAGCTGATTAAGCAATGTTTGTGCATGAAAACCTAGTTTTGGTGTAATGTGTAATTTACCCAAAACCTAGGGTGCATATGTAAATTACCACTTCAATAACGAAGTGGTTGAGACTAGATCATTGTAGGCCAAAGGCTTCAATGATTTACTAAATTACCAAACCACGCTTAGGGTGACTAGTTTAGCACATCAAGGATTAATAAAATTGGAAGAAAAGATGAGACTATCTTGAGCAATGAACCCAAGTGGTTTCTCCATATATATTTCTTAATACAAATTACCATGAAGGAATGCATTATTGATATCTAGATGATGTCATGGGAAAGAAAAGTGAGGACCTAATGAGATGTAGATGAACAAATATCATCTTGACCACATGGGATAAAGTCTCTAGATAATCCTCCCCATAAACTTGGGTGGTCTTTTACTACTAGTCTTGCTTGGAGGATAGTCGATAGTCCCATCTGGATGAACTTTAACTGTGTAAACCCATATGCAAGCAACTAGTAATTTATCTAGAGGAGCGGTCACTAGACTCTGTGTGCCATTTTTAGACAATGCAACCATCTCGTCTTTCATAGCTTGCATACAACCTAGGCGATTTAGTGCAAAAGAGATACTATGAGGTATCGATACAATATATAGGCTCAAGATAAAAGCAACATATGAAGGAGATAAGAAATACTAAGACATATAGTTAGAAATAGGATGGATATTATGAGAACACCTCCCTTTTATTAGGGCAATAGACAGATCACTGGGGTATGTGGAACCTCTAGAGGTAGCAATGATTGAAGGACAATTTAGAGATGCTGCATCATCTTGTACATGTTCTGAGTTATGTAGAGAACTTGCATGATTGATACCTACACCTATGTACGGGTCACTTCCATTAGGTGATGGACTTGGTGTGGGATCAATGAGAACTGGGAATGATGGTATGTCTTCTAGAGAAATATGAGGGGTTTTGATGAATCTTCTAAAGTAAGTGGTGTCTTCAAAAAGTGTGACATCAATGGATAGTAGAAAATGATGCATGGTAAAATTATAACAACGATACCCCTTTTGTGTTTTGGAATATCTGAGGAAGACACACTTCAATGCCAAAGGTCTGAGTTTGTCACAACTATTACTCAATTTATGAACAAAACTAACACACCTATAGATTTTAAGAGGAACATTATATAGTGGGTGGTTAGGATATAAAATCTAAAATGATATTTGATTATGCAAAACAGATGAAGGCATACAATTAATAATGTGGTAGTGAGGAAAACGTCTCCCCAAAATGGTAAGGAGCATTCATATGGTTGAAGAAGAGTTCTTGTTGTTTTAATAATATGCCTATCTTTTGGTTATGCTATCCCATTTTTTTAGGAGAATGGGGACAATAAGATTCATGAATATTTCCTTTGTCAGAAGAAATGAGGTGAGTGTATGATTGTAGTACTATTTTGCATTTTCAATTTGAAGAATGTGAATACTTCAAGAAACTTGAGTTTCATTTCAAGACAAAATGTTTGCACAATGCAGAAAATTTTAGAACAATCTTTCGTGAGACGTAACCTTGTATTTACATATAATTTATCAAGTAATAATAAGAAAATATCAAAACCCACGTTTAGAGGAGACCCTACTAGGCCCTCAAACATTTGAGTGTACAATATAAAAGATATAGTATGCATGCATAACATCTATAGATGGAAAACAACATCTATAGTGCTTTCTTAGTTGACAAGCTTCACAATCAAGTTTGTCTAAATAAGAAAATTTAGGATGTAAAATGCAAAGCTTCTCAAGTGCTAAGTGACCAAGGCGACCATGTATGTGCATATGAGACGCAACCATGCAAGCCTTTATATCCCTTTTCAAAGAGTTGAGACCAGATTCCTTAGACCCACCACCAATCACCCCCTTTGTTTGAAGGTCTTATATAAATATCAATTGGGATCAAAAGTGATGGAGGCATGAAGAGTAGGGGTTAATTTACTAACAGATAATAAATTAAATATAAAGGAAGGAATAAAAAGTATAAATAGTAGGTTAATATGAAGAAGGGGAGAGATGGTCCCCATGTCTTGAATGGCAACTGAAGATCCACTCACAATGATGACTTTAGAGAGACTACCTCTTGAGGTGGACATATTATAAATATGCTAGGATATTTGTAATATGATCTATCACACCAAAATCAAGTATCCAGGATGATGAACTTGTGTTTGGGGATCAAGCTATGCGGGGTATAGAAAAATTATACGTGCCTGACATGTGAATATATGACACAATAGATGAGGATTCTTGTTGGGATGCCCATATTTGAAGGAATTGATTATATTCTTGATCACTCATCTTGATATGATGAGGGGTTTGCTTGGTTGATTCTTTGTTAGTGGTGATATTGATAGCATGAGTAGGAGTTTGAGATGGGAAACCATGAATGGAGTAGCACATATCCTTTGAATGATCCTTTTTACCGTAGTGAGTACACTTGGATCATCCTCTACAGTCAGAGCATCCTCCCCCTCCCCCCCTCAACCACAATATCTTATATATAGATTGGTGGTGTTGTGAGAGGCAAAAGCAGATGAATCTTTGATAGGATTGGATAAAGAGTTTTACTCAAGGAAGGCTTTGGAGACATGTTTATATGCTTCTTCTAATGAGAAAAGCCATGTCCCTGACAAAATTTTACCTCTAACTCTGTCATATTCCTTGCAAAGACCAACAAGGAACTTGATGACAACCATCTAATCTTGTTGCTTTTAATGTTTGATAGTACTAGTGGAGATACAAAGGAGATTGTTTAGATATTTTAGGATGTGAGTGACCTCTCCAAAATAGATTGGAGAGGATGTTGGCATCATGTTGTTCCCACTGTGGAAGAGAGTCATCAATGGGAGGTCCTTTTTTGAGATGCTTTCCTTTCCCCTAATCTTTGAACTAGATAATTGTTGGTAAGGTATGCCCGTAGAGCCAATCATATGACGATTGACATAGCATAATTACCTAAAAGTATTTGATCAATCCATATAAAGGCAAACTTCCAATTCATTCTATTTCACTCAGTTATGAAATAATGAGGAAATATTATGAATGCCTAAAGAATGACAATACTCAATGACATATGTCTTCAACTATGTGACTTGGAGGATGAGATCATACAGGTGTTAAGAGTGTGTACATTCTTATTATGTCCATAGTTTGTTGTTACTGTGGAATGTAGATAGACGCCAGTAACACTAAAGACTAGAGTGTGGGTTGGTTGATGACAAAATCTCATTAGTCATGATATGGTGATATCAAACCAAGCACACAAATATATGTTACGGAACAGTGTATTGGACAGACCCACCTTGAGAGCGACACATGGAAACCATAATTGGTGGTCATAGTCATCTCTCATAGTATAGGTGGTGATTGTGATTCTTTGACCCAAAATCACAGCACTGTTCACATGTCATTGGGTACGCTTTGACATCATCAAACGCAGTCCTGAAACATGGGTTTTTATAACAGTGATAATTGGATGAGTTTGACACATGGGGATAGACTGTGAGTGATAGATATGGGATTTGCCCCTCCTACTGGAGTGTGACATCCTGACCACTTGATTAACGAGACTGAGAAACACATGCACATGCACATGTGAATCAATATGTGATATTGAGGTTACATTATCTCAGATAGTCTGCTCTTGGTTTGAGGAATGTAGATTGAACGTTGACATGATGACCATCCATGCCTCAAGTTCATCCTGGATATCACAGACAAAGGAATTATACAATTGTTGCATCACCTTATGCAGATTGTAGGTTGAAGTTGTTCTCTAACTTTCTGCTCACTTGGTATCACTAATGTGTGACTAGGCACCACTCTCTGCTTGTGATGTGATAAGCCAATAATGGACATTCACTGCCAACGTGACATGGGAACTATAGGGTCACACACATATGAACTCATCTAGAAGAGGAGTTTGATCTTGAATGAAAAATGGATTTATTACTAAAGTGTTTAGGTATTCAATTCACACAACAAATTAATGGATTGGCTGACGGAATGCCAAACAACCAACTCATTGGGTGAGATGGTTGTTTGGGCATTCAGATGGGTGTCTCAAGTGTTGAGATGGTCGTTTGGGTTGTCATGCTAATTAGAGTTTGAATTGGCTAGGTTCTGCCCTTGAACTGACCAGTTCATCTCAGACTCACCAGACGACCATCTGGGTGAGTGAGACAGGTGTCTCGCCTAGGTGAGATGGCTCGTTTGGACCGAACAAATATTCTGGATGTTTCCTGAATAGTTTTGGTTGTACTTTACTTGAGGTACAAGGAAATTATTATGTGATATTAATTCGAATCGAAATTGCCAAATTCGTATCCAATTGGGAAACTGCCAAACGACCGTCTGGCAGTGTGAGATGACCGTTTCACACACAAGATGACTGTCTGGATGTGCCAGGTGACCGTTTGGCATCTTGTAGGTTGTGAAAGTTTAAGTTCTTCCAGTCCCTTCTACTCCCACACAATCCCTCACATATTGGAAACCATGGCCCAAATCCTACATATAAAAGGAGGGGTACTGGGGGCTTCCCAAGACACAACATAGACAACTGACAACTAGTTCCTCTGACAACTGTTGTCTTCTCTAGTTGTGAAAACTGAGAGAGCCCAAGCAAGTTCTACCCAATAGGGAGGGATAGCTACGGGAGAGAAACAACTGGTGATCGTTGTAGGTGGGAGAGCATGTTGGTGACTAGTACACTAATAGGAGGGACAACTCCTTCATTGTCCATTCTTGGTGAACGACAAGAGTTCTAGTTGGTCTGTGTGGACTACTCTAGAGGCAAAAGTCCTTTGGATGTTGCTCGGAGAACAAAGTCAACCTGTAGTCTGTGGTGAAACATACCAGATTAATCGTTGCATAGGTTGTACAGATAGTTGTTCATGGTGAAGACCAGGAGAGCTGCACAACCACCATCTAAAAGCAACTAGTCAGCAGTTGCAAAGAAGAGATTTTTGTTGCAGGACTTACTCCAGGACCAGACATAACTCGCTAAAACCATCCTTCCTATTTCATAGTAGTTGACGTGATCATGTTGTTATGGGAATACAGATAGATAATTTTTTTGTTTTAGGTTGCTATACTCTGTGCCTGTATATCCCTACAATAATGATTTTGTGACTCTATCAATTGAAGTTGTGTTCATTTAGTTTGCTCGAAGTGATGACAAAGTTTTGGAAAAGAAGAGGTGTGAACATATGCTGTGGAGGCTTTGCATCTCCCATGATATAGTGCAGGAAGGATACAATATGACGTGTTGTTGGAATGACATGATGTGTAAGCCTATGACAAGTCAGATGCGAGCATAAAACCTCGAAATGTCACATCATATTGTATCTTGACACGACATGTAAGCTAGCGGCAAATGAGAAGACTTAATGGAAACACATTGTGCTATATTCAGACACAACACGTCGATCCATTTCTACAATAGTTAGAAATGATGCTAGATTTAGAGATATCATACATTTATTCGTACACGAATAGTGCATACGGATGAAGCAAGAAGAGTGGAGATGATTTCCGTAGAGATGGATCAAGCGAAGATGATTTTCACCATAGTGTGTTTCCACAAAGATATTTCCATGGAAAAGTAGTCAAACAATATGTGGATTTGAGGAGATGATTTCAACTGAGAGGTGTCTTCCATGGAAAAGTGGTACAATAAGATATAGATCTGAATGAAGTTGATGTCCATTGTAGAAATATTTCGACCGTGTAGAAGAAGTGGTCGATGAGAATGATGAAGATAATGTCATTGCCTAGAGAACTAGGCTACTTCTTTCTAAGAAAGGATCGAGGTGCTCTGATACTATGTTACCAAATAGAAGGTGGAGAACATGTTGTTTGTATTATAGACAAATATGTTAGCTTTTATATAGGACTTGGGTGGATTCCAATACCCATTTACATAGTGGAACTAATTTTAATATACAAGAGTATAGATAAACTTATATACTTAATAGATTGAAAATATTTTTGGAAAAATAGTCAAAAGCCTAGATAATGTGGCTTTTTTGGTAGTATTAACCCAATTTATCAAAAGGCTACAAATGAGAGAATTCCTCTTATGTTGGTTGCAGATAGAGTGAAATAATTCCATGTTTCTCTCACCATCTTGAATCACCCGATATTAGCACGTTGTATCCACATTGTGTCCTTAATGGAGTCTAAGTATTCTCACTGTATGCTCAACGCTTGTAGGTGGGTTGGGTTTGTCATTGACTCTCTCTCAATACGAATAGTTGATCTTCTAACTTTGTAATCTTTTTGGTTATGTTACTGAAATGTTCTTTGTTTCACTAGTTCAATTTCCATCTGATAATTTTAAGGTTAAGATGGAGTTGTAGCCCTAAAATGTCATTAACAGGGAGCGTTTTCTAGAGATTTTAGATGAGATCAGTATATAAGGGATGGTGGGTCCAGAAAAACTCAAAGTGTAGCGGGCCTACTAGCAAACTAGCAATTCGGGACTCATTTAGGGTGTGTTTGGTATGTGGTGACAAAATATATGGTGACAATGAAGGTGACTAAGATGGAGATGGTGATAGGGAAGGAGAAATTACTAAAAATATTGTTTGATAACACTTACATAGGGAAGAGGAAATAAATGATAAAATACTTAAAAAGTGTTGTTTGTTACATAAGCATGTAGGTAGGGATATAACTTGTTTTTATAAAAAATACCTCATACAAGTATAAACTCTATTTATAAAAACGAGACAAACTTAAAAATTTTTGACATAAACAACAAAAATATTCTATCATCGAAATTTATTATGAATATAGATAATTTAATGTTATAAAATATAAAGAAGACTCTTTGACGTGCGGGTCCTATTTCTAACCATCATTGTAAATAAATACTCAACTAAAAATATTATGTTAAATTAACTAACTTTTTGTTATTGTACTAGATTCTTTAAGGGAATTTTTTTTTAAACAAAATTATTTATTTGGATGGAATCAAAAGTTTAGATAAAAGTCACTTTTTTGGCAAGAAATTTATTTGGAAAGAGATAGTTACTTAGAAGGATGCCATCCATAGAGGAAAGACAAATTTTTGAAAAACTCTAAATAAAGTGAAATGTACTCCCAAAAGGGACCCTTTAGTGAGAAAAAATAATTTTAATTGAGAATTGATACCTTTACCAAATAAATATAATTTGTTTAGGAGAACAATATTATTTGAAAAAGTAAGATAGAGAAATAGTATCTAGAAGGAAATAACATTGGGTGGGAAGCTGTTTATTGGTAGAACATAAAACATTCGTGGAGGAAAATATATTTACCTAGAAAAGGAAATACAATGAATTTTTTTGCATGTGCAAATCATGAACATAGAGTTTACTTATTTGAAGGAAACTTTTTTTGACAATTATTCATTATACTCTTCCATGGAAATACAAAAAATATGTTCTACAAATTTTTATGGAAAATTTACCCTTAACCATGACCATACCTACCAAGTAAATTTATCTAGGCTTTGTTTTGCTGGTGCAACAGTAACACGACAAACAAACTTGTTGATGTGGTATATAAATCGATGTTTGTTTCACATATTAAGAGTTAAATAAGATGCCATACAAATTATTTGACCTAAAAATTTTCAGATAACCTATCGTTGTCACTTGAAATCTTTGCAGCGGGAAACATATTTATTTACCGCGCATGTCTATTTCCCACGGTAACCCTCTAACATACTCCTCCACACATGCAATGATGTAGGACACAATCATATTTGTACAAATAAAAAAGATTACTTACATGCAATGTTTTCATAACCGAACCGGTGGTCGGACCGGTACTGACTCAGACCAGATTGAGTCAGGTTCAACCGACGTGGTTGAACCAGTTGGACCAGAAATGATGTCAGCATGACATAAAAAAAATTGAACCAGAAAAACCGAATCGTTCACCATGATAAAAGGCAATTAGTGGTCTGACCCTTTTTCCATTTTCCCTCTTCTCTTCTTTTACCCTTTTGCTCTGCCCCATAGACCTAGGATCCACATAGGTTGTTGGATCAACGTGTGCCACATATCCACATTTTATCCGATGACAACGGGATCATCCTCTTCTTCCCACCTACCATTGTGGCAAGAGAAACTCTTTATTGCTTTCCATCACTTCACGTGCCCTTCCAGTGTGTACTCAGCCTAGCTTTTGCCCCCTTGACCCCTGCACAGTGCCAATAGGGTGCTAAGGACCCTAAGGCAAGGCGATTAAGGTGTCACCCTCTTCTTTTCCTCGTCTAATGTCCAATAGTTGTTCTTCTAACCCTAACCACCACTGGGAACATCCTTGCCTCCTATAATACCCTTCCTTTCTATTCTTCTTTCCTGAAACCACCTAAGAACTATCATGCCACCCCCTAGAATCTGATGCCATCCTATGTAGGGTTTTGGAAACCCTAAACGGAGATTGGAGAACTATCAGCCACCTTGCACTCCCCTACCACATTGGGTAACTTCAAGCCTCTTGGGATTGCCACTCACTATTATAGTATGCCACTCACCACCCATAGAAAGGTACCCAACTGTAGTCTAGTGTGCCCCTGGGACTTCTTTAGGCCCAAGAGAGAGCGCCTTCTGATTGCACAACAACACAATGATGGTCTATTTTGGTAAAATTTCCCCCAAATCAATAAATTAATGTTTATCTTCCACCCTATAACAGCTTGTTCCTTTATCCAAACATAATGCTATTATATACCAGTTTGATAAAAACACCAACTTTGAAATGGTACCACTCTCTATTCCTATTATTCCTTGTTATTCCCCTTTTTAATTAAAATCCACTACCTCTATGGTATTTTGAATAATGATAATAATCACTACTTTTGTGTCATTGATGATCACATGCTACCCTAATACCCTAAATCATTAAATTACTTCACTTTTGACTTTATTGATCACATTGACTATCTAAATGTACCCCTAATGACCATCTTGACCCACAATGACCCTTCTATTTACAAATATGATATAACTTGATTAAATATGGAACTTTGACCTATTTTGTCACCATGTAACCATCTAACCTTGAAATCATTAATCTTTATTATTCTTTGTGCCATGATGAACTAATATCTCATGCTAGCATTCATGTTTGACATATGAGACCTGAAATACCTACTTATGTGCATTAAAATGACCTTTTATCCTAGCTTGTTTCCATATGATGAGAAGATGATAATATTCAAATATCATGATTTCCCTAGTTCAAAATCAGAGATAATCTTTCTCTTATGGCCCTTCTATCATGGATGTCAACCCAGACCTAAATTATTATTGTGACACTTGTAGTATGTTGAATAAATGAATGTTGATAATGTTAGAACTATGCTTAAGTGACTTATAACCTAAGTATAGGGGAACATCCCACGATATGAAGCATGCTTATGTCATCAAAATCTTTTTGATATATGACCCCTTAATTTCTTTTTTACATATTAGGTCACATTTGAGTGAACCTAATCTAGGACTCTATTTCAAGGATCATATTGTCACTCACTCTCAAGGTACACATAAACCTCTTATTGACCCTATTACTTTATATGAATTGTTTTCTATGTGTAACTAAAGTAAGGCTTGGATATGATATCTTGTTGAACTAAGTGACTCAAATGACACTTTTCTTGGCATTTTTTACTATATGTTGATCAAACCCTCAAACATAAACTATATAATCATCATACAAAAGTCATGTGCCTTACCCAATCAATGTGGTTTTTAGCACAAGGGTCGATGCTCTATCCTTGAGATGTCAAGGGAGAAGCACAATACATGTTCAGAAATAGGGTTAGCTCAATCACCTTGGTCATTTGAGATCTCTAGCATTGAAACAAGGTCAATTGTTGGCTTTGTTCCTTAATGGCCCTCATAGACTCTTCCTATGGGAACTTTTCATAAACAAGGCCTTATGATGAATTGACGAGTGTAATGGTAAATGCATATAATTTTTTCTTAGGACAAGTGCTTACTTCCTTAATTTTGCTTTTTTCATGTTACTTCTTAGTGCTCATACTTGACAAACTAAATATTTTCTGTCTTAATCTTGTGATCTTATATCTTTTACGATGTACATTTGCAATTGCATTAATTGTGTTTTGTTCTTCCCTATTAGATAATCCCAGGAAGATATGTTGCTTCTCTTTTTATCTTCATGATATGAGGGGCTTCATGTTTCACCGAATGTCATCAACATCATGGGTTATTTTTGTAGTAGAATAGGGTTGATCTATTTTCACGATGTAATAACATAACATCTCTTTATCTTATCTCTTTTTGTTGTTTTAAGGATTTTGATGTACTAAAACCTTATGGTTCGTTATAATTAATGGAATACTTTTTGCCTTTATATATATATATATAAATATATATAACTTGTACAAATCTTTCCATTTTCCAATTAATAAATTCTTTTCAAATAAAATAAATAAGATATTTTTTCAAAAATTTATCTCCTTTCAACCCTTTGAGCTAAATATGGCATGGATTTCATAGTAATAGAAATGGATGTCCTACCGAGACATAATTTGTCAAAAGAGCCATATTTGCTAGAGAATTGGGAGTTCCTAGGCGTAGAGCACAAAAAGGAAGAGACTATTAAAATGGTAGAGGCACGGAATCCCCATGAATAGGAATGAATAGGATCAACCATTTCTTGATTTTTTTATTGCTCTCAAGTCATAGGAAGTAAGATTTGGGTAATAAAAAGATCTGTAACAAATGGTATCAGAGCCATGCACATTGGACTCTATGTATGTTCAAGGTACAACACTCCATATGAACCTAGGGAGAACCAAAATACATAGTGGTGAAACAAGTCAATCGGTAAGGTGATGGACATGGAGGTTCTGGCTAGTAATCACCTCCCATTCACCTAGTTGCGATGGCTGAGGTTCCTTCACACACCTACCTACCTGAAGTGGGTCCAAGACTGGATAAGGTTTCTTCCGCAAAACATAGAGAGTATTCTAGCATCTCATCTCTTCTTTAAGGACTACCTTAATCCACTCGGTTAGATGTGATTAGTAAGTTATCTCATCTTTCTCTTGATTATACTCTAATGATATATTTATTATGGGTAGACTAAGGATATGGTACTAGTAAAATACAAATTAATTTGTAGTAATGTATTAAAAAATGATAATAATTCTTTAAACTTATGCTAAATTTTTGAAATATTATCATAAAATCTTACCCTAATAATACATCTTGTAGATGCCTCCTAGCACTGGTGCCATCCATGTCAATACCTTAGGCACCAAACAAAGTGACAAGGGCAAGGAAAATAGGGACAGAGTGGAGTCTAAGGAGAAAGAGGAAACCCCTACTAGTAAGGTCATGGCATCAAGAGATTTGGAAGAACATAGGAATGTACTCAAGGATTCCATGCACACTCTGGTTTCCTAGCATCAATATTTCCTAAGGGGCCTGAACAACTAACCCTAACCCATGAATCCCACCATCTTGACTTCCTTAGTTAAACATCAAAACTTTCCATGGTAAGGATGAGAGTTACGTCCTAGATAAGGTTGATGATTGGCTTCTTTCCATGGATAACACCTTTAGGATCCTTAGATTCCATGAGGAGCATAGTATCACCTGTCACATCTTAGGGGTGATTCAAAGTTATGGCGGGACAACTACATCCACTTTCATCAAATCACTCCCTACAATTGGGAAGCATTCAAGCCCATCATCACTAATCAGTTCATGCACATATGTGAGTGTAAAGATATATATGAATAGTTATATTGCCTTACCTAGGGAAATGTGTTTGTAATTAATTACGAGAGGAACTTTCATCTACTGGAATATCATGACCCTAGGTTAACTGAGAAAATTTGGGTATATTTTTTTTCTCAATGGATTGCATATTAGCCTATGTGCCTTTGTGTTTGATTCCCTTTCCACCACCTTTTAGAAGACTTATGACTAGGCCTTTGTGCATGGAGATAAAATTGGGTTCAAGACCCAAGAAAACACCTAGCCAAGCCTACCCAGGGTTTAATGATGTAGTGTCAACCGTCCAAGGCCCCAAAGGACCACCTCAGCGCAACAACAACATGGGTCGAGGCACGGGTCTTGGTAGGGGAAATGGAACCCAAAATAGAGGTTGAGGAAGGGGAAACAACAACACAACAAACAACCCAAGTAGAGACAGTTCTATGTGAACAACAATGGGCACAATGTGGTTTCAAGGTGCACTAACCATGGGACCCGTCACCCTGACCAGTACATATTCCAGAAACCAATGTGTCACTTCTATAAGGAATAGGGACACAGGGGATTTTGTCCCCACCCTCCTCCTCTATGGGTCAACAAGGATGAACAACCTAAATATCGACAAGCTTGTGTTTTTTCCATTGTTTTTAAGGAAGCTAATGCAAATGGAAATTGTTTAATTAAAGATATATATAATTCTAAACCATTGCTTGATTAATAATGATAATAATTAAAAAAATCGATCAAATATCTTACACTTGTATTTATGGTGTAGGTGTTTTGACCCTTCATGATCACCATATGTTATCCTATTTGATTCTGGATCCACTCACACTTTTATATCATGAAATGTTTCAATGTTACTTGACCTTAAATTAAAAGATCTCAAATATGCCCTCGATGTTTCTAGAACTAGTGGAATAATCTACAAAACTTATCGTGTGGCTGAAAATGTACACACTTTTATGGACACTGTAAATTCATGATTGATCTTATCTTATTTGACATGGAGGATTTTGACCTCATTCTTAGGATGAATTGGTTGTATAGGTACCATGCCATCAATGATTTTTGTTTGAAAAAGATAATCATCTCTCAACCTAACTCACCTACCATTACCATTCATTAGGGATATAAATGGACATGTGTATACCCATATACCCTGAAATCCATATCCTCTATATCCATGATGGGTATAAATTTTATAATCATGTAACTGCTTGCTCTTATATCCATGTATCTGTTTCCCATTGGGTATGGTTATGGTTATGTATGTACCAATACCCTATATACCCATATACCCATTTATTATATTTTTAATATAAATAAATTATATTAAAATGTAATGGCACATATTGTAAAACTCACATATGATAAGTATAGGTACCTTAGATTAGCATATAATTATATTAGAATGTAATGTTCCATATTACAACACTCAGATCTAGTAAATATAAGTACCTTATAATAGTAAAATAAACAAATCTATTGAACCTCAAGCACCTTCATAGCCACACACATTTCATCAAATTAAGGACATAAATTCATACTCTCATTTTTCTCATCATTCCTCATTGTCTTGAATTATATTTCTTCATAACATGTTTGATATGATACATATTGTTGGCTGCATTTTTTGTCCCAATCTTAAAGTAAGCCAACATAATTGTAAAGGTCAACATTGAGTGTCTAATATTCATTAATATTATAGTCAACCTATGTAATATTCACCAACAGAGACAACAATTATCATTTCTTTTTTGTATTTTGGTTTATCTATAACAACATGCTAGTCTTGGTTGACCATTTTAAGCTGACGTATTATTTATATGTCAAATATTGTTTCACAAAAAAGAATGTATTTTACACCATAAAAATGCCAATATCACCCAAGTAATGTGGTAGTTTTGTGTATCCCTAAGTTTGTAGTGTATTATTGTAGCAAGTCTATCAACGACCTTATACTCATTTATCTATCCATATACCCTACGGTTATGCGGATATGGGTATGACGTGGGTATAGATTTTGAAAAAATAGGCATATACCCATACCCATACCCTCTTAACTAAAAGGTTGCGTTTATGGATATGACCATAAATGCACAATACCCTACCCATCTACAGTCCTACCATTAATGGTAGGAAGGACCAAGCCACAAATTTTGTTATTTCTGCTATAAAAGCTCTATTCTGACAGTTAAATGGTATTGAGCCTATCTTGCTATTGTAACCCTAGTAAATATTGAACATGTTCTCTTGATTTGATTGATCTGGTGTGTGAGTACCCAAATATTTTCCCTAAAGAACTTCTTTCACTACCTCCAACTTGTGATTGAGTTCTTGATTAATCTTTCCCCAGGTACCACATCCATCTCTCAATCGACGTACCGCATGTGTAACACCCCTCCCTAGGGTTTCTTACGTAACCAGAGGAAGCACAGCCTAATCCCCAACATTATCCATAATGTGGGGTACTTGGCATATTTGGGAGGAAATGTTACATACATGATCTCATAACAAGAAACAAATAACACGTGGCTTTATTAAAACATAGATTCATACATAAGTTCTTGGAATAAAGGCTACATCAGTTTTCCAAAGATACACTAAACATAAACTAGATAATGATAGGATCTCCATAGATGGACGTCCCACCAGGCAACAACTCCTTGGATCTCTGGGACCTTGGTACTCTCAAGATGTTTCCTTCTCCTTGGCTCCAACTCCTGCGGACATCTCGTCCCCAGCCATGCAAAGGACAACAAACATAGTAAGTAAGCGGCATTAGCATATTATAAGACATAAAAATAAATATACAAGTGACTTAACATAATCATGAACATGCATTTAACATGAATAATTTCTTATTGTCTTTTACATAAAGAAATTTACTAGAAAAATATGCTCCTCTCTTAATGCCCCATAAGGAGCCCATGAATGCTCGGAAAGCCCATAATTGCTCGGAAAGCCCATAACAAGGTGCATATAAATCTGAATAAATTTCCATTATTCATGATCTTTCTTAAACTTCACTTATCTTCTTAATACCTTAAACTTAATCTTAATTGGGATTTCTCCCTCTTGAACATGGTTGGGAATTCTCCCCATGACCATAATGGGATTTCTCCCTCTTGAGCATGATTGGGAAACTTATTCCCTCTTAAATCTTAATTTCTTGTATCTTAATCATAGACCATAATCTTAATGGGGTTTCTACTCTTAGACTTAGCTTATAACAACCAACATCCAATAATCATGTATATTGAGGAAAAACATGTACTTTTCAAGACTTCAACATAAAAAAATGCATAATATATCATAATCATTCAATAATTCATATTTACTATGCCAAAGGCATGGCCCGCTTACCTTGATCTAAACCACCTAAGTCAAACCTGGTTTGACTGGTTGGCTCCTTTTTAATCACCTGAAATATGATTAAACCGCATAATACACATAAGTTTATAGCCTTAAAACCCTAATTTGTGTCATATAATAATTGAGATGTGAAAACAGAGAAATCAGGCGATAAAAACTAGAAAATCGGATTCCTTAATGAAAATCATTTCCAAAACACATTTTTGTGGATTTTTCTGATAACCAGGCGATTTAATATGAATTTCTGAAGAATCATCCAATAGGAAATTAAATAAAAACCAAATGGCGCCTGAGTTAGTGCTGACTGGACTCGGGCCCGCTATGAGCTGGCCCAATCAAACGCTGCCCTTTTGGCTTAGTGATGATCATCGCTGAACAAGTAAAAACAAAGCTAAAATCCCAGAAAAGCCCTTGTACAGGGAATTGGCCGATCAAACAAGGCAAGGAGCCTTTGGTCATTCAAAGACCTGGGATCTTCTTCCCCCTTAGCCAAGGCTTCGAGCACACGATCAGGAGGTGCTACCTCCGATCCAAACTCGCAAAAAGGTGCAAGCCACCGAGACATTGTGACTGTCAAATGCTTCCTTGCATCAGGACGAAGTCGGTGAGCCAACGGTCAGGCCCGATGGTGCCCAGGAGCTCTGGACTGCTCCGCCGCAAGGCAAGAAACAGGGGAAACACATTGGAGGGCAAAATCATAGAGAGAGGCCAGAAAACTTCGATCGGAAGGTCGGAAATCACTCCTTGAAGCAAGGCGAGGTCGAGGCGTGAATCTGCGTGGTCAGAGGGGGAGCTGAGGGCCAAAACAACCATCACCGGCGATCACCATTGGTGGCTCTACAGGGCCCGCTGGAAGGGACGATCGCGAGGCAAACTGAGGTCAGGAAAACAAAGAGTGAGGCTGGAGGATGCTCACCACGATGTCGATTGGACCGGGATGCTCAGGGTAATGAGAACTGACCCGCCATTGCCGGAGAAGGCAACTCGAGTAGGTTGGGGAGCTGGGGGGTAGGTGCATTGAAATTGACTGAGGAGGAGAATATATTGGAGGTCGGTGATGCTTTTGGCACCCTTAAGTAGATGGGAGATGCATCGAGGCGTCTACTACAACTCGGGCGACGAGAGCAGTGAAGCCCTAGCTTTGGGCGTTTCTTGTATAGGTCAAGGGAGAGGGTGAGCGAGGGTTCGCTATGTTCGGATCGATCTTGCGGTCTCACAGGGGAAGGAATTAAGAGAAACGGACATGAGGGGAGGGAGATCGGGATCAACGATCACACAGCCTGTGAAACAGTTTCGCTCGCAAAAGAAACGGAGGTAGAAGAAGGCAGATCAACCGTTGATTGCTGATCGAACAGTGCTGGCAACTTGCGTAAGGCCAGGGTAACGCGTGACATTTAATTTAAAACGAACCATGCTTTAAATCGGCTGTATAAATGGCATTTTCATTCAGATCTTAGTCAATTAATATTCAAACCTTTATTAAATCAATTGAAGGGTCAAACAAGGTCAAAATGGGTTCAAATTTGAACCATAGGCGTGTTAAAGGGTCTAGAACATTCTCATATAATTGGATTTTAGGCTGGTACACGTTTTAGGCCTAATATAACAAAAGTTATCATGTGCACTTAAGTGAGTATAAATAGTGTATATAAAATCATTTATTCCTCAAATAAAGATTTATAAAACATAAAAACGTGCACTCACCATTATTTATCTTCAACTAACAATATGAAGGCCATTAATCAAGAAATTAAACATGTAAATCACTAATAATCATATGAGAGAGAAATTTGGACAAAAAGCATTTATCCTCATTTTCTTAAAAAAAAGGGCATAGATATTCGGGAAAATATCTCTTTTAACTAAAACAAGTATAAGAGAGCTATTGATCATAATAAAATAATTTTGTAAAACTTAACATTGAAAAAAAATTTGCATAAAGGTCCTTGACAATTATCTAAATTAGGAAAGAGCATGCAAGGACTAAAATAAATTTGGAAATTTTTGCATAATTAAGATTGGGGTGTTACAATACTACCCACCTTAAATAAATTTCGTCCTCGAAATTTCCTAGGGTTTCTACCCACCTTAAGGGTTTCACATAAGCATACAAATTTTCCATACAAATTTTCATTATAAAAGAGGCATATATAATCAAAACATTATTATTCAACATAAATTACTCAACTACCCTTACCTTGCTCATTTTCCTCTTCTCCATCAGACATTTGCATGGTGAAGAGCCTTGGTTTGACCTTGGGTGGAGGATTAGGGTTCTTAGCTTGGTTGTGGTTGGGATCCTTCTTTGCAAGCTTAGGGCAATTAGGCTTGATATGCCCTTCCTCACCACAATAGTAGCAAACAGAAGTCCCAAACCTACAAGGACCACCATGGTTTCTCTTACATTTGGGGCATGGGATTCTTCCATTCTCAGGGGAAGGCTCAGGGGCTTTTCTCTTGTTGTTGGAGGGTGGAGGCGGTTGATGGTGACGATTGTTTTGGAGTACCTCCTTTTTGTGATTCCTCCCAGGGTGATCCTCCAACTCTAGGGCTGCATCTAAGGCTGATTGCATGGTCCGGTGTCCTCTACCCGACAAGGCAAAACTTAGGTCGGATTTAAGCCCTCTAATGAACTTCTTAGCTCTCTTTTGCTCAGTGTACTCAGGACCATACTTTTGGAGCTTACGGAACTTCATGGCATACTCAGTGACAGTCATGTCACCTACCTGCTTAAGGTTGATGAACTCTTCTTCCTTCCTTTCTAACATGGCTTCAGATACATAATGGTCATTGAAGACTTCTACAAACTCACCCCAAGTGTAAGGAGGGTCATCATCTTCCCTAGAGGCTAAGAGATTTTCCCACCAAGTACGGGCTGCACCCTTGAGCATGTGGGTGGCAAATCTAACCCTACTACGTGGGGGACACTCTAGGTCTCTAAAGCAATGTTCCATGTTGCTCAGCCACTCCTCAGCCTTGGTTACTACATCAACCTCATCTTCACCATGGAAAGCATCGGGTTTAATCTTCAAGAAGTCTACGAGGGAGATCTCATGTGCTCTAGGTGGAGCTCTAGGTTGGAGGGCATTGGTCAAGGCTGCTACTAGGGCATCTAAGGTGACTGGTGGAGGGACGTGGTTCATGTCTTCAGTCTTATCACCACTAGAGGATCCGTGTGAGTGCCTTGACTCACCAACCTTCTCCTTCTTCTTAGGGGCCATCTAAAAGGGTAAACATAACATGATATTAGAACATAATATGAATCTCTAATGTTGCCTTAGTGGCCATCTATTCCTTGCTCTGATACCATTAATGTAACACCCCTCCCTAGGGTTTCTTACGTAACCAGAGGAAGCACAGCCTAATCCCCAACATTATCCATAATGTGGGGTACTTGGCATATTTGGGAGGAAATGTTACATACATGATCTCATAACAAGAAACAAATAACACTTGGCTTTATTAAAACATAGATTCATACATAAGTTCTTGGAATAAAGGCTACATCAGTTTTCCAAAGATACACTAAACATAAACTAGATAATGATAGGATCTCCATAGATGGACGTCCCACCAGGCAACAACTCCTTGGATCTCTGGGACCTTGGTACTCTCAAGATGTTTCCTTCTCCTTGGCTCCAACTCCTGCGGACATCTCGTCCCCAGCCATGCAAAGGACAACAAACATAGTAAGTAAGCGGCATTAGCATATTATAAGACATAAAAATAAATATACAAGTGACTTAACATAATCATGAACATGCATTTAACATGAATAATTTCTTATTGTCTTTTACATAAAGAAATTTACTAGAAAAATATGCTCCTCTCTTAATGCCCCATAAGGAGCCCATGAATGCTCGGAAAGCCCATAATTGCTCGGAAAGCCCATAACAAGGTGCATATAAATCTGAATAAATTTCCATTATTCATGATCTTTCTTAAACTTCACTTATCTTCTTAATACCTTAAACTTAATCTTAATTGGGATTTCTCCCTCTTGAACATGGTTGGGAATTCTCCCCATGACCATAATGGGATTTCTCCCTCTTGAGCATGATTGGGAAACTTATTCCCTCTTAAATCTTAATTTCTTGTATCTTAATCATAGACCATAATCTTAATGGGGTTTCTACTCTTAGACTTAGCTTATAACAACCAACATCCAATAATCATGTATATTGAGGAAAAACATGTACTTTTCAAGACTTCAACATAAAAAAATGCATAATATATCATAATCATTCAATAATTCAAATTTACTATGCCAAAGGCATGGCCCGCTTACCTTGATCTAAACCACCTAAGTCAAACCTGGTTTGACTGGTTGGCTCCTTTTTAATCACCTGAAATATGATTAAACCGCATAATACACATAAGTTTATAGCCTTAAAACCCTAATTTGTGTCATATAATAATTGAGATGTGAAAACAGAGAAATCAGGCGATAAAAACTAGAAAATCGGATTCCTTAATGAAAATCCTTTCCAAAACATATTTTCGTGGATTTTTCTGATAACCAGGCGATTTAATATGAATTTCTGAAGAATCATCCAATAGGAAATTAAATAAAAACCAAATGGCGCATGAGTTAGTGCTGACTGGACTCGGGCCCGCTATGAGCTGGCCCAATCAGACGCTGCCCTTTTGGCTTAGTGATGATCATCGCTGAACAAGTAAAAATAAAGCTAAAATCCCAGAAAAGCCCTTGTACAGGGAATTGGCCGATCAAACAAGGCAAGGAGCCTTTGGTCATTCAAAGACCTGGGATCTTCTTCCCCCTTAGCCAAGGCTTCGAGCACACGATCAGGAGGTGCTACCTCCGATCCAAACTCGCAAAAAGGTGCAAGCCACCGAGACATTGTGACTGTCAAATGCTTCCTTGCATCAGGACGAAGTCGGTGAGCCAACGGTCAGGCCCGATGGTGCCCAGGAGCTCTGGACTGCTCCGCCGCAAGGCAGGAAACAGGGGAAACACATTGGAGGGCAAAATCATAGAGAGAGGCCAGAAAACTTCGATCGGAAGGTCGGAAATCACTCCTTGAAGCAAGGCGAGGTCGAGGCGTGAATCTGCGTGGTCAGAGGGGGAGCTGAGGGCCAAAACAACCATCACCGGCGATCACCATTGGTGGCTCTACAGGGCCCGCTGGCAGGGACGATCGCGAGGCAAACTGAGGTCAGGAAAACAAAGAGTGAGGCTGGAGGATGCTCACCACGATGTCGATTGGACCGGGATGCTCAGGGTAATGAGAACTGACCCGCCGTTGCCGGAGAAGGCAACTCGAGTAGGTTGGGGAGCTGGGGGGTAGGTGCGTTGAAATTGACTGAGGAGGAGAAGATATTGGAGGTCGGTGATGCTTTTGGCACCCTTAAGTAGATGGGAGATGCATCGAGGCATCTACTACAACTCGGGCGACGAGAGCAGTGAAGCCCTAGCTTTGGGCGTTTCTGGTATAGGTCAAGGGAGAGGGTGAGCGAGGGTTCGCTATGTTCAGATCGATCTTGCGGTCTCACAGGGGAAGGAATTAAGAGAAACGGACATGAGGGGAGGGAGATCGGGATCAACGATCACACAGCCTGTGAAACGGTTTCGCTCGCAAAAGAAACGGAGGTAGAAGAAGGCAGATCAACCGTTGATTGCTGATTGAACGGTGCTGGCGACTCGCGTAAGGCCAGGGTAACGCGTGACATTTAATTTAAAACGAACCATGCTTTAAATCGGCTGTATAAATGGCATTTTCATTCAGATCTTAGTCAATTAATATTCAAACCTTTATTAAATCAATTGAAGGGTCAAACAAGGTCAAAATGGGTTCAAATTTGAACCATAGGCGTGTTAAAGGGTCTAGAACATTCTCATATAATTGGATTTTAGGCTGGTACACGTTTTAGGCCTAATATAACAAAAGTTATCATGTGCACTTAAGTGAGTATAAATAGTGTATATAAAATCATTTATTCCTCAAATAAAGATTTATAAAACATAAAAACGTGCACTCACCATTATTTATCTTCAACTAACAATATGAAGGCCATTAATCAAGAAATTAAACATGTAAATCACTAATAATCATATGAGAGAGAAATTTGGACAAAAAGCATTTATCCTCATTTTCTTTAAAAAAAAAGGGCATAGATATTCGTGAAAATATCTCTTTTAACTAAAACAAGTATAAGAGAGCTATTGATCATAATAAAATAATTTTGTAAAACTTAACATTGAAAAAAATTTGCATAAAGGTCCTTGACAATTATCTAAATTAGGAAAGAGCATGCAAGGACTAAAATAAATTTGGAAATTTTTGCATAATTAAGATTGGGGTGTTACAGCATGGCTCCTTCCAAGATGTGTGAGCTCAAAGTTAAATAAGAATACATCCTCATGATAGTATTCCAGACACTTTATGGGAATTATGAATTCTTGGTTTGGCATTATGAATTCTTAGTTGTGTTCACCATAACAAATATCACAACTATCTTACTAAATCTCATGAATATAGTCTTCCAGTCATTTCTTCATGACCTTGTAGTGTTCTTCATTGATAATATCCTCATTTTCTCCAAGGATGGCGAGTCACATAGTTCCCATCTATGCTAGGTTCTAGCATTTTGAAGCATAGAGCTTCTATGAGAAGTTCTTAAAATGTGACATTTGGATTGACAAAAGTTATATTTTTGGGACACTTCATCTCTGGAGGGAAAAATTGTATTGATTCTGCCAAAGTCATAGTTGTGCTTGAGTAGAAATGCCCAAAGACCGTATCTGAGATCTATAGATTCCTTAGAATAGCGGTTTAGTATTGTTGCTTCATCTCAAACATCGGTAAGTCAACCTTTCCCTCACCAAGTTGACTTGAAAAGGGGAGTTCTTTGTCGGATCTAAAGCATGCGAGTATGGATTTTAGGAGCTCAAGACCAAAATCACCTATGCTCCTATTCTGACCATTCTTTCAAGGAATGATGGGTTCTTATCTTCACTAACACTTCGAGGTTTGGTCTTGGTTGTGTTCAGATACAAGAAGGCAAACTTGTTTCCTATGCTTCTAGACAAAGAAAACCTTATGAGGTCAATTACCCCATGCTTGACCTTGAGCTCACAACCATCATATATGCTTTGAAGATATGACACCATTATCCCTACGGTGCCACATTTGACATCCTTACTGACCCCAAGAGCTTGAAGTATACCTTGACTTGGAAGGATATGAATTTGAGATAGAGGAGATGCCTAGAGTATCTTAAGGACTACAACTTCACTATAGCTTACTACCCTAGTAAGGGGAATGTGGTAGCCGACTCTTGGAGTATTAAACAAGCTACGTGTGCTACTATATTCACCATTGAGTGGAAACATATGGATTTCTTGTATCCTTTGGCCTTGACACGCTTGGGTGAAAGGATTAGCTTGGCTAGCATCGATGTGAAACCTGGTCTTCAGGCTGACATTCTAACAGCAGAATAAGGCAATTCCAATCTGGAAGAAACAATGAAGCTTATAGGACCTCATACAGATCTATATGCTGACACTGGTGGTGTATTCACTACAAAAATACATGTGGGTTCCCAAGGATTCTTATCTACAAGACAACATTCTCTCATAAGTTCATGGGTCTAAGTACGCTTTTCATCTAAGATCTACAAAGATGTACAAGGACTTACAACACTTCTAGTGGAGACACATGAAGAATGATATATCCATGTTCATATCAAAGTGTCTTACCTACCAGTAGATTAAGTCTAATAAATAGAACCCTAGAGGTTTACTATAAGATTTACCCATACCTGAATGGAAATGGGATAACATCACCATGAACTTTGTGGTGACTTGCCTGAGATGAAGAAAGGGAATAATGATATATGGGTCATACTGGAGTGCTTGAGGAAGTCATATCACTTCACTTCAGTCAAGACAACTACCAAGATTATTGGAATTTCTTAGTTGTACATTAGAGAGACTAGGGCTAGTAATCAAGTTCGGGTTGAGCGAGTTCTATTTCATGGCAATTTAGTTCAGTTCAAATATACTCAACCCAAATCTAACCCGAATATGATTTTGGGTCCTACTTGCTTGACTTGAACCCAAAATTCCTATTTGTGGGTCTGACTCGATGGACCCTAGGACCCAAAAAACCTAAGAATACAAAGCCAAAAAATCTGAAATGCAAACCCAAAAAACAAACCCATTGGACCCAAAAACTTGTATAAACTACCATAAACTAAAAAAAAACATATTTTATGTTTGCATGTGTTGAGATTTTATATGGATACAACTTGAAATATATATATATATATATATATATATATATATATATGTGTGTGTGTGTGTGTGTGTGTGTGTATAATTTTGGGTTGATGGGGTTTTGTGGGTCAAGAATTGCAACCCAGACCCAACTTGTAAATAATTTGGATTTTTTAGGTTAAGGTCATTTTGGGTTGGGTAAAAAAAAAATCAAAACCCAAACCTACTTTAGTTAGGTCAAGTCGAAGAAAATCAAAACCCTAACCTACTTTATTCGGGTCAAGTTAGATTGGGTTGGGTCTGCTTTTGCCATCCCTAAGAGAGTAGTGAGACAACATGGAATATCCATGTCTATTGTCTTATATATGGATGTCAATTTCACTTCTCATCTTTGGTAGTAGGTCCAACAACTGTTGGGTACTTAGTTGAATTTTAGTAGTGCATATCATCCTCAAACAAAATAGTAGTTTAAAATAACGATCCATATATTGGAGGATCTTATATGGTTTTGTATTCTTCATTGGGGTGGTTCACAGGACCACTACTTTCCTCTATCCAAATTTTCCTACAACAACAACTACCAATTTAGTATTAGGATGCCTCCATAAGAAGCCTTGTATGGGAGGCCATGCAGGTCACGTTTATATGAGGACAAAGTCAGTGGAAGAAAGATTTTGGAATGTGAGTTGTAGTTGTACTATGTTCATCTAATCAAGTAGAGGTTGAAGAGAGCACCAAACAGACAAAAGTCTATGTCAATGCCCACATGAAAAATGTAAAAGAGTGAAATGACCCCTTTACTAAAAATTTGAAGAATCAAACTTCCATTCCCAATATACTCAAAAGGTATGCTGAAATGGATGTAAAATTTTCAAATTTTTATTTATATAGTATACAAAAGACCAACAAGTAATGTAGCAGAATATAATATCATGACTATATTCAATTTTATAAAAGTGTACATCATCATTCTCCCATATAGGGTTTATAACAACAAAAGGATCTAGATAGAGGGAAGTCTAAACTACACCAACTTTGTCTCCAAGAAAAATATCCAAGAGCTAGGTCCATGCTACAAGCTAAGTCTCCTTGATCTTATTCAAATCCTTGATCTAACCCTGGGTGGTTGGGAAAGCACCTAGCAAAAATGGAAAGAAAACAAAGTATGTGTCAGAGATAATGAGATAATAAAATTATATGGAAATAAAGGCTAAGGTTTTATCATAAGATGAGAATGATCACAAGAATGAGGCATAAGTAAATAGATGCTTGCCATAACAAAAATAGTAAAAAGGTTGCATGCATGATTATTATTGACTACCTAAACTATGTAGGGTTGAGGCACCTACCAAACCTTAATCAATAGGTGAGGGAGAGTAACACATTCCAATCACCTATAAATTTTCTATATTGGGGAGAGTAACACATTCCCCAGGGTGAATTTACACATGCCCTATCTATGGGTGGTTGTACAAAAGTACCACTACTCTAGTTTAATAGTTTAATACAATCAACATGCTAAGAAATATAGCAAGTAAAAGCATCAAGTAAATATAGACATGGCAGTGGGGTACAAGACCTAAGAAATAAACATAAAACTTATTTTGAGGCAATTATAACTAAGGATTTATCAAAAAGGAAAATTTGGATGTAATGATAGCCTCATTAGGGAAACTAGGTCAAGTTACAAATTTTCCCAACTTAGGTGTAAGGAAAGCACATACCTTTCATATTGATTTCAATTATTCACTTTCACCACTTCTAGATAATCTAAGATCCACTTCTCCTATTTTCAATGTATAACCATGTATTAGGGTTTATTATGTACATTAATGTAAAGAAAACCCATATTTAGGACTTTTTGAGAAAAACCTCAATTCAAACTCTAAAAATATCACCATTGATCTATTTATATTGTCTTGATTAAGAAAACATATAATTTTGAAAATTTTGGAGTTATGAAGATTAAAGTACATTTTCGGTGATTATTAACTAATTGATTCATTTTCTAGAAAATTGCCTTCGACAAAACTCAAAACCAATGCTTGAAATTATTTTTATTAGAAATATTACATTTTTTTGATTTCAAAAATATTTTATTTTAATTTTTAGACAAGCGAATCAAAAGATACAAATTTCTTAAAACAAACCAATCAGAACTTGCCACGTCATCCAAACAAGCAAGAGATGAAGAGAGAGGGGTTGCACCCAACTGTGTTGGCCCAATCATGGGCGGCCAACTGGTCTTGGCCCATCGCCAGTGAGGCACAAGAAATCAAAACACGGGCAAAAGATCTATTTGCCCTCGAGCGAGAAATCAAAGAAAAGAAGACGAGGGAGGGTAAAATAGACAAATAGTGTAGGGGGGATTCATCCCCTTCACCTGCTCGCTCCTTGAGCGATGAACAACAAGTAGGTGCTTGCTTGGATTTTGGACAAATCTACAAATCACAACTAAACAGAAAAGTAATAGAATAGAGAGAAAGAGAAGACCAAACTAAACTCACCTATACCATCAATTTAGCCAGAGAGCACGGAGGAGGGAGTAGGAGGGGCCGCAAGCATGGAGAAGTAACTTGATCGGTGGAAGCCCAAAATGCAACCAACAAAGAAATTGAGAGAGGGAGAAGGCTTAGATGAGTGCGATGAAGATCTAGGGAGTGATATATATAGGTCAGGAAGAGGGATATGGCGATGAGGGAAGTGGCCGAATTTCTTGAAGAGCAAGAATTAGGGGTTTCATAAATACTTAACAAAGTCATGCAAATAATGGAACAAACAGTGCGGAATCCAATTTGCAATCCAACACAACTTGTTTTGCGAAGTTTCGATGAGAAACGAGAGAGATATGGTCATCTGAAAATCGCAAAAACCATTAATGTACGATTCACGCAATGCAAGGTTAGAGATGACTCGTACACCATTGGATCACGATCCAACGATCAAGATCGCATGCACATCGATGACATTTAATCAGTTACCAAATCCAACTTGGACTAAAGTTCTTTATTTAATTATTTAACTTTTTCTCTTTCCTTATTTAAGGGTGCAAACAAACTCTAAATTAAGTGAAATTTGACACCCAACCTATTTTTGATATGATAAATCTGAATATGCAATTAGTTTTGACTTTTGAGAAATTTTAATGTATTAAATAAATCAAATCCTATTTTCTCTTCCTCCATCATTAATGACTCTAAGATTCTCTAAAAATAATGAAACTTCACCCATAATTCTTTTTAAATGTGTTGGATATGAATTTGCCATTAATTTTTTTTAAAATTGTTTGTTATTTTAATTAATGATTTTAAGGTTTTGTATACTTTCTCTCTCTTAAATTCACCTTATCTTCAAATGTTTTCTGAATTGAGTGAATATTGAAGCAAAGGCATGTTTTAACATGTAGAACACAAATTTGGCATTATTTTTTTGAAGAATTTCGTATTTTGTTTAATGCATTTAAATTTTATCACTGATTTCATCCTTTTAATTAATTAGAGGCATCTAGAAACTTTCTAAAACTATGAAACTTGGCCTATAAGCAACAATAAACATGAGTAACACGATTTTGACATTAATTATTTTTTAACATATTATTTAATATTTTTTGTCTTTAAATCATTTTCTCTCTCCTGAATAAAATAAAATATTTAACATTGACCAAATTTGATGAAAATTCACACATAGACTCATTTTGACATGTAGATTACGAATTTGATGTTTATTTCCACTTTTGAAGTCGTTTAATAATTTATTTAATAATTTGGAGATAAACTCATATTTTTCAATTATGATTAATGCAAAGATAATTATTAATTTTCCAAAATTGTAAAACTTGTCATTCTAGCAAATTTTAACTCAAGGAAAATGAATCTAAAGTTATCTTTAACCAATTAGTCTTCCTTTTATGAATTTTAGCCCATTATCCAATATTACCACTATTTCTCATATTAAATAATTCCATATCACATTAACATGTTTAAAGCATTATTATTCATTCCTTTTTCTCTTCCTTACTCTATAAGGCTATGGAATGATCTAAAACGAATTATTTTATCATTTTCTCATATAAATTTACATATTAGACCCTTATTAAAAATATTTACTGAGGTATTTGTTCATAAACCCAAATGTTGGCATAAATGGTGATCAAAATCAACCCAAACCACTAATAATTCCACAAATTGAATATCAAGGCCAAAAATGATAGAAATGAAATGAAAATCTTAGAGAGAGGGTCAAAAAGATAATATGTCCAAGTTTCGGTATGTTACAATAGAGTTGTTCTTTGAAGTTGGTGGGCATGTGTTCTTGAAAATTATGCTAATCTGGGCCATTGCAAAGAACAAGAGGAAGCTTAGACCCAAATGCATGGGACCAGTTGAGAATTTTCCCATATCATGGAATGTACATATAGGGTAAAGGTAACTCCAAAGTACAATATGATCCATAACGTCTTTCATGTATCCATCCTTAAATGGTATGTCAAAGATCCCAATCACATTCTAAATCACAAACCTATTAAGTTGAAAAAGTCACCATAAAGATTTCTAGGCAGTCGATCAAAGGAGCACAAAAACAAAAAGATCAACATGGTGAAGGTGTTGTAGAAGAACCATAGTAGTGATGATCCCACTTAGGATCTCAAATCGAACAAGGAATCATGCTTTCACAACCTATCAAGGATGTCCAATTTTGAGTAAAAAAATCCCTTTTAAGGAGGAGAGAATGTGATGGAATAGACCTTTATCTCTCTATTTGTGAGTACTCTCTATCTCATATTTGCTCTTTTCACACTCTTGACTTCAATTTCATGATTTTATGCATTTTGATGCATATTTGAAATATCTGTAGGGTTTTAGAGGAGACAGAGAAGGCAGTAGAAATAAAATTTTCTTCTCCCCAAACCCAAAACAAAGGAAATGTGCCAACGTCTATACAGTAGGAAGGATGGTTTGTGGAGGCATACCTTGTCCCGAGGCTTGCTCAGCGACGTTACCTCGTGGCTTGCGCGGTCTTCACCTTTGGTCTTAGACGGTGTTTGTGCAGCTCCTGGTCTCACTGGGACTGTCAGCTCCTGGTCACACCGGGACTGTCAGGATTGACAGCTGTCCTCTGAGCGACAGAAGTCTCCCGCCTCTGAAGTAGTCCACACAGACCACCTGGATTAATCAAATATTAATCCTTGTCCAACTCAAATTGACTTTCAAATTTGTTTCCGATTAATCAAATATTAATCCTTGTCCAAATTGAAATTGTACAAGTGAAACAAATTGTATTTGCAGAATAGTCTTCTGAATTTCCAAACGATCTTGGCTAGACCAGTTGAGCTGATCAGTTCAACGCTTGAACCGGTCCTCTCACCATGTCTTGATCCGATCGGTTCATCTCATGAGCCAATCGGTTCACCAACTTGAGCTGATCGGTTCAACTCTTGAGCCGATCGGTTGGGGCAGCAGACTTGTGCAAATCAGTCAATCGCATTTTCAATCAATCTGATACTCTAATCAATCGGTCCAACACCTTGAATACTATGATATTGAGCTATCAATTAATTGAGTGTTTAATTGAACTACTAAACTCCTTTAGTAATCAATATAAACATTATTTGTGGATAAACTCCTCTTCCAGGTTAAATCCTATGTGCATGACCCTGCAGGTCCATTTCACATTGGCAGTGAAAGTCCATAACACTTATGACTTCACAAGCAAAGAGTGGTGCCTAGTCGCACATCAGTGCTACCCAAGTGAAATAGAAAGTTGGAGAACAACTTTCAATCCTACAATCCATGAATGGTGTTACAATGAATGTATAATTCCTTTGTCACTGATTTCCTGAATGAACTCAAGGCATGGAACAATCATCATGTCAACATTCATTCACTTTCTTGATCTCAGAGTAGATTGGAGGAGATATGTATGACATCAATATCGCATATTGATTCACACATGTGTGTGAATGCCTATCTCAATCCTACTCATCAAGTGGCCATGGATATCAAACTCCCTAAGGATGGACAAATCACATATCTATCACTCACCCCTCAAAAGCCCCATGTATCAAAGCCATCCAATCATCACCTTTATAACAACCCATGTTTCAAGACTGTGTTTGATGATGTCAAAGTGTACCCAATGACATGTGTTGAGTGTAGTGATTTCAGGTCAAAGAATCACACTCACCACCATCATTGTGAGAACTGACTGTGACTACCATGTCAGGGTTCCATGTGTCAAACTCACGGTGGGTCTGTCCGGTAAACTTGTTATCTAACAAGTACTTATGTGTTTGGTTTGATATCTCCATATCATGACTAATGAGATTTTGTCATCAACCAACACCACAATCTAGTCTTGTGTGTCATTGTTGTCTATCTACCTTCCACAATGACATCCGACTAGGTACATAATAAGAATGTACAAACTCTTAGCATCTGTATGATCTCATCATTCAGGTCCTTAATCGGAAAGCATACGTCATTGAGTACTGTCATTCTCTAGACATTCAATCTGTTCTATCATTATCTCATATGACTGAACCATAAAGAATTGGAAGCTTGCCTTTGATCTTTATCAAATCAGTCTTAATGTATCCCACCAATCATCCCATGATTGGCTCTCAGGGCATACATACCCACAGACTCCCACTTGTACTATGAGCCAATCACCCTTGAATCATATTCATAGTGATCTTCAAACATGTCCCACATGTTATTGTACTCTAGTGCTAACATAGTGAGTTATGGCAACACCTTGCCAAGGTCGGTATTAACTGCATGTCTCTCATCTCTTCATTATACGTCACATGTATGAGATGGAGTTGTCGTAATATGCGATCTAGTATTCCTTTGCTAACCTTTAGCCACATTGCATGACCAAGTACTCTTTACTTGTCATCAAAGATTGGAATATCTATAAGTTCATCTTATGAACTTCTAGATCCATATAGTATCCACTGTTGTTCTCTAACACGGATACTCAGCTTTTTCCTTTTAAACGACTTTATTGGAACATTTCCAATTATCAACAAACATTCACTTTTATATATCCCATATATATATTGCGATTAATTCTTTGTCCTTTTCAGAAGTTTGCATCAGTGCAACTCTTTACATTGAACCCTTCCTTATTTCCATAGAACTAGTACTTCTCAAGCACTTATCAAGTTCTTATGGTATTCCAGTAACCCTTACTAGAACTAGACAGACATCCACTCATCATGTCCCACATATGAGTTATCAGGATGAGCATATCATATTGACATGTCCTACATACAAGATGATAAATGTATTTTGTTCTTGCCATGTCCATATATGCAAGATAATGGGATGATTGCATACATGATAGATCCATATCTATCCTTAGTGTTCCCATTCTTCATAAGAATTGGACACTTGGCCTTGGGATACCAACTCCATGTAACATGGATAAGTTTTCTCCCACTGAATTTATGCACGCCGAACCCTTCAATATAGATTGCCAGTGTATGCTCTCTCTTTCCAGGTCAAGAGGTTTTTCGAGAACTATCTCTATAGATCTCTATTCCTATCACATAGGAAACGTCTCTATCTTCCTTAAAGATCATTTCCACTTTGGATTTCCATTGTAGAACATTTCCATTTCACATCAACGTGTGGAATGTGAATATGCTCCCACTAAATCACAGATCTCTCTTTATCTTTGACATATTAGTCAAACCCTTTGACTATATCATCAAAGTAAAGATCACAGTTCTGAGTTCCTTGTACATAATCAATCACATTGATTAGTCCATTGTAACTTATAGACTGCATTTGCATTAATGGATTCATAAACCTTATAGGTTGTGTCACGTACACATCCTTGTTTTATTCCTCATAGGAATGCAATTTTAGTATCCGTATGCCAAATGTCTTAGTCATTAAGTTGCAATTAACAAGCATCATCCTTCTCAAAATGTTATCCATGTGTCTTAATGCTTAAGACTCATTCACACTTATGGGTTTCATCCCAATGAGTGCTACTATCAAGGTCATACCTTATGGCTTACATGGAAATCATTTAGGATGTAATGGTCATAAACCATAACTCAAAATCCGGTTCCCCATATTCATCTAGATAGTTGATTCATCACATGAACAACTCATCATATAGATAATCGAGGTGTATCTGTCAAGGATATAAGAACTCACAACTCCTTGTGATTCTTAATGTCCTTTATTAGTGTGGGGTATTCTTTATTTAAGAAGAAATTAGTTATTTGATGATCATCCTCTAACTCCTTAGAGTATGACTCCTTGTTTATTTAGACATCACCATGCCTTAATCACGAGCTCACTATGATGCACTATCATAATCACTCATAAGGTCATCAAACATTTGGTTAAAGTATTTCATTCATTGATCTCATCAAGAATTAACACTTTACCAAATTCACACTTCATCTATGATATTCTTGAACACTTCAAGATACTCATATTGGTATTTCTCTAAACATCATTTGAAGTATTAGCATTTGCTCCAATAGGTATGTAAATACATCACATGTATTATACCTAATAGTATAATCATTCTCCCACTACTATTAGTGAAGATTGATTAATCATGTCTAAGAGATTCATGTCTCTTATTGGTTCTCTAACCAAAAGAGTCTAGATTTATACATCATATGGAAACTAGAAATGAATTTCTCATGATTTATGTTAATTTGATTGTTTGAGTTATCAATAACTTTTAGGTATCATTTTATCTTATGCATACCAAGTACCACAAGATAAACAAGGCATTGCCACAAAGATTGAAACTTCAACTTTATTAATTGCTATCATTGTCATACAATATGCAAAAAAACTAAGTGTTTCTATCCATTGGCAAATATGAAATAGCAGTTCATAACTCTATTACATGCCTTTTAGGCTAAAAATAAACTAAAGTACTCCTATCTATGGCGGCAACACTTGCCCCATTTATTGAGTGCTTTACATTTTATATCTTGGTATCATATACCTCAAAAATGTTACAAGTTTATTTCATGACACCTTCAGGTGGAGACGTCTGTCGCCTCCTTCTTCTTTAGTTCTTCCAGATAGAGTGGAAATTTCCTTTTCCAATGTCCTATCTTTTGACAATGGTGGCAATTGCCTCTCTTGGTCATGCCTCCCTTGGCCTTGAGAGCTGAAGACACCTTGGGCTCCTGGCTAGCATCAGAACCCTTCTTCGCTTTGCCCTTGCCCTTACGCTTGGACTTGCCATTCTTGCTACTAATCATCATCATAGACTTAGGCTTGCCCTTCTTCATCTGTGTCTCGGCTGTCCTCAACATGCCCAACAACTCTATCAACGGCTTGTCAAAGTTGTTCATGTTGTAGTTCATCACAAACTGACTATAGGATTCTGGCAACGATTGCAGTATCACATCAGTAGCCAACTCTTGGCTCAGTGGAAATCCCAGTCTCGTCAGGTTCTCCACATACCCAATCATCTTGAGTGTGTGAGGACCAACTAGATCTCCTTCTATCATGACACACTTGAACAACACCCTGGAGACATCATATCTCTCTTGATGTGCTTGATCTTAATACATGTTCTTGAGATGCTGAATCATCTCAATGACACCCATGTTCTCATGTTGTCTCTGCAACTCGTGGTTCATGGAGCACAACATCAAGCACTTTCCATCAATGGCATCATCAGAATGCTTCTTATAAGCATCCCTTTTATGCCTTTGGTGCGGTAGGAGCAGGTTCCTCTGGAATTGGAGTATCCAGGACATAAAGTTTTCGCTCTTGAGTGAGAACAATTCTCAATGTCCTAAACCAGTCGTGGAAGTTAGTCCCATTCAGCTTGTCCTTCTCAAGGACCGATCGCAACAAAAAGTGATTGTTGTTTGTTGTCATTTGTACTACAAAAGGAAATATATGCAGTTTAGTCCAAAACTCAATTTTGACTTATTTGATTGATTTGAAAAGTTGACGATATAGTTAGCAATTTAATTATCGCTCCCACTATTTTTTTTCAAATTGATAGCCCTCACCATCAATTCATAAGATTGCAACTTACAATCTTCTAGTGGGTCAAGATCCATATTTCATCAAGTCATGAGTCAGCTTTGGCTGATCGCCCAAAATCTTGACTATTTAGGTAGGCCATCATGCCAATTGAATCATATGCAACTCTTGATGAATGAACATGTACAACACCTTGCCATGAACATTCTGTGCCTCTGGGCCTAGACGCTCTAAGAATCACCAGTTAAGTCTAACCCAAAAGCTGATACGGTAAACATGCACCCTGCTTTGGCAGAACCTACATGTTTACCCTTCACACTTCCGCAAGATAGACGGCGCACCACGCTTTGGCATAACCTACGCTTGGTCGATCAAGTTTTTCATGTGTGCCACTAATGGAAGTCGTAAAAGACTTAATATTTAGATGAGGGATTTGGTTTTTATAGGTACATATGCATATCCAATCACCACAATATATAGTATGTATCATATACATGCTATATCCCACAGAAAACATGTGAAATGATAAAAGTGATGATTATGGCCATCCTAATGTGATTCCTCGAGACAAGAGGAATCACGGTCATCTAGGTCTACATCACATGCAACATGTCCATGATGAAGTGTTATAGCCGTCCGAGTTGATCAACACATCACATGAATGACCTGCTCGCCTTGGCCAGTCGTCTAGGTGCCACCAACCGATCATTTGGCTCCTCCAACCGATCGGTTTGCCTGGTCATTGTGCATCTCCTCATGGCCGCCACCCGATCGTCTCGCTCCATGAACCGGTCGTCTGGATCACCAACCGATCAGTTCATGCCTTGAACCGATCATCTCAGTTGTCGTCACGTTGTCCTCCGTTCTTTGACATAACAGGAAATAAAAGATCTATCCTATTTTACATTTGAATTGAGAAACCTGAGTTACATTCGGGGGGAGCAAAGGTAGGAAAGAAATCTCAAGTTATCTCGAGTTACATCAGGAATAGGAGATAGGGAATCGGTGCGCAGACTGAGATGCAACAACCACATACAACCAAGCACACACATAGGGTTTATTGGCCATAACCATGCTATACATCCACCACAAAACGCATTTAAGGGTGACGCATATCGAGTGCATTAATATTACATATCATATATGTATATTGGGATTTGTGGATTTAGGATTGGACATGCATAAAGCCAATTTTATTCGCATCATATGCAATAAATAAAGGCAACAAACCAAAATCAATCACATCGATAATCCTAAAGCATAGAGCAGTTGACCTGGCTCTGATACCATTGTAGGGTTTTAGGGGAGATAGAGAAGGCAGCGGAAACAAAATTTTCTTCTCCCCAAACCCAAAACAAAGGAAACACGTCAACGTCTATATAGTAGGAAGGATGGTTTGTGGAGGCATACCTTATCCCAAGGCTTGCTCGGCGACATTACCTTGCGGCTTGCGTGGTCTTCACATCTAGTCTTGGACGGTGTCTGTATAGCTCCTGGTCTCACCAGGACTGTCAGCTCCTGGTCACACCAAGACTGTCAGGAGTGACAGCTGTCCTCCGAGTGGCAGAAGTCTCCCACCTCTGAAGTAGTCCACACGGACCACCTGGAACTCTGATCTCCTTGTCCCACAAGGAATCGGAAGGAGTCGCACCCTCTTGTCGGCATACTAGTCACCGATACACTCTCCTGCCACCAGTCGCCTTCTATAGTTGTCTTTCCCTTGTTGTGACTCCCTTATCGAGTAGCACTTGCTCGGGCTCTCTCGGTTACTAAAACCAGAGAGAACGACAACTTTACAGAGCAACTAGTGCACTAAGTTGAGTTCCTGAGAAGCCCCCACTACCCCTATATATATATGAGGGTCATGGGATAGGGTTCTCTATCTTGGGAAATTCGGGATTAAGGCAGGAGTAGAAGGGTTCAAGATTTTCCACAAAACAACCAACTGTGCCAACTGAACCGATCATTTCAGCCCTGAAACGATCGTTTGGTGACCTCAACTGATTGGTTCACACCTGAACCGATCATTTGGGACACCTGAGCCGATAAGTTCATCACATGAGCTGATCGGTTCGTGGTCCTGGTCCAACTCAAATTGACTTTCAAATTTGTTTTTGATGAATCAAATATTAATCCTTGTCCAAATCGAATTTGTACAAGTGAAACAAATTATATTTGCAAAATAGTCTTCTGGCTTTCCAAACGATCTTAGTTAGACCAGTTGAGCCGATCGGTTCAACCCTTGAACCAATCATCTCACCCTATCTTAAGCCGATCGGTTCATCTCATGAGCTGATCGGTTCACCAACCTGAGCCGATTGGTTCAACTCTTGATCCGATCGGTTGGGGTAGAAGATTTGTGCAAATCTGTCAATCACAATTTCAATCAATATGATACTCTAATCAATCGATCCAACACCTTGAACACTATGATATTGAGCTATCAATTAATTGAGTGTTTAATTGAACTACTAAACTCCTTTAGTAATCAATCTAAACATCATTTGTGAATAAACTCCTCTTCTAGGTTAAATCCTATGTGTATGACCCTACAAGTCCATTTCACGTTGGCAGTGAAAGTCCATAACACTTATGACTTCACAAGCAAAGAGCGGTGCCTAGTCGCACATCAGTGCTACCCAAGTGAAATAGAAAGTTGTAGAACAACTTTCAATCCTACAATTCGTGAATGGTGTTACAGTGAATGTATAATTCCTTTGTCAATGATATCCTGAATGAACTCAAGGCATGGAATAGTCATCCTGTCAACGTTCATTCACTTTCTTGATCTCAGAGTAGATTGGAGGAGATATGTATGACATCAATATCACATACTGATTCACACATATGTGCACACACCTATCTCAATCCTACTCATCAAGTGGACATGGATATCAAACTCCCTCAGGAGGGACAAATCCCATATCTATCACTCACCCCTCAAAAGCCCCATGTGTCAAAGCCACCCAATCATCACCTTTATAACAACCCATGTTTCAAGATTGCGTTTGATGATGTCAAAGTGTACCCAACGACATGTGTTGAGTGTAGTGATTTCAGGTCAAAGAATCACAGTCACCACCATCACTGTGAGAACTGACTGTGACTACCATGTCATGGTTCCATGTGTCAAACTCACGGTGGGTCTATCCGGTAAACTTGTTCTCTAACAAGTACCTATGTGTTTTGTTTGATATCTCCATATCATGACTAATGAGATTATGTCATCAACCAACACCACAATCTAGTCTTGCGTGTCATTGCTATCTATCTACCTTCCACAATGACATCCGACTAGGGACATAATAAGAATGTACAAACTCTTAGCATCCGTATGATCTCATCATTCAGGTCCTTAACCTGAAAGCATACGTCATTGAGTACTATCATTCTCTAGACATTCAATCTGTTCTATCATTATCTCATATGACTAAACCATAAATAATTGGAAGCTTGCCTTTGATCTTTATCAAATAAATCTTAATGTATCCCACCAATCATCCCATGATTGGCTCTCAGGCCATACCAACAATATCTTATCTTCAAATGAAATGTGGTGACATCCAATCTAATATAAAACCTAGCTTGTGCCTACTACATACATAATTCTCTTTCATCCTCTTTTGATCCCATCTAATAATATCCTTCTACCCTAACATGTGTTAATGTGTAGAGACCACCCTCACGCACTAATTTTTTTTCTTCTCAAATATGATCTAGAATGAGAGAGATATTCACATTTGATTTCCTTGATTTCAAAATCCAGTTTCTACCTAATTCCTACCCCTTTTTGAGTCATTGGGCCAGCCGCATTGGGCCCAGTCTCAAAATACATCCCACATACCTCTTTTTTCTTCTCTTTTCCTCTTCTCTTCTTCTCCTCTCACACTCAGGCCCCTCAGTACAGGACCCACATGGGATGCTGTATCGCTGCATGCCATGGATCCATGTTTGATTCAATGGCCCCACATTCCATTGTAGCAGGAGCAACATCTTTGTTGCTTTCTAGTGCATCATGTGACATCCTTAATGTGTAGACGACTTGGATTTGGTCCCCTTAACCCATGCCCAATGCCAATATCAGGAAATGGATCCTAGAGCAAGGTGGGTAAGGTGTTTCCCTCTTCTTTTCCTCCTCATATGGTCTAAAACTATTCTTCCAACTCTAACCACCACCATGCACATCCTCGCCTCCTATCAAACACTCCCTTTACTAAAACAAACTCATCTCCTTCTTTTCTGAACCCTGAGTGTTTCTGTGCCTCCAACTCCCTCAGTAGTAGCTGCCACCCTATGTAGGGTTTTGGAACCCCTAACCATAGGTTGGAGATGATGGTCAACCCGCAGACACTCCCCTATTATGTTGGGTCACTCCCATCCTCTCGTGATTGCCTCTCACCGCCCACATACTATTATCCAACTAATGCCTAGTACACCCATTTGCCTTCTCTATCATGAGACTGGTAAAGGGATCTTGTCGCTCACATAGGGGCCCAATTAAGCTCATTTTAGCAAATAACCCTCCCAAATAAATTAATTAGTGTTAATCTTCCAACCCCCCATAACTCCTTGATCCTTTACCAAACCCAATGGTTTTATATACATTTCAATAAAAAAACACCATTTTTTCAATGATGCTACTCTTTGTTCCTAATATTGCTCGACCTTACTCTATTTTAATAAATATACTACCTTCATGGTGTTTTGAATAATGATAATACTCAACCATGCTACCTTTGTGTCATACTGATCACGTGCTACCTTATGTAAGGCCCCTAAACTTACTTAATGAGTTGAATAAGCTTAATTATAATAAATTAATTCTTATAACCCTAATCCAACCTTGTGATATCCTTTTAAATCATAATACAAGCTTAAGTTTCAAATTTGGTCCAATATGGACACTGTTTGAGCAAGTTATGCAATTTTATGCACAGTTTGGAATTTTCTGCAATTTACCCAATTGAGAGGTTTTCTTTGCAATTTATCACTTGCGTTATTCTCCTTAGATATTCTCTCATCATTCTTGAGCTTTTTGAGCCACGGGGATCCTATTTAAACCTTGGTTTGAAGGTGTTTTTCTCAAGGGTATTTTAGGGTTTACCCCCTTCATGGATGAGCTACCTTTAGTAGCTATCAACTAATGAATTATTTGATTGGCTTGGAAATTCGACAAAAGAAAGCTAAGCAGGTATATATGGATGGTGGGGGAGCTTCTTGTGTTTGTGCTTGTATATTCTTAATAGTTTAAGGCCATGGACACTTGGAAAGATACTAGAACTTCAACTTTTTCTTTTTTCTTTATCTTAAAGTTTCATATACTTATCCCTAAGCACCCAAACGATTCATTTTCTCTCCACCACTTACCTCCTTCTATGAACCTCATTCTCCCTCTGTACTACTGTGGATTTCCTATCCCAGGAAGAAGAAAAAGGGGATCTTCTTAGAAAAAGAATCTAGGGTTGTAATTGACTTCCTTTTAGGGTTTGAAAAGCTTCCTTCTAGTGATCTTGACCTAAAAGAGTAAGAATCCCCTTCTTTCCTCTATTTTTTTTATCCTGCCTCCTACCTTTCTCCAGGTCAGAACCTTGTTGTTCCATGGTAGAAAATGCTCTAAAGATCTAAAACCCTACCTTTCTTGCTCCTTATGCTTAGGGTTTGCTCATTTGATGAAGAAAGGTGCTAGATGGACGAGTTCAAAGCTTATGCTTGGATTTCCTACCCTACCTGCTCATTTTTTCTTCTGTTTGGTATTTTATCTTCTAATTAGAGGCAAGTTTTATAACTTGCTCCACGTTTATTGCTTACCATAAGCTTGCTAGCTCATGTTCTTGCTTTTAAATGATGATCCATGCACTAAAAAGCTATGCTTGACTTGGATTTTGATTTTTATAATGTTCCATGTTCTGATTTCAGTTCTAGATGAACCTGTGATCATGTGTATGTTATTCCTAAGGTATAATATGACTTGTATCAGGTTGTTTTGACAACCTATGGTGCTAAGCACCTATCAACCAATGGTCAATTTTAGGGTTTAAAGTTGATTTCTTCTATAAACCCATGACCCGATGATGTACCATTGCAAAAACCCTATGGTGTTGTATTCATGACAACTGATGGTTGGGATCAAAGGTTTCATATGATGGTTACAACCTATGGTCACCCCCTTAGGTCAGGTTTTGGATCAATTATAAATTTAATGATCAACCATTAAGTACCCTACTGATGTTATCAATCAATGATGACAATAGCTTAATATTTGATATTGATTATTGAATATAGTGCTAATCTAACACCCTATGGTGACTTAATGGTCACTAATGATGGTGTATTAGGTCTCCACAACCTATGGTGAGTTAATGATACAGTTGTATCATCAATTAAGCCTTAGACCAATGGTTTCTTGGGTTACTTGATGCAATGGTCGGACCTATACTGTAATTGATGGTTTTAGGATATGAACTTGACCCAATGGTCAAGATCTAATGTTTATTCCTCCAATAAAGTGGAATGATGGATAATGTAATAT
Organism: Alisma plantago-aquatica; assembly: GCA_963693085.1. Taxonomy (NCBI): domain Eukaryota; kingdom Viridiplantae; phylum Streptophyta; class Magnoliopsida; order Alismatales; family Alismataceae; genus Alisma; species Alisma plantago-aquatica. The sequence goes on from OY856414.1 coordinate 459,321,186, forward strand.
GTTGGTCCTAATAATGTGATTTAGATTGTTTCCTTTATATGATCAACTTATTACTTGTTGACAATGGATGGCATGTTTTAAATGAACAGTCGATTGTGGGTTTTACCCTACTCTCAATGGAACTTTTTGTGTTGTTAATCAAGGGATGTCTAGGGTTAGATGGTGGATCTTTCTAGAGAAAAAAATCAAGGACTTCATAGGTGTTTTATCTAAGGTGTTTACTTATGTAAACAACCAATGGTATTACCTTTTAAACATCCAATGGTTCTGGGTGACATTGTGGTATGTTGATATGGGTCGAATGATGATGGAACAAATGGAGGGTTACCCTTAATAAGGTAGTATTACCTATTCACTCATATGAATATAAGGGATGATAACCATATTGTGTTGATATGTAACCCTAATGAGGTATAGTTTGTTATACCTAGCTTTAATATAACTAAATGATGGTAATTGGGTATGAATAGTCCTTGAATGATTAATACAATAATGGAGTACTCTCTTATTGTTGTTGAAACCCTAGTATGCTATAACCCAATGGTTACACATTTATTTATAAGTGGGTTCATACTTGAGAACAGTATGGAATATGATGGTGATGCTTCAACTTCAGAATCCATGATCCAATGGGGATGTCGTGCGTTAGGGTTTGGGTATGAGTGTTGATTAGTAACATTAATATAATTTATCTTGTTGGGCCTAACTCTAACGCAGATAGATAAAGATGAGTATTCATGTTTAACCTTCTTATATGATGGCATGATTGTGAAATAACCTCCTTAATATGATCATAACCTTAATGTGTTAATTGGTGGTTATCATAGCCACATGGTTGATACTTTCTTATGCTAAACATGTGCATTATGAATATGATGATGGTTAATCATATCTAGATTCCTTGAATGTTGATGTAATAAAAGGAATGTTCTTATTGTTAATATAACCCTACTATGATTGTTTATGAATATCTCCTAGCTCATTAATGCAATATTGTGTTGATCCGGTGTATTATATGTAAGTGATGTTTTTTAGCATTGTTATAAGGCATGCAAAGATAACGATGACCTTGCAGGGAATAGTATAATGGTCTTAATGACCTTTGGGCATGGTTGAGCCCTGAATGAGGTGTAATCCTCTTGTATTGATAAGGGTTGATACCCTATGATATTGTGAAAAGGATTTATATCTTGTGAGAGTATGATGGTCTTAATGACCTTTGGGCATGGTTGAGCCATGAATGAGGTGTAATCCTCTTGTGTTGATAAGGGTTGATACCCTGTGATATTTTGAAAAGGATTTATATCTTGTGATAGTATTATGACTAGTGTAGACTCATGAATGGCAAGTGAATAGTATCATGTGATGATGAGATGAGAAATTATGTTTCACAAATTTTATATCTTTTGACGTTGTGGTATTTATATGCTTGTTAGAAGTAAATTAGGGTTTGTATGTCCACTTGTTTGATGCAACCTTAATTTACCCAATTGGCATAACTAATCAAGTGAAACTCTAATCATGTAGTGCCCTGTGCCATAGATCCATCTGAGTGTCAGAACGTGCCAGATGGTGAAATGAGTATTCCCAAGGGAAACTCAGAGCACATATTGTTGAGTATGTGGGGGTGGCAAGTAGAGGATATATCCTTATCATCCATAATGTAGGTTGTGGAGGATGTCTATGGGCATGCCTCATACATATGATATGATTATATATGTGACGAGATTGGAGTACAATTGTGGTTGTACCTAGGATGGTAGGGTATGCATACCCACCTCCTTTCACTAGTGTCGTGACCTGTACCAAGGACGAATTAGGCTGTTAGCAGCTTGATCTTATGTGTCGTTGTAGCGGACCCGTACTGACCGGGGGCAGAGAAGATCTTAGGAGTCTGGCTCTTCCTAGATCTTCTATGCCACTGATTTTGACTTAGCAGTGGTCAGTTCGATTTTGAGTGGTATCCTCACATTCCTCAGGGCATAATAAAAGATGTAAGACAGCCGTGTAGCATATCTATTTAGGGTTATACACAATGCTTCATATTGGATGATAACCCTTGTTTGCTTTCTTTTCATTGAGATCATGTTTAGTATAATAAGAGATAATATATATGCTTGTGTTGTAGTTATGCTCATGTTGTAAACATGCTTATGTTATCAAATATACTGAAACTGGTGGTTAAGATGTTGCTGCTAGCTATGTTTAATATTGCTATCCATGCCTATGTAATTAAAAATGCTTAAATTGCTAATCATGCCTATGTAGTTCATTGTGTTATGATGTTAGTTCTACTTATGTATAGATCTATTCCCTTTATTTGAGATGTCAATATTGATAGCCATGTTATGTTACTAGACATATTCATGATGTTAGGGATGCTTATGCTACTAGATTGCTTGTATTGTTAGCATGGAATATGATGATAGTCAGATTAATGACAATGATTGTTATTAGATGCAACTTGATGATATTTGAGTAGATATCTATCCAAAGAAATGGATTTATTTGTTATCTATATATGCCTTGATGATCATACTTGTTGCTAAGATTAATTACTTAATCTGTTTAGCATACTTGAATTGTTCAATCTATTCAATTGATTATTAAATACGCCAACTACTTAGTTATCTACTATTTAAAATGTTGTAATCAATAAGCATTGTTGGAGGTTATATCTCTTACTGGGACATGGGTCTCACCCTTGTGGTTCACCACATTTTTTAGGTAATCAGAAGTGGAGAAAACAAACATGTAGTAGAAAAGAGGAGCTATAGTAATGAATCTTTGAGAAAGTTGATTAGATGTCTGGTGTGTACTAGAGTCATCCCTGTACTCTCAGGTTTGGGCAGGAAAAGTTTGTATATGGTGTTTCAAACGAATCGTAATTTTGTTAGCATGTTAATGTTTGTTGTGTGGCATATACAAATATTGTTCTCCTATGTATATATGTTGTGCCTAAGGTGATAAAACGCTTTGTATCAAATTCTTGGAATAGTATGGATATAAGAAAGATGTTGGGCTCTTATGCAAATGTTTCTGAGCGGGTGCTGACGTTGAAATCGGTTTTAATTTACCCATATGTTTGGGTATGTGATTAATTAGTGGTCGATTGTGTTTTATGTTTTGAGTAATCTCATTTAGTGTAACGGGTTGTCACACCTTAATACCCTACAACATTATTTTGACCTCAATTGTGACTTGATTAATGACTTGGACCATCTAAATTTACCCCTAATGAAAATATTGACCTACAATGATTCTTTTATGTAGACATATGATGTTACTTGATTAAATATGGAACTTTGGTCTATTTTATCACCATGTAACCATATGACCTCGAAATTAGTAATATTTATTGTGATTTGTGCCACGATGAACTAAGATCTCATGCTAGTATTTCATGTTTCACATATGAGACCTCAAATGCCTAACATATTTGTGCACTAAAATGACATGTTAACCTAGCTTGATTTCATATGATGAAAATATGATAACGTTCAAATCTCATGCTTTCCCTATTTCAAAATTAGAGATAATCTTTCTCTTATAATCCTTCGATTATGGGTTCTCAACCCATGCCTAAGGTATTATTATGAGACTTATACTATTTTTAACAAATGCATACATGTTGATAATGTTATAACTATGCTTGAGTGACTTGAAACCTAAGTTTAAGGGAACATTCACATGCTATGAAACATGTTTGTGTATTAAAAATCTTCTTGATCTAAGACCCCTTACTTTCCTTTTAACATCGTAAGTCGCCTTTGCTAATCTAGGACTCTAAAGGACCATATCATCACTCTACTCTCAAGGTACACTTCTACCTCTTTTTGGCCCTATTACTTAATATTTTTTGCTATGTATAACTAAATTAAGTCTGGATATGATATTATGTTTGAACTAAGTGACTCATATAATACTATTTTAGGCATTTTTATACTATATGTTGATCAAACCCTCAAACATAAACTAGATAACCATTATATAAAACCCTTGTGCTTTACGCAATCGATGAGGTTTTAGGAACAAGGCTCGGTGCTCTCTCCTTAAAATGTTGAGAATACAATTAGCTCAATGTCCTTGGTCATTTGAGATCCCTCACATTGAAATAGGGTCAATAATTGGATGTGTTTCTTGATTGCCCTCATGAACTCTTCCCATAGAAATGGTAAATGCATCTAAAACATATTTTCCTACAAAAACAAGGCTTATTATGAATTGTCTAGTATAATGCTAAATGCATCTCAAACATATTTTTCCTTAATTTTGTTTTGCCATTTTACTTGTTATTTCTCACACTTTCCGAGCTAAATATTTCGATCTTAAACTTGTGATATTGTATCTTTTATAATGTACCCTCATCTACCAATCATCTCATTGACAAACAGACCCCAAAGTTCCATCAATATGCACAACCAATCATCTCATCACTAGTTGCAAGCAGGAAACTTGTCAGTTGTCTCATAGGTTTGACCTCTTCATAAGATCATTAGAACACAAACCTTAAAGCTTCCTCGATAGATTGCATGTATAAAATCATCAAGTTATAGGATGTTGGCTTCCCAACAATACTCATCTTATGGAAACCTACCTCCTAACCAGCCAACTATATGCATTGGTAGACAACCGACTGAAACATAGAAGGTCACATAGCTAGCCACTTTAGTAGGTTTTGTATTGGTGGAATAATAGAGAAGCATTGTCAATCTTCAACTGATAAGAAATGACACACACAAATTGATAAAAGGTAGGAAGGCTTTGTTGATTCTCAACCAACAAGAAGCCATACACACTTCCATTAGTACTCAAATGATGGAATGTCATATCACTTCCATCGGTTCTCAATTGACATAAGAACATAAAGGTTAGGTTTGACCACCCAAAAGGTTATTTCAGACCACTAAAACTTATTCTCCAAGGCCAACCTAAGAAAATAAGAAGACAAACATCATACTATGTACAAAATACAATGAAATCCTCAACCTAGGATAATTTGTACATGAGCCCACAAGCAAACATTTACCACTAAGTACACAACTCATATGCACCTAAATAGGTGATAAGTAAAAAAAACAGTATTAAGGTATGAAGCTAGGAGATGGGTCTTACACTCATGTTCTACTACTCATCATTTAGAAATGAGATTATTTTAATTTGGTATTTTTATTATAGAGACCATAGTCAGAATCTAATTATAATCAAACAATCACCAAAAAAAGTAAATGATGTTCATTCCAAAATACAACAAATATGTCAAGCATATGTTACACCAAATTCTCAAATTATTTTGTTTGGTTGCATGCATTTGAACAAACAAACCCAAACAACTCTTAGGTGTTGAAAGGGAAGCTTGTTCCCAACTTCAGAAAGTGCATAAAACAAGGAGAGTGCATTTTAATAATCATAAAATTAAGACATTTAACATGAGAAAAAAAGGGGGGTGCATCAAAATGAGATAAAAGGGGGAGCAAGTGAAAGAAAATGACATAATTAGTTGTGATTATCTCTTATTAATAATAAAGAGATAATTGATAAACAATGTAAATTTATTTATATATACATTTTAGAAACTTATGCATGTTTTTGTTGTCATCATCATGTAAATTTTTGTATAATTTTTCATTATAACATTATTTATATATGAGTACTAGCATATATTTTCCTTTTGCATTGTACCCCTATTTATCAGTACTTTTTATAAGTTTACATACATTGTTACCAATTTATATGTAATCTTTTTAATTATGGGTATTATTTATTTATTAATTCTATCATATATATTTTGTGTTATATTGTTTAGTTATGAGTATGATTTTTGTTATGATCATTATCCATTTGTATTATGTGGATTATAGATTAATCATGTGTACTATGTTTTCTTCTCACTCCACCCTTTTTTGTCTTCTTCCTTCCCCATACTTTTCTATAACACATTTATAATTGCCTTGATTTTTCTCCTCCTTTATTTTTCTACGTCTAACTTAATTTTAGACATCAAATGCTTATATATATGAAAGTTACGCACAAACTGCTTCGTCTGAAACCAAAGTATGCATTCAAGAATAGATGTGACGATGCCCATTATTTACCTAAAAAGTGGACCTGGTTCATTCTCCACTTTTCTTGTTGCCCCAAGATGTTGCTCATTTGTAGACCTGTAAATGAATACATGGAATCCACACATTTGATGCATATTCAATTCTAAAATTTGAAGAAAAATCTGGTACTCATCAGATTCATATTGGAATTTGAGTATTGAATTTTAGATTCAAAATTTAATCTGAATTTGACAAATATATACATATATTATTAAAAATATACATACATATGTAAACATGTGAAAATATAATCATTTTATCATATATTAAGTATATATTAATATCTAACATGTATAATATATATATATATATATTAACATTAAATGTATGCTTTTTGCTTTGGATCAGATATTTATCTGATTTTGGATATTTTCTGTTCAACTGGATTCAAATGTGATTATATGATATTCATTAGATATCAAATTGAATATTAGATCAAACTTTTAATTTTTATTTGAATATTGGATGTAATAGTATCCACTCCACATTCAATCCCTTTATAGGTCTACTCATTTGCTATGCGATATGTACGGGGTAAGTCACATAGTATTATTGTATACGTTGGGGCAAGTCAGATAGTACAAGAACAATTGTTAGTTTTACATTGAATTATTTATATTTTATTATAAATTAAGAGAGCAAGCTCTATACAATATCTCTCATTTTCTATCCTCAAACAAGTAGTACCTTTTACATTTTTTGTTTCTAAATCACATGTTAAATAGTAATTACTCAATAGTAGGTATTTTTTTATATAAGGTTTTCTTAATATGGATAGATAAAAATTAAGATCACATTCGCAAAACCAGTTACATACATGGTGATAACATATAAGTGTGTTATTGAGTTACCAAAGATATTGAATAACACCACAAATATGTAAGATATGGTCTAATAGAAAAGAGGAAATAAAACTATTTTGGATAAAACAAGGGGGATGCATCCCTTAACAAGCCTCGAACATAAAGGATAAGATGTCAGTCCACTAGTTCCTAAACTAAGTAGTCTCATTATGAATCAAGATTTTATTCCTCCAAGATATTTTCCTAGTGAGTTACCATGTCCTATGTTCACATCTCTATAGCTCAGTAGGTGTGTGGCTTTGGCTTCCATGATGTTGTCCCGTATTCTTACATCAGTTGTAAGATTAATAGAATGTCATGATAAGTATAATAATGTAATTATGGATAGAATATAAGCTATGACATTTATTACCAAAAGTTTTATAGTTCGTTTCGCTCCGTATCACCCACATAATGTTTTGTGCAAGAACTTCCATATTTTTGGTTTGGGAAGAAATGGGTATAGCTGCAGTGACCCATCTAATGGTGTCTTTGTCTATATTATTTCTGAGTTGTGGCATATGTATATAATTTTGCCATATATGTCTATTATATCTACACCAAAAAAAGAGATGTTCATTATTTTCAATGTCCTCTCTGCATAGTACACATAGTAAGTCTATGGAAGCCTCTTTTCCACCTAGATGACCAGTGAGGATTTTATATATCCTAATAGACGATGAGAATGTTGTATCTAGTAGGGAATTTAAGTTTTGATATCATCTTTTATGGACAATCAAATCACGTGTCACTGAAGAATGTATATATGGAACTGGGTATATATATTTTGCCCATTTCCATGTCACCTGGTGTCTGGTATCATAATCTAGTGATTGGTTAATGATTTCAATATCTTCACTAGAGAAATGATTGGTAAGAAATCTATTGAGGATATTTAATATATATGAGTGGATAAGGATTTAAGCATGTTCTGTAGAAATATTTAGGATTTTTCTTAGAATATCTAGAATGTTTCTCATCTTGTGTATTGTGCCATTTTTTCCATGGATCAAATCATATTGATATTCAGTGAGTGCAAAAGGGAGGGGTTGTGGTACTATTCAGAATGATGTATAGAGTATTATTGATATGTTTCCATAGAGGAGAGAGTTTTGTACTAGTGATATTTTGCCATGAAATATGTTGTGTAGTATTTCTCATGTGTCTAGTTTGCTCTAGACTGTATATTTTTGTGTCACATAGTTGAATTGTGATTTTATGGATCAGGCATTAAAATTTATGATACCCCATCCTCCTTTTTTTTTTAAAAGAAGTCAGGAGGCAATCTTATTCATCCCGCCCTTCTCTTGCGAGCAAATTTAAACAGAGGATACAATCACTGATTAAGTCTATATGATTAAATGAGGTAGTACTACTACCCTTACACAGATCCCTAACTAGAAGATCATAAATCTCAACAGGGGGGAGAGTATACTGGGTATAACTCTCATGCTGCTTGGAGTGGATTTTAGATAGTGTGTCGGCTACATTGTTGTTCTCTCTGTATGTATGCACAATCGACCAATTTTGTTTCTTCAGGCGACCAATCCTCATAGCAAGTTTGGCATATTTGGGGTTGCTCCGACCATTAGTGTTCACTATCGACACCGCCGTAGATGAATCTGATTCGAAGATAGCTCTTTCGATATTATTTGTATTTGCGATCTCCATTGCCAGTGTTATTCCTCTCAATTCGGCTTCGATCACATCCTGGGTGTGAATTTGCATAGCAACCCCACCTCTCCATTTTCCCATGTCATCCCTTGCAACTATGGCACAGGATGCTCGGTGTGACTTAACCGCTGCATCAGTATTGAATTTCAGGCTGTTTGAGCTTGGTTTGTGCCAATACACCTGCCTGTTCGATCCCAGATCTCATTTAGTATCACCCTCCATGTTAGCGGCTTGGATTTGGAAACTTACCTCCCTTAAGATGAACCGAGCTTGTTGTTGTGGGGTACTTACTTCATTTTGGAACACCTCCTTATTTCTGCAATTCCAGATATGTCAGCAGGTGGTTAAGAATAGGATCACAGTCTCCTCCTTGTTCTGAAGTTGCTGCTGGAACCAGTTGTTGAAATCATTGTTAGTATGAAACTGAGTGTTGTCCCTGTCCTTGTGTATGATACCCCATCCTCCTTGTTCTTTAGGTTTGCATATGTGTCTTCAGTTAACAAGTTATTTTTTGTCATTCAATTGTGCCTCCCCAAAGAAATCTGCTTCTAAACTTATTTGTTTGTTGAAGGACCTTAGATGGTAGAGGTATAAAACTGAGATAATATGCGCTGAGAGGGTATAGAGAGGCATTGTGAAACATCAGTCAACCCTCGAGACTAAGTTGATGCATCTTGTAGAGACTAATTTTAATCTCCATATTAATGATAATTTGATTCAAGCAAGATGTAGGCAAGGGGCTTGCATAGAGAGGTAATCTAAGATATATGATGAGGAATGCTCCTAGAATAATAAAAATGTGTATATCTGTCTAGAAGCTCATTTCTCATGGAGATACCCATGATATAAGAATTGTAGAGATTGATATTGAGTCCCCGTAGATGGGAGAAGATGCCAAGAATACATATAATGTTGATGATTTGAGTGTCATCAGGTTAGAGGAAAATGATGGTTTAATATAAATATTGTATTACTTGTTCAGTCCCAAGTATTGTCACTTAATGGGATTAGTCATAGAGGCTATAGATATCATACAATCCAAAATAGAGGTCACTATGATGAAGAGGTGGGGTGAAAGTAGGTTGCCTTGTCTAAGACTATTAAAACTAGTGAAGTAACCAAAAGTTGAACCATTGATAAGAGTTGAGAGATGATAAGATCTAATACCTGATTTGATCCAATGTGTTCGTCGGTTGGGGAAACTGAATCCATGCAGATAGTATACAAGAAATATCCAATTTATGTTGTCGAATGCTTTCTTAGAGTTTCAAAGTGAGTAAAAATTATCGTTCTGGTTTTGTAGATATGCACAGTTTCACTCACCATCAAGTATGCTTCTACCACAAATGAAGGCACACTGCTGGAAACTGATTGCATCCAATAGGATGTGTTTCATACTAGAACTAAGGGCTATGGTGAAAATCTTATAGGACATGTTAATCAAGTTGGTAGGCTAAAATTGGCTAACAAGGGTGTTTGTTTAACTATCTTGGTCAGAGCAATGTAGGGTTGTTTGAGGGGTTTAATACATTACATGATATCGTTGTGTGTATGCATATACCAGAAACATCGATGCAAGGTTGGTTTGATGTGGTCTCAACTACAAAGATAGAATTATTTACTGATACCATGTGGTCCTGGGGATTTATCATCTGTAAGAGATGACATAGCCAGTTTAACCTCATGCTCAATGAAAGGGTTAATTAGGGTTATAATATCTTTTTTAGGGAATACAATATAGAGACATGCCTACCATGTTTGTGTTACTAGAGAGAAGGTGGATAATACATTGTATGTATTATAGACAAGATGGTTAGCCAATATATAGGATGACAGGTGGATGCGAATACCCACATACACAATATGAAACTAATCCCAATGCACAAAAGTATAAACAAACTTCTATATTTAACACTCCCCCTCAAACTGGTGCATAGATATCAGACATCCTATTTGTTACATAATATTTTAACTAGACATACATTTAAGGATATAGTAAATATATCTGCAAGTTGATCTTCTTAGCGGTCTGGTAGGAATATGATTAGGTTGCCTTGAACCTTCTCTCTAATTAATTGACATTGACTTCTATGTACATTAATGAAAGATAAGATTGGAAGGTATGTGAACTACACCTTGATTGTCACATTATAATTATATGGCTTTAGATTATGGAAATCCTTATTCTTCCATGAGGCTCCTGTCCCATAGAAGTTCACTGGTGACATGAGCCATAGCTTGATATTTAGATTCACTGCTTGAGAAAGAAATGATATTTTACTTCTCACTCTTTTAGGAGACCGGGTCACCTCCTATAAAGATATAATATCCAATCATAGATCATCGTTCAATGACATAGCCTGCCCACTCGACATCAAAAAAAATCATGCACCTTTAGGTACAAGTGACTAGTGTAGAGGAGAACTTTTACATGGGATCATTTGAGACAATCTAGGATGTGAATAACAACATCCCAGTGACCTATATTTAGTTTCTCCATGATATAACCACACTTGTTGCAAATGAGATGTTTGGCCGAGTAACTGTGAGATAACTTAGTTTCTCAACCAATTATCAGTAATGTCCAGGATCAACTGGAGGCTCGTCCTTATCTGTTTACAATTTAATTTTAGGATCCATAGATGATTCTGTAGGTTTTGATCCCAACATGACTATTTCTTCAAGAAGTTCTAGTACATACTTGTGTTGAGAGATGATTATTCTATCTTTGGAACTTTCCACCTTAATACCAAGGAAGTATTTGAGAGGCCAATATTTTTGGTCTAACATTTGTGTTTAATAGGTGTTTGTTACACACAATTCATGGGTCATCATCACATGTAATAATGTATTGTTCACATAAGCAACTAGAACGACATAAATACATGATCCATGTTGATAAAAGATGAAGTGGTTGAGACTAGACCATTGTAGGCCAAAGGCTTCAATGATTTACTAAATTACCAAACCACGCTTAGGGTGACTAGTTTAGCACATCAAGGATTAATAAAATGGGTAGAAAAGATGAGACTACCTTGAGCAATGAACCCAAGTGGTTTCTCCATATATATTTCTTAATACAAGTTACCATGAAGGAATGCATTCTTGATATCTAGATGATGCCATGGGAAAGAAAAGCGAGGACCTAATGAGATGTAGATGAACAAATATCATCTTGACCACATGGGATAAAGTCTCTAGATAATCCTCCCCATAAACTTGGGTGTAGTCTTTTACGACTAGTCTTGCTTGGAGGATAGTCGATAGTCCCATTTGGATGAATTTTAACTGAGTAAACCCATATGCAAGCAACTAGTAATTTATCTAGAGGAGCGGTCACTAGACTCTGTGTGCCATTTTTAGACAATGCAACCATCTCATCTTCCATAGCTTGCATACAACCTAGGCGATTTAGTGCAAAAGAGATACTATGAGGTATCAATACAATATATATGCTCGAGATAAAAGCAACATATGAAGGAGATAAGCAATCCTAAGACATATAGTTAGAAATAGGATGGATATTATGAGAACACCTCCCTTTTATTAGGACAATAGACAGATCACTGGGGTATGTGAAACCTCTAGAGGTAGCAATGATTGGAGGAAAATTTAGAGATGATGCATCATCTTGTACATGTTCTCAGTTATGTAGAGAACTTGCATGATTGATACCTACACCTATGTATGGGTCACTGCCATTAGGTAACAGACTTGGTGTGGGATCGATGAGAACTGGGAACGATGGGATGTCTTCTAGAGAAATACGAGGGGTTTTGATGAATCTTCTAAAGTAAGTGGTGTATTCAAAAAGTGTGACATCAATGGATAGTAGAAAATGATGCATGGTAAAATTATAACACTGATACCCCTTTTGAGTTTTGGAATATCCGTGGAAGACACACTTCAATGCCAGAGGTTTGAGTTTGTCACAACTATTACTCAATTTATGAAAAAAACTAACACACCTATAGATTTTAGGAGGAACATTATATAGTGGGTGGTTAGTATATAAAATCTAAAATGATATTTGATTATGCAAAATAGATGAAGGCATATAATTAATAATGTGGTAGTGAGGACAATGTCTCCCCAAAATGGTAGGGAGCATTCATATGGTTGAAGAAGAGTTCTTGTTGTTTCAATAATATGCCTATTTTTTGGTTATGCTATCCCATTTTTTAGGAGAATGGGAACAATAAGATTCATGAATATTTCCTTTGTCAGAAAGAAATGAGGTGAGTGCATGATTGTAGTACTATTTTGCATTTTAAATTTGAAGAATGTGAATACTTCAAGAAACTTGAGTTTGATAGTACTAGTGGAGATACAAAGGAGATTGTTTAGATCTTTTGGGATGTGAGTGACCTCTCCAAAATAGATCAGAGAGGATGTTGGCATCATGTTGTTCCCACTGTGGAAGAAAGTCATCAATGGGAGGTCCTTTTGAGAGATGCTTCCCTTTCCCCTAATCTTTGAACTAGATAATTGTTGGTAAGGTATGCCCATAGAGCCAATCATATGATGATTGACATAGCATAATTACCTAAAAGGATTTGATCAATACATATAAAGGAAAATTTCCAATTCATTCTATTTCACTCAGTTATGAGATAATGAGGAAATATTACGAATGCTTAAAGAATGACAATACTCAATGACATAGGTCTTCAACTACGTGACTTGGAGGATGAGATCATATAGGTGTTAAGAGTGTGTACATTCTTATTATGTCCATAGTTGGTTGTTACTATGGAATGTAGATAGACGCCAGTAATACTAAAGACTAGAGTGTGGGTTGGTTGATGACATAATCTCATTAGTCGTGATATGTCGATATCAAACCAAGCACACAAATATATGTTATGGAACAGTGTATTGGACAAACCCACCTTAAGAGCGACACATGGAAACCATAATTGGTTGTCATAGTCATCTCTCATAGTATAGGTGGTGATTGTGATTCTTTGACCCAAAATCACTGCACTGGTCACATGTCATTGGGTACGCCTTGATATCATCAAACGCAGTCCTGAAACATGGGTTGTTATAACAGTGATGATTGGATGACTTTGACACATGGGGATAGACTGTGAGTGATAGATATGGGATTTGCCCCTCCTACTGGAGTGTGACATCCTGGCCACTTGATTAGCAAGACTGAGAAACACATGCACATTCACACGTGAATCAATATGTGATATTGAGGTTACATTATCTCAGATAGTCTGCTCTTGGTTTGAGGAATGTAGATTGAACATTGACATGATGGTCGTCCATGCCTCAAGTTCATCTTGGATATCACATACAAAGGAATTATACAATCATTGCATCACCTTATGCAAATTGTAGGTTGAAGTTGTTCTCTAACTTTCTGCTCACTTGGGTATCACTAATGTGTGACTAGGCACCACTCTCTGCTTGTGATGTCATAAGCCAATTATGGACATTCACTGCCAACATGACATGGGAACTATAGGGTCACACACATAGGAACTCATCTAGAAGAGGAGTTTGATCTTGAATGACAAATGGATTAATTACTAAAGTGTTTAGGTATTCAATTCACACAACAGATTAATGGATTGGCTGACGGAATGCCAAACAACCAACTCACTGGGTGAGACGGCTGTTTGGGCATTTGGATGGGTGTCTCAAGTGTTGAGATGGCTATTTGGGTTGTTAGGCTAATCAGAGTTTGAATTGGCTAAGTTCTGCCCTTGAACCGACTGGTTCATCTCAGACTCACCAGATGACCGTCTGGGTGAGTGAGATAGGTGTCTCGCCTAAGTGGGATGGCTCGGTTGGACCGAACAAATATTCTGGATGTTATCTGAATAGTTTTGGTTGTACTTTACTTGAGGTACAAGGAAATTATTATGTGATATTAATTCGAATCAAAATTGCCAAATTCGTATCCAATTGGAAAACTGCCAAACGACCGTCTGGCAGTGCAAGACGACCATTTCACACACAAGACGATTTTCTGGATATGCCAGGTGACCGTTTGGCGTCTTGTAGGTTGCAAAAGTTCAAGATCTTCCAGTCCCTTCTACTCCCACACAATCCCTTACAGATTGGAAACCCTGGCCCAAATCCTACATATAAAAGGAAGGGTACTGGGGGCTTCCCAAGACACAACACAGACAGTTGACAACTAGTTCCTCTGACAACTGTTGTCTTCTCTAGTTGTGGAAACTGAGAGATACCAAGCAAGTGCTACCCAACACGGAGGGATAGCTACAGGCGAGAAACAACTGGTGATCGTTGTAGGTGGGAGAGCGTGTTGGTGACTAGTATACTAATAGGAGGGACAACTCCTTCATTGTCCGTTCTTGGTGAACGACAAGAGTTCTAGTTGATCTATGTGGACTACTCTAGAGGAAGAAGTCCTTTGGATGTTGCTCGGAGAGCAAAGTCAACCTATAGTCTGTGGAGAGACATACCAGAATCGTTGCATAGGTTGTGTAGATAGTTGTTCATGGTGAAGACCAGGAGCTGCACAGCCACTGTCCAAGACCAACTAGTCAGCAGTTGCAAAGAAGTGATTTTTGTTGCTGGACTTACTCCAGGACCAGGCATAAGTCGCTAAAACCATCCTTCATATTTCATAGTAGTTGACACGATCATGTTGTTATGGGAATACAGATAGATAAAATTTTTGTTTTGTGCTGCTATACTCTGTGCATATATTTCCCTACAATAATGATTTTGTGACCACCACCAATTGAAGTTGTGTTCATTTAGTTTGCTCGAAGTGATGACAAAGCTTTGGATAAGAAGAGGTGTGAATATATGTTGTGGAGGCTTTGCATATCCCATGATATAGTGCAGGAAGGATACAATACGATGTGTTATTGGAATGACATGATGTGTAAGCCTATGACAAGTCAGATGCGAGGATAAAACCTAGAGATGACACATTGTATTGTATCTTGACACTGCATGTAAGCTAGCGGCAAATGAGAAGACTTAATGGAAACACGTTGTGCTGTATTCAGATACAACATGTCATTGCATTTCTACAACAATTAGAAATGATGCTAGATTTAGAGATATTATGCATCTATCCGTACATGAATAGTGGATACGGATGAAGCAAGAAGAGTGGAGATGATTTCCATAGAGATGGATCAAGTGAAGATGATTTTCATCATAGTGTGTTTCCATGAAGATATTTCCATGGCAAAGTAGTCAAATAATATGTGGATTTGAGGAGATGACTTCAACTGAGAGGTGTCTTCCATGGAAAAGTTGTACGATAAGATATAGATCTGAATGAAGTTGATGTCCATTGTAGAAATATTTCCACCGTGTAGAAGAAGTGGCCGATGAGAATGACAAAGATAATGTCATTGCCTAGAGAACTAGGCCACTTCTTTCAAAGAAAGGATCGAGATGCTCTGATACTATGTTACCAAATAGAAGGTGGAGAACACGTTGTTTGTATTATAGACAAATATGTTAGCTTTTATATAGGACTTGGGTGGCTTCCAATACCCATTTACATAGTGGAACTAATTTTAATATACAAGAGTATAGACAAACTTATATACTTAATAGATTGAAAATATTTTTGGAAAAAGAGTCAAAAGCCTAGATAATGTGTTTTTTTGGTAGTATTAACCCAATTTATCAAAGGCTACAAATGAGAGAATTCCTCTTATGTTGGTTGCAGATAGAGTGAAAGAATTTCATGTTTCTCTCACTGTACGGAATCATCTGATCTTAGCATGTTGTATCCACATTGTGTCCTTAATGGAGTCTAAGTATTCTCACTGTGTGCTCAACGCTTGTAGGTGGGTTGGGTTTGTCATTGACTCTATATCAATACAAAATAGTTGATCTTGTAACTTTGTAATCTTTTTGGTTATGTTACCGAAATGTTCTTTGTTTCACTAGTTTAATTGCCATCTGATAATTTTAAGGTTAAGATGGAGTTGTATCCCTGAAATGTCATTAACATGGAGCGTTTTCTAGAGATTTTTGATGAGGTCAGTGTATAAGGGATGTTGGGTCTAGAAAAGCTCAAAGTGTAGCGGGCCTACTAGCAAACTAGCAATTCGAGACTCATTTAGGGTGTGTTTGGTATGTGGTGACAGAATATATGGTGACAATGAAGGTGACTAAGATGGAGATGGTGATAGGGAAGGAGAAATTACTAAAAAATATTATTTGATAACACTTACATAGGGAAGAGGAAATAAATGATAAAATACTTAAAAAGTGTTGTTTGTTACATAAGCATGTAGGTAGGGATTTAACTTGTTTTTATAAGAAATACCTCATACAAGTATAAACTCTATTTATAAAAATGAGACAAACTTAAAATTTGTTGACATAAACAACAAAAATATTCTATCATCAAAGTTTATTATGAGTATATATAATTTAATTTTATAAAATATAAAGAAGACTCTTTGACATGCGGGTCCTATTTATAAGCATCATTGTAAATAAATACTCAACTAAAAATATTATGTTAAATTAACTAACTTTTTGTTATTGTACTAGATTCTTTAAGGGAATTTTTTTTGAAAACAAATTTTTTTATTTGGATGGAATCAAAAGTTTAGATAAAAGTCACTTTTTTGGCAAGGAATTTATTTGGAAAGAGATAGTTACTTATAAGGATGTCATCCATAGTGGAAAGACAAATTTTTGAAGAAAAAAAAACTCTAAATAAAGTGAAATGTATTCCCAAAAGGGACCCTTTAGTGAGAAAAAATAATTTTAATTGAGAATGTATACCTTAACCAAATAAATAAAAAAATTTCTGGAGAACAATATTATTTGAAAAAGTAAGATAAAGTAATAGTATCTAGAAGGAAATAATATTGGGTGGGAAGCTGTTTATTGGTAGAACATAAAACATTCGTGGAGGAAAATATATTTACCTAGAAAAGGAAATACAATGGATTTTTTTGCATATGAAAATCACGAACAAAGAGTTTACTTATTTGAAGGAAACTTTTTTTTGACAATTATTCATTATACTCTTCCATGGAAATACAAAAAAAATGTTCTACAAATTTTCATGGAAAATTTACCCTTAACCATTACCATACCTACCAAGTAAATTTATCTAGGCTTTGTTTTGTCGGTGCAACAGTAACACGACAAACAAACTTGTTGATGTGGTATATAAATCGATGTTTGTTTCACATATTAAGAGTTAAATAAGATGCCATACATATTATTTGACCTAAAATTCTCAGATAACCTGTCGTTGTCGCTTGAAATCTTTGCAGCAGAAAACATATTTATTTACCACACATGTCTATTTACCACAGTAACCCTCTAACATACTCCTCCATACATGAACTGATGTAGGACACAATCGTCTTTGTACAAATAAAAAAGATTACTTACATGCAATGTTTTTAGAACCGAACCAGTGGTCGGACCGGTACTGACTCATACTGGATTGAGTCAGGTTCAACCGGCGTGGTTGAACCGGTTGGACCAAAAATGATGTCAACATGACATAAAAAATTTGAACCGGAAAAATCGAATTAGTCACCGTGATAAAAGGCAATTAGCGGTCGGACCAGTCAAACTGGTTGAACCGTGCATATATATATATATATATATATATATATATATATATATATATATATATATATATATATATATATATATATATATATATATATATATATATATATATATATATATATATATATATTGTTGTATAGATGTATACATTCATACACACACACGCACACCCCCCCCACGTATATATATATATATATATATATTTATATATATATATATATATATATATATATATATATATATATTGTCATGCTAGAATACACTCGAGTGTATTCAGAGCATATATATATATATATATATATATATATATATATATATATATATATATATATATAGAGAGAGAGAGAGAGAGCGAGAGAGAGAGAGAGAGAGTCAGGCTAGAATAGACTCGAGTGTATCCGGAGCGGAATACACTCAAGTAGTTTTTCATGATGCAATATTTTTTTTTGAAAATCTAATCTGTTGATCTTCTTAAACATATCGTGAGCAACTCATACGCAAAATTTGAGCATATTTGGATATGTATAGCTCATGTTATGAAGGCCGCAAAAATTATGTATTTCAAATTAGTTTTGCGCGTTGATTTTGTTGCCCTTGGATAACTGACTTACACTCATCCAAATGGGCTCAAAATTTATATGTAGCCTAGTTATCGTATGAAGGTGAAGATCAATGGTTTACATTTTGCAAAAAATAGTCTTGATATGCAAACACACTTGAGTGTATTCGTGCGATCCGTACACTCGAGTGTATTCTAGCCTGACTCTCTCTCTCTCTCTTTATATATATATATATATATATATATATATATATATATATATATATATATATATATATATATATATATATATATATATATCTCACCGAGTGACTGTCGGGAACGTCATTGGAGCTTTGGGAACCTCCTTGATCTTGCTTTTAATCAAAGAAAGGATCTTTGATTATGATTCAAAGAGCCAAGAACATGCACACACAATTTGAACTTAACAAGACACAGATGGAAATTTTATTGGCAACTGGAGGGTTTACACTCGGAAAATATATGGAAACTAAGAACACATGACTATATAGACGAAATTACAATATAAGTGAAGTGGAGGAAGGATTACAAGACTTAGAAATTCTCTAGGGAGGAGAATTTCGAGCTAAGGCACTTCCTACTACAAAAACTAAGATCAATAAGCAAGGGGAGCTCTTTGGGTGGAAGAGTGTTGTATCTCTTACAACTCTTGCCCTCCTCTTCAACTTCTTTGCCTTTTATAGGCACTTTGGATGGAGTGGACGAAATTCTTTGTCTTGCCACTTGCTCTCTTTCATTTGTGTCTTGGACAAGTGTTGTAGTGGCTAAGTTTGATGTGTTTGCCGTATCAGAGCCAAGTTAGGGGCGGTTGGGATATACTTGTGTCTCTTTCTCTTTCTCTGAAGAGGTGAGAGTTCGGGGTCTTCCTTCTTGGGGTTCTAGGGTCCGAGGCCTCCTTGTCGTAGTGGTAGCCTGTTGCTCCCGCTTTAGTCGTGGTAGGCGTTTAGGGTTTTGTAGGGCTAGGTTTAGCTATTGACATGCCACCTATTATCTCCATAGAAATCAACTTTCCAACTCTTCTATATTAAAATTCATCCCTAAAGACCAATGGAAAGAATACTCTCCAGAATTTCTACCAATTCCCATACAAACCCTTCCATAGTTCGAACAATGTCAATAAAAAATTGTGAACAAATTAATTTTGAAAATATAGAACAATCTATTCAAAATTGGGAAATGCCTAAAGTTCCCATAAAAGACATTTACTCTAAAGGTGGCTTTCGATTGATGTCCAACTATTACATCAAAACTATTGAAAAAACTATATCAGTTACATCTTCACAAGAATGCATACAACTTCTGTCTAAAAGAGATATAAACATGATAAAAAATAACTCAAAATACAACTTCATTCATTTATGATTCGTCCAAGTATCTACCAAATCCTTAACAAGAAAAGGTATAAATTGTTCTGTACTCTTGTTCCTTAGAGACTGTAGGCATCTAAAATTTTCAGATTCCCTTCTTGGACTCGTTGAATCCACATTAGACGATGGACCTGTTTACTTTAATGCATTTCCTAATTTCTCAGTTCCCCTTACCGACCCAGGCCTTTTGAAGGTCTTAACCTTGAATGTGCAAACATCAGGATTTGACATGGATCCAAATTCTAAAAATATTGTACTATGTTATAGAGTTTGCTTCAAGGCCATGAACACAGTAACTCCTCAATCCTTGATTTGCCCAGAAAAGGGGCTTACAACTCTTTTTCTAACCAATATAAAAAACAAAGCTATTATTCCTAAGGCCTTGCGATGGGAGGAAGTTAAGCTTCCAAAAAACTAGACCATGTCACAAGCAAATGCACATGTACCTAGAGAAAATACCAGAATACAAAACATTATCGAGCACATTAATGGTGATGTAGAAATCAGTTTCTGTCCTTCGGAAAGAAGAAATTCTACTTCATCTCAGTCTAGGGAAAACACCTTAGAAGTTGGTTCTTTTTCATATTTACATATAGATCACAATAAACCTGAACAATCCAACACTATGAATAGAAGGCCTACAGGAATATCCTACCCAGTATATGAACACAGTGAATATGAACCCTCTGAATCTGATTTCAAAGTCGCATGTCTACTTGAAGACAACTATAACAACTTTGAAATTAATAAAGAATTATTAAAGAAAGACTTTTTATCTGATAATAATAAACCAAAAGTAAAATGGTTCTTTACACATTTTGATAAATATGAAAGGTCGGCTATAAGAGATCTATGGTATTCTCAAATGAAACAGTTAAATGAGAATATATATTTCTTTGATTGGTATGAATCTAATTATCTTAATACACTTAAAGAAATGTTACCTACTCTCCCAAGTGAGGATCGTACTATGGTAATAGAAAAACTATCCTTAACATGGAAACATGCTTCAAAAGATGAAGAAGTTGAATCAATTCATCCACCCTTTCAAGCTATAAAAATTGGAGAAAATGACATCAAGGCCAGTCCATTAAAACTAATGGAATATAGTCAAGAACCAGCTAAAACACACCATATAGCTCATATAATTGAACAAAATAACTATACAAATATAAATCTTCAAACCCTTAGCAAACAAACTGAAAGGATAGAGACAATGCTTATTGATATTAGCAAAGTACCAATATATCAAAAGAAAGTAGAAACAAAAAATGTGCCACTAATTGTTCCTCAAACTATAAATGGAAATATTATATTAGGAAAAAAGGCACCCATTAAGTTCGATAAACAACTTGATGAATTAACACATGAAATCACAAGTCGTCTAGACCAATTAAATCTTCAAAAACCAACTGTTAATACAATATATGGAGACTCATCATATTCAGATGAAGAAGAGATACCTAAACTAAATACTGTCAGCTTTGGTAAAACTGCTCGATTTTCAAAAACAAAAAATTATTACTCTAGACCAACACCGGTTGACCTACAATTTGAAGAAACTCCTGATCTTACTTTATGTCAATTTGATGGCCAATCTCTTATAGAATGGAACTTAGATGGATTTTCAGAATACCAAATATTACAAATTTGCCATCAAATGCTGATATATGCCAATGCTTGTTGAGCTCATGGTAGTCTTGAAACCACAATTGCCCAAATGATAACTTCATCATTCATGGGTCAGTTAAGAGGATGGTGGATTAATTATCTTAGTGAAACACACAGACAAGAAATACTTCAAGCTACAAAAAGAAATGAGCATGGTGCTCAAATTAAGTTAGAAAATGGTCAACCCCAATCAGATGTAGTATATACTCTAATTGTAAACATAATTCAACATTTTATAGGCCATAATGGCACTATATTGGAAAAACTTAGGGAACAACTAATGAACTTAAGATGTAAGAGTCTGAGTGATTTTCGTTGGTATAAAGATGTTTTTCTTTCTAAAGTTTTCCAATTCACAGATTGTAATTCTGTTGTTTGGAAAGAAAAGTTTTTATCTGGATTACCTGTTTTATTCGCTGAAAAGGTAAGAGAACATATTAGACAAGCATATAATAACGTTGTCCCTCTAGAGCATATATCCTATGGAGAAATAATACAAAGAATAAACCAAACAAGACTATCTCTTTGTAATGACTATAAATTAAAAAATCAATTAAAAAGACAACAAACAATAGATAAAAAGGAACTAGGAGAATTTTGTTATCAATTTGGATGGGACATGGATTTACCAAAAGAAAAGAAACGACACAAAATCTACAAAAGGTTTAGTGAAGATAGTAACAAATCAAAGAAGAATTATACAAAAAGAAAACAAATCAGAAAAGCAGATAATAATAAAAACATAACATGTTACAATTGTAACGAAAAGGGGCACTATGCAAACAAATGTTTTAAATGAGATTTTAAGAAAAAAGTTAACGAACTGTTACTAGAATCAAAAAGTATTACGCCCGAAGAACTTGATACTTTTGTTAGTAAATTAAATCTAAATGAATCCTCGGGATCAGAAAATGAAGAAGGATGTCATTGTAATTACTATAGCAATAAAACATCATCAGATGAGATTCATGTCTTAACTAGTGAACAACAATTTATACTTGAAACCATAGATTCTATTCAAGATAAACAAGAAAGAAGCATTAAACTTGCAAAATATCTCAATATGATTATAGACAAAAAATCAGATAATAAAATAGAATCAAAAAATGAGTTCTACTCATTTGATCATGTAATGAAAAGAATTGAACATGAAAAGACTAATGATAAACATATTTCTATAGAAGATTTGAGAAAAGAACAAAACAAAATCAGAATAGAAATCATTGAACTAAAAGATAAGGTTGAAAATCTTCAAAAATATATATATGAAAGGTATAATGATGATGATGAAGATGAACATATATTTAATACAATGCTCGGAGAATGCTCAAATAAAAACCAAGTCGATGAAATAAGGGAAGATAATGAAGATTCCTCTGTTAATAATCTTCAAGAATTTGTTAAGAGAAAATGGAAAGGTGAAGTAACTATAAAAATTAATGACTTCACCCTAGAAGGGATAGCTTTATTTGATTCTGGAGCTGATGTTAATTGTATAAGAGAAAACCTTATACCAACAAAATATTATGAAACAACTAATCATCATGTTAATTCTGCTACAAAAGATAAACTCAAAGTAAAACATAAAATTTCTGAAGCACACATATGCATCAACAATAATAATATTAAAACATATTTTATCCTTCCTCAAAATATAACTGAGGATATTATCATTGGGACACCCTTTCTTAATAAAATTCTCCCTATATTAGTTAGTGAAAAAGGGGTTCATACTCGAGTTAACAATAACTTTGTAACTTTTGAGTTTCGAAAGAAACCTGAACTTATGTTCTTAAAGAAAATAAGAGTTGCATTAGATTATAAAGATAATTTCATTCATGCACTTACTATTTCATAAGAGACACATCAAAAGGATGTTCTAAATATTTATTGTAGTTTATATGACTTCTTCAACACAAATCTCAAAATATGTCGGCATCAACATCTAAAGCATGTATCCCAGAGGTATGTTCAGAATCAAGTATTTCTACTAAGGAAGGTAACGATGAAATGGAAGTAGATTTTCCAGCAAAAAACATAACAAAATTCATATTCAAAACATCAATACATACAATAACTTTAGAAAATGAAGACTTATCCAAAGAAACAAAAACTTTACTGCAAAATTACCTTCCTGATAAATATAATTTTATTCCGACAATGCTTGGAAATAATCACTACTATTATGAGAAAATTCTCATGGAAACTGGTAGTGTAAAAATATTTCATAATTTTAGAGACAAATCAACAAATAAGATGATATCCTTTTCTCAATTAAAAATCCAAAAAATTATCACCATTTCAGAATGGAACAATGATGGAAATCCTAATATTTCAAGAAAATTCAAAGACAAACATCAACCCCAGTACTACAATTACTGGGACTATCAAGATGCCTGGAAAAATGTCTTATGTATTCAAAATAGTCAAATGACTCATTCGTGGTTCATAAAATGGTCTTATAGGACTAACATACCAAATTGGTTCTTCTATATTTTTTGGAAAAATTATGGAGCTACTCGGGAAATATTCCCGCAAAAGCTTAATAATTATATTCCATTATTTGAAAATATAGATCAAGAAGATCTTAATATACTAAGATGTTGTTGTGCTTATGGAATCCCATGGATTATGCAATGGAAATGGGAAAAAGAAACTAATGCCTTTTTACCCTACCTAGGAAGGCAAGTATTGATTAAATGGTGGGACAAATTCAACATAGTCACTATTTTAAAGGGAAAGTTAATATCTACCCCAGTTTCTGATTATCGTATTGATCAAGAAACTAAACGGGGGCCTCCATATAAGAAAATAAAATTATCAGGAAAATCTCTTATGAGAGACCCTAACATGGACAATTCTCAATTAATTATATTTGATGAAATCCTAGATCCAGAAAATATTCCAATCCTGGACATTACTCAAGGAGAAAGTTACTTTGAAAATGGAGATGATTGTTACGGATTACTCGATTCAAAAAATATGTAAAAATACCTTGTTGAAAAGGTGACAAAAGAAGAAAAGACAAGATAGCTCTTCCCTATACATAAAGACAAAAGACAGTTGTCAAGACTCACAATAGAAAAGAACAAGTGGCATATGAAAAGGAAGATGAA
The DNA here is from genome assembly GCA_963693085.1 of Alisma plantago-aquatica. NCBI lineage: Eukaryota > Viridiplantae > Streptophyta > Magnoliopsida > Alismatales > Alismataceae > Alisma > Alisma plantago-aquatica. The sequence goes on from OY856414.1 coordinate 459,346,098, forward strand.
GGAAATCTGTCAAAAGTCACAGAGACAAAAAAGTACGTGGCAGACACAACAAATATCGCCACTCATGTAACAAAAACACTTGTCAAAGACACAAATTGAAGCAAACAAGTGGAAAGAGAAGCACATTCGTCCATACCATCAGAAAGGTCTATAAAAGGCAACAAGAAGAGTTGTAAGAGATACAACACTCTTCCACCCAAAGAGCTCCCCTTGCTTATTGAGCTTAGTTTTTGTAGTAGGAAGTGCCTTAGCTCAAAATTCTCCTCCCTAGAGAATTTCTAAGTCTTTTAATCCTTCCTCCACTTCACTTATATTGTAATTTCATCTATATAGTCATGTGTTCTTAGTTTCCATATATTTTCTGAGTGTAAACCCTCCAGTTGCCAATAAAATTTCCATCTGTGTCTTGTTAAGTTCAAATTGTGTGTGCATGTTCTTGGCTCTTTGAATTATAATCAAAGATCCTTTCTTTGATTAAAAGCAAGATCAAGGAGGTTCCCAAAGCTCCAATGACATTCCCGACAGTCACTCGGTGAGATCAACAACGTGCTCAACGCCAACTGTAAGTTTCCTGACGTTATTTAATTAATTTTACGCAAGCATTCCCCCATATTCGTAAACAAATTAAATACCTATTATCCTTTAATCACAAACCCTAATCTACATCTAATCACCTTAATCACAAACCCTAATCCACCTCTAATCACTCACTTCTATCATTTATCCAAACGCAAATCAGCCCTTCCTACTCCACCAATTATTCTGAAACTCCACCAATACTCCAACACCGCATTCCACCAAATCTCTATCGACCAACCACCAAAATCCTAGCTTCCTTGGTGTGATCTATGGTCCAACTTGGTGGAATATTTTTTAATCTATCTGTAAGGAGTTTTCTATCTAGTGCCAGATTTTCATAGAAATAAGATATATAGTTTAAGCATCCTAAGAATCTTTGCAGTTGTTTTTTCTCTAGGATTTCATCTGGAAATTTGTTAGAAAAGTCTATGGCTCTTACTATAGGTGATACCGTTCCCTTTTCTATTTTGTAACCTAGAAATTGAATACTTGTTTGAAATAGTTTCATCTTTTTAGCGGAGACTACTAGTCCATTATGTTTTACTATTTGAAGGAATGTGTTTAGGTGTTTCCAATGTTGGTCACAATCTTTAGAGAAAATAAGTACATCATCAATATAGACTATGCAAAAAGAAGTATATGGATTAAATATCTCATTCATTATTTTTTGGAATTCTGATGGAGCATTTTTTAGCCCAAAAGGCATAACATTCCATTCATAGTGACCAAAAGGTACTGTGAAGGCAGTTTTATATCTATCTTCTTCACTTATTTGTACTTGCCAAAATCCATATTTCATATCAAATTTTGAGAAGATATGAGCACCATGTATTCTTTTTATTAAGTCATGTTTATTAGGAATTGGATATCTGATCCATTGGAGTACTTTATTTAGAGGTTTGTAATTAATTACAAGCCTAGGACCCCTCTTTCTATTTCGGATGCATTTTCTACATAGAAAGCAGCGCAACTCCATGGAGAGGAGCTAGGTCTAATTAATTTCTTTGTCTCAAGTTCTTTTATTTCATTTTTACATATTTCTAAAAGTCTTTGATTCATTTGGATGGGTCTGGCTTTTGTTGGAATTTTAGTTTCATCAAAATTGTTAATGTATGGTAAAGTAACTTCATGTTTCTTTCTATGCCAGAATGCTGAGGGTAGTGTGGAGCAGATTTCTTTTTCAACTTTTTCTTGAAATTCTAGTATTAGTTTTTGAAAATTACTACTTTTGATTTTATTATGAATTCTTTTAGTTTCTATTTCTATGTTAAGTTCGTTAATGAAGTTTTCTTTGTATTTGATTGAAGTGTTTATTTGTTGTATAAATGATACTTTGGGTTCATTTTTGAACTTAAAGGTAATCATTTTTCCATTTATATTAGCATGTACTCCTTTTGTATCTACTATAATAGGTAGTATTTTACTCAAGAATGGTGTCCCTATTATTATGTCCTCGGTTATATTTTTTGCTAGTATGAAAGTAGTTTTAATACATGTATGTTTTATACAAACATGGACATTAGGGATTTTATAATTGATTTGTAATTTGTCATTGGTGCATGAATTGACATTGTGTGTGGTTTTTTCAAAATATTTGGTTGGTATTAGACCTTCTCTAATGCAGTTTATGTCTGCTCCAGAATCAAATAAAGCTAGTTTCTTAATAGTGAAATCTGGGTTAATTTTAATTATAACATCTCCCTTCCATTTCCTTTTTATATATTGTTGGATGCTATTTAGGGATTTGTCTTTGGATTTATTTTGACTTTCTGAATTTTCATGTCTTTTTCGTTTCTTTTAAATCTTTTATTTCCTTTTTAATAATTTTTTGTTCTCTTTTGAAGTCTTTTAGAGTTGGTTGTTTCTCAATTGCTTTTTTAGTATCATATGAAATATTTTGGTTTGGACTACCTTTAGAGTTGATTTCTTTTTTATTCATTTTCATATATTTTGAAAATAATTTTAATTTTTCTTGATCACTTTTAACATTATTAATAGTTTCAAGAATGAAGTATTGTTCTGTGTTTAATACCTTTACAGAGTACTCTTCGCTTTCTTTACTTTTAGTTTTAGATAGATTATTTACTTTATCAATCATGTGTTTATTGGAAGAATGAGAACTTTCTTCTTTTAATTGTAGATTACTCTTGTTTCTTATATTTTGGACTGACAGGTTTTCATGATGCAAAGGTCTGGGATTACTGTCAGATTTATTAGGCTCATACCACGGTGGAACAAGCCTATGGTTTTTTTACTTTAAGTTCTTTGATAGAATACTTTTTATACCATTCAAAGAAATGTATATTTTTTCTATGGTATTGCATTTGTGAATACCATTTTTCTCTAATATAATATCTTTCTTTTTTATCAAAGTTTTCATAAAATTGTTTTGTCTTGAACTGGTTTTTATCACATAAAAATTCTTCTCTTAGCTTTTCTTTATCGATGATGAAATTATTTTTATTTTCCATTGAATATCTTTCATTTATGGTTTGAAGGGTATTTACTATTTCATTGACACCTGATAGTGAGTTAAGCGTTTTATTCAACATTTTTTTTTGCTGAAGATACAGTTGTCAAAAATAAAGAGATCTGAGGCTTAAATCTTAAAATTTTTAAAACCAAAGGAACTTGATATAAATAATGATTTTGTTGAGCAATCTTATTCTCTTTTCAATAAGTTAATTTCTAGTGGCATGTCAACAGTTGAACTACTGCGACAAGGAGGCCTCAGACCTAGGTATTTCTTAAAGAAAATTGAATATGATACACTCAGAAAGGTTTGTGGGTGAGAGATTGAAATAATCAACCAAGGGATTACTAAGTGGCCTGTCAATAGCTAAACCTAGCCCTACAAAACCCTAAACGCCTACCACGGCTAAAGTGGGTGCAACGGGCGAAAAGCTAAGAGAAGAATTTTTATCTGATAAAAACCAGTTCAAGACAAAACAATTTTATGAAAACTTTGATATATATATATATATATATATATAGGGGCCCATCTTTATTGCCCACGCGGGTAGCTACCCGCCCTCCATTTCGGTTACTTTTTTTCAAGTTGGTTACTTTTGACATGTAGAGGGTTAGTTTACCTTGCAAACTGCTAAGTTTTGTACATAGATAGTTACGTTTGCAACAGCAGATTTTAAAACACGGGTACATATATATCTAATGTGTATTTTATACAAGATTACTTTTTTAGTCGCATAGTTACTTTTTGATCAATATAGTTACTTTTTTTGATAGCAGGGTTACTTTTCTGGCCAGAATAGTTACTTCTTTGGCTGCCGGGTAGCAAAATCTAGGCTACCCGTGCGGGCAATGAATGAACGCCATATATATATATATATATATATATATATATATATATATATATATATATATATATATATATATATATATATATATATATATATATATATATATATATATATATATATATATATATATGGGCGTTCATTCATTGCCCGCGCGGGTAGCCTAGATTTTCGCTACCTGGAAGCCAAAAAAGTAACTCTCCTGGCTAAGAAAGTAGCTATGCTGTAAAAAAAGTAACTATGGTGTCAAAAAAGTAACTCTACTGGCCAAAAAAGTAACTCTGTACAAAATATACAACAGATATATATAAGGACGGATTTTTTGATTTTGGAGGGGCAAATAATATTATTTTTGGCTAAATTTTTTTGGAGATCTAGACAAAATAGTCCTCTACAATTGCGAGATTTTTTTTTTGAAAAAAGTGGTCAGAAGGGTGGGCGGGTAGCTACCCGCGCGGGCAATACAGATGGGCCTTATATATATATATATATATTTGAATATATATACATTGTATATATATGTATATATACATATATATATATATGTATACATATATATTATTATGTAGATATACACATACATACATACATATATATGACATACATACATACATAACAACCGCCTAGGGTTAGGTCTGCTCTGGCAATCAGGGTGGCGATCCGAAGGGAGATGACATCCTTCATCGAAGGGGAGTCTTGCCTTCCCCTCCCCCATAACCGGTTCCGTGTCTGGCGGAAGCAATGACTGTCCCTATTGAAGAAACTAGTCGGAAATCATGGGCACAGATCCTCAAAGGAACGGATCAATTCACTGCTACTCAGAGTTATGATCCTTTGGTGATAGAGGATGGAAAGAGGTTTGTCACCATCGACGAACCAACCTACGATGTTATGGAAAAGACATGGGAGCATACCCTTTTAGTGTACGTAATGGGGAAGAGACAATATTACTACCACTTCCTCACTTGGATCAGATGAGTATGGAAACCAAAAGAGGGGTTCGACCTATACTCGAAGTTGGATAAGTTTTTCCTGATAAGATTCAATAATAGTGAGGACACGAACATCATGATCAACATGGGACCAAGATGGTTTAATGATAGGTTGGTCATTGTGAAGGAGCACCATACAAGTGACGATCTGAAGAAGGATCAATTTAGTTCTATACGATCAAGATTACTAATATGGGGAGAAATTGGTCTGAAAGAGTTGTGGGGATTGTAGCCTCAGGTGTCGGGAAACTGCTAAAAGTGGATTTGTGATCTCTACATCACGAGTCCCTAGGTGAAGCTTAAGCCTTGGTTGAATTGCATTTTTATCAATCATGTGTTTATTGGAAGAATGAGAACTTTCTTCTTTTAATTGTAGATTACTCTTGTTTCTTATATTTTGGACTGACAGGTTTTCATGATGCAAAGGTCTGGGATTACTGTCAGATTTATTAGGCTCATACCACGGTGGAACAAGCCTATGGTTTTTTTACTTTAAGTTCTTTGATAGAATACTTTTTATACCATTCAAAGAAATGTATATTTTTTCTATGGTATTGCATTTGTGAATACCATTTTTCTCTAATATAATATCTTTCTTTTTTATCAAAGTTTTCATAAAATTGTTTTGTCTTGAACTGGTTTTTATCACATAAAAATTCTTCTCTTAGCTTTTCTTTATCGATGATGAAATTATTTTTATTTTCCATTGAATATCTTTCATTTATGGTTTGAAGGGTATTTACTATTTCATTGACACCTGATAGTGAGTTAAGCGTTTTATTCAACATTTTTTTTTGCTGAAGATACAGTTGTCAAAAATAAAGAGATCTGAGGCTTAAATCTTAAAATTTTTAAAACCAAAGGAACTTGATATAAATAATGATTTTGTTGAGCAATCTTATTCTCTTTTCAATAAGTTAATTTCTAGTGGCATGTCAACAGTTGAACTACTGCGACAAGGAGGCCTCAGACCTAGGTATTTCTTAAAGAAAATTGAATATGATACACTCAGAAAGGTTTGTGGGTGAGAGATTGAAATAATCAACCAAGGGATTACTAAGTGGCCTGTCAATAGCTAAACCTAGCCCTACAAAACCCTAAACGCCTACCACGGCTAAAGTGGGTGCAACGGGCGAAAAGCTAAGAGAAGAATTTTTATCTGATAAAAACCAGTTCAAGACAAAACAATTTTATGAAAACTTTGATATATATATATATATATATATATGGGCCCATCTTTATTGCCCACGCGGGTAGCTACCCGCCCTCCATTTCGGTTACTTTTTTTCAAGTTGGTTACTTTTGACATGTAGAGGGTTAGTTTACCTTGCAAACTGCTAAGTTTTGTACATAGATAGTTACGTTTGCAACAGCAGATTTTAAAACACGGGTACATATATATCTAATGTGTATTTTATACAAGATTACTTTTTTAGTCGCATAGTTACTTTTTGATCAATATAGTTACTTTTTTTGATAGCAGGGTTACTTTTCTGGCCAGAATAGTTACTTCTTTGGCTGCCGGGTAGCAAAATCTAGGCTACCCGTGCGGGCAATGAATGAACGCCATATATATATATATATATATATATATATATATATATATATATATATATATATATATATATATATATATATGGGCGTTCATTCATTGCCCGCGCGGGTAGCCTAGATTTTCGCTACCTGGAAGCCAAAAAAGTAACTCTCCTGGCTAAGAAAGTAGCTATGCTGTAAAAAAAGTAACTATGGTGTCAAAAAAGTAACTCTACTGGCCAAAAAAGTAACTCTGTACAAAATATACAACAGATATATATAAGGACGGATTTTTTGATTTTGGAGGGGCAAATAATATTATTTTTGGCTAAATTTTTTTGGAGATCTAGACAAAATAGTCCTCTACAATTGCGAGATTTTTTTTTTGAAAAAAGTGGTCAGAAGGGTGGGCGGGTAGCTACCCGCGCGGGCAATACAGATGGGCCTTATATATATATATATTTGAATATATATACATTGTATATATATGTATATATACATATATATATATGTATACATATATATTATTATGTAGATATACACATACATACATACATATATATGACATACATACATACATAACAACCGCCTAGGGTTAGGTCTGCTCTGGCAATCAGGGTGGCGATCCGAAGGGAGATGACATCCTTCATCGAAGGGGAGTCTTGCCTTCCCCTCCCCCATAACCGGTTCCGTGTCTGGCGGAAGCAATGACTGTCCCTATTGAAGAAACTAGTCGGAAATCATGGGCACAGATCCTCAAAGGAACGGATCAATTCACTGCTACTCAGAGTTATGATCCTTTGGTGATAGAGGATGGAAAGAGGTTTGTCACCATCGACGAACCAACCTACGATGTTATGGAAAAGACATGGGAGCATACCCTTTTAGTGTACGTAATGGGGAAGAGACAATATTACTACCACTTCCTCACTTGGATCAGACGAGTATGGAAACCAAAAGAGGGGTTCGACCTATACTCGAAGTTGGATAAGTTTTTCCTGATAAGATTCAATAATAGTGAGGACACGAACATCATGATCAACATGGGACCAAGATGGTTTAATGATAGGTTGGTCATTGTGAAGGAGCACCATACAAGTGACGATCTGAAGAAGGATCAATTTAGTTCTATACGATCAAGATTACTAATATGGGGAGAAATTGGTCTGAAAGAGTTGTGGGGATTGTAGCCTCAGGTGTCGGGAAACTGCTAAAAGTGGATTTGTGATCTCTACATCACGAGTCCCTAGGTGAAGCTTAAGCCTTGGTTGAATTGCAAGCAACAGACAAACCGCCCAAGGAGATATGGGTCAATCTGCCAAGGAAAGACCCTATCCCTGTGGAGATCCAGTACTAATACATCCCTAAGAAATGTGTCAAATGCAAAGTCTTTGGCCATGATAGGGAGGATTGCCCTCTGCATGAAGAGGAAAGGAAAGTGACCCAGAAGGAGAAACCAAAGATGGTGTGGATTGAGGTTCACCGGAATAAGAACAATGTTGATAAAAACTCCCAGGACAAACCTACACAGGTGGGTGAGAGTGTGACCACTGAAAAGGATTCATCCACAGATGTGGTTGAGGTTGAAGATGACAACCCTACTGCTAAGGCGGATGAAACTCGAGCTTATGACAACACGGAGAAAGGAAAGGCTATAGAAGTGCCCACCCAGAATAGATTTGATAACCTGTGTTATGACCGTATCTGAGCTTAATCAGTAAGTTAGGGTTTATTTGGATGTTGTAAAAAAAGTAACTATGGTGTCAAAAAAGTAACTCTGCTGGACAAAAAAGTAACTTTGTACAAAATATACAACAGATATATATAAGGACATGTTTTTTGATTTTGGAGGGGCAAATGATATTATTTTTGGCTAATTTTTTTTGGAGAGCTAGCCAAAATAGTCCTCTACAATTGCAAATTAAAAAAAAAAGTGGTCGGAAGGGTGGGCGGGTAGCTACCCGCGCCGGCAATAAAGTTGGGCCCTATATATATATTTGAAAATATATACATTGTATATATATGTATATATACATATATATATATGTATACATATATATTATTATGTAGATATACACATACATACATATATATGACATACATACATACCTACATAACATCCGCCTAGGGTTAGGTCTGCTCTGGCAATCAGGGCGACGATCTGAAGGGAGACGACATCCTTCATCGAAGGGGAGTCATGCCTTCCCCTCCCCCATAACTGGTTCCGTGTCTGGCGGAAGAAATGATTGTCCCTATTGAAGAAACTAGTCGGAAATCATGGACACAGATCCTCAAAGGAACGGAGCAATTCACAGCTACTCAGAGTTATGATCCTTTGGTGATAGAGGATGGAAATAGGTTCTTCACCATCGACGAACCAACCTACGATGTTATGGAAAAGACCTGGGAGTGTACCCTTTCAGTGTACGTAATGGGGAAGAGACCGTATTACTACCACTTCCTCGCTTGGATTAGACGAGTATGGAAACCAAAAGGGGGGTTCGACCTATAATCGAAGCTGGATAAGTTTTTCATGATAAGATTCAATAACAACGAGGACACGAACAACGTGATCAACATGGGACCAAGATGGTTTGATGATAGGTTGGTCGTTGAGAAGGAGCACCATACAAGTGAAGATCTGAAGAAGGATCAATTTAGTTCTATACCAGTATGGATCAAGATTACTAGTATGGGGAGAAATTGGTCTGAAAGAGTTGTGGGGATTGTAGCATCAGGCATCGGGAAACTACTAAGAGTGGATTTGCGATCTCTACATCATGAGTCCCTGGGTGAAGCCAAAGACTTGGTTGAATTACAAGCAATAGACAAACCACCCAAGGAGATATGGGTCAATCTGCCAAGGAAAGACCCTATCCCTTTGGAGATCCAGTACTAATACATCCCTAAGAAATGTTTCAAATGCAAAGTCTTTGGCCATGATGAGGATGATTGCCCTCTGCATGAAGAGGAAAGGAAAGCGACCCAGAAGGAGAAACCAAAGACGGTGTGGATTGAGGTTCACCGGAATAAGAACAATGTTGATAAAACCTCCCAGGACAAACCTACACAGGTGGGTGAGAGTGTGACCACTGAAAAGGATTCATCCACAGATGTGGTTGAGGTTGAATATGACAACCCTACTGCTAAGGCGGATGAAACTCGAGCTTATGACAACATGGAGAAAGGAAAGGCTATAGAAGTGCCCACCCATAACATATTTGATAACCTGTGTTATGACCGTATCTGATCTTAATCAGTAAGTTAGGGTTTATGTGGATGTTGTAAAAAAAGTAACTATGGTGTCAAAAAAGTAACTCTGTACAAAATATACAACAGATATATATAAGGACGGGTTTTTTTATTTTGGAGGGGCCAATGATATTATTTTTGGATAAATTTTTTTGGAAATCTAGATAAAATAGTCCTCTACAATTGCAAAAATTGTTTTTTGAAAAAAAGTGGTCGGAAGGGTGGGCGGGTAGCTACCGCGCGGGCAATAAATATGGGCCCTATATATATATATTTGAATATATATACATTGTATATATATGTATATATACATATATATATATGTATACATATATATTATTATGTAGATATACACATACATACATACATACATATATATGACATACATACATACATACATAACAGCCGCCTAGGGTTAGGTCTGCTCTGGCAATCAGGGCGGTGATCTGAAGGGAGACGACATCCTTCATCGAAGGGAAGTCTTGCCTTCCCCTCCCCCATAACTGGTTCCGTGTCTGGCGGTAGCAATTACTATCCCTATTGAAGAAACTAGTCGGAAATCATGGACACAGATCCTCAAAGGAATGGAGCAATTCACGGCTACTCAGAGTTATGATCCTTTGGTGATTGAGGATGGAAAGAGGTTTGTCACCATCGACAAACCAACCTACGATGTTATGGAAAAGACCTGGGAGCATACCCTTTCAGTGTACGTAATGGGGAAGAGACCGTATTACTACCACTTCCTCGCTTGGATCAGACGAGTATGGAAACCAAAAGGGGGGTTCGACCTATACTCGAAGCTAGATAACTTTTTCCTGATAAGATTCAATAACAGCGAGGACACGAACATCATGATCAACATGGGACCAAGATGGTTTGATGATAGGTTGGTCGTTGTGAAGGAGCACCATACAAGTGAGGATCTAAAGAAGGATCAATTTAGTTCTATACCAGTATGGATCAAGATTACTAGTATGGGGAGAAATTGGTCTGAAAGAGGTGTGGGGATTGTAGCCTCAGGCGTAGGGAAACTGCTAAGAGTGGATTTGTGATCTCTACATCACAAGTCCCTGGGTGAAGCCAAAGCCTTGGTTGAATTACAAGCAACAGACAAACCACCCAAGGAGATACGGGTCAATCTGCCAAGGAAAGACCCTATCCCTGTGGAGATCCAATACTAATACATCCCTAAGAAATGTGTCAAATGCAAAGTCTTTGGCCATGATGAGGAGGATTGCCCTCTGCATGAAGAGGAAAGGAAAGTGACCCAGAAGGAGAAACCAAAGATGGTGTGGATTGAGGTTCACCGGAATAAGAACAATGTTGATAAAAACTCCCAGGACAAACCTACACAGGTGGGTGAGAGTGTGACCACTGAAAAGGATTCATCCACAGATGTGGTTGAGGTTGAAGATGACAACCCTACTTCTAAGGCGGATGAAACTCGAGCTTATGACAACACGGAGAAAGGAAAGGCTATAGAAGTGCCCACCCATAACAGATTTGATAACCTGTGTTATGACCGTATCTGAGCTTAATCAGTAAGTTAGGGTTTATGTGGATGATTACATGATTTAATAGATTGATAATTACTTAAACATGATTAATGATGATATCTCAATCGTGATATGTTAAACCTAATGAGAACCCCAATTATGCTATCTCTTTGTATAATTAGGGTTTGAGAAAATATAAACCCTAGTCGGCTATAGGCTCCCGTTGGGGAGGAATGAGAGAGGTATGCAAAGGAGAATGAAAATGGTAGTTGAAGGATAGGATAGCATGACGGTGGTGGGTCGTTAGTGGCACGGGCATTCTAGGCCACACGACCATTTTAAAAGAATTGAACTATTAAACAACTTTTATACTCAAATCTGATGAAACCAATTCACCACGGCTGTGGTATGCAGTACGTCCGTTTTGGGTCCATCTTAGCACGGCCGTGGTAGCTAGCATGGCTGTTCTGGGGCATTTTCTCTTCAACCAACTGTTTTGTAGATTTCTGGATAGCAATGCACTTTTCTATTTTTAATTATAAAAAGGTAGCTTGGAATGATCGAAAAATTTAGCTGAAGCTTTATTACTCAATTACAAACAACATGCTAAATTTTCATAATTTTTGGAGAAGGTTTGATCTCTGAAATATATGAATTACAGTAACTTTTTATGACAGAAAAATCTACTGAAATAAGAAAAAGTTTAGTGAGGGGTCAATGTGCAATTCACCCAAGCAACTCAATTGCTCTATATGGTCAACCTAACATACTAGCAGCTCTCATAATTCGTGATTCATTTCAGAGAAACAAAATCCTAGAGAGCGAGGGAGAGTTAGGGTTTGAGAGAAGAAAGTGGTGGAATTGTTGATCTAGGGTTTCTCTATCCGAGATATGATGAAATCAAGTAAGTTTAGCTTCTTTGCATAGACTTTCATGGTGAATCTTCTCTCACATGTTAAGATTCTATCCCTCCTCTGATTTGATCTGAAATGGTATCAAAACTTCCCCTTTTCTCACTCTTTATTCATACTCCCTCATTTTTAGGGTTTCTGAGTTGAAAGGAAGAAGAATTGGGTGAATTGCTAGGGATTTGATATGAGATTGATATTTTTAGGGATGAGCTACATTTTTAAGGTGTTTTCACACCTTAGGGTGAGTGGGAACTTCCTTTAAATAGTATATTGCACGAAAATTGGTTAAATCATCCATAATCTTGGGATTAAAAGAGAAAGATTCCCCCCTCTCCCATGCCCATGGCGGAGGCCGAATGCCCGAAAGGGTGATAAATCAAGGCGGCAACTGGGATTTGAACCCAGATCCCTTCATGAGGAGACACCGTGTTTGACCACTTGAGCCACTCCTTGTCGGCAATCATCCATAATATTTAATTGCTTAGTATGTGACTACAAATCCTGAATTGTGTGTTTGATCTAAGTTGTTGCAAAATGATATGAAATGGATTCTTCCTCTATTTTGATGAATTTTAGATGATAAATTCATATTAGAAATGTATACAATACATCCTAATGAGAATTCCCTAAGTATTCACAAAGGTTATAAGAGTAAACTAAAATATAGGGAATTTGTCCATGACTGAAATTACTGTGTAGTTAAATAGAGAAATTTGTTTATCTTGATCCCCTTGGTTATTAATGATTATTTATCTAAATTCATAGTACATATATGTCAGATACTATCTTGGATTTCATTTAAGGTGAATGGTGTTTGTTTGATATCTCAGTAAAGAGGGTGCAACCCTAGATGCGAGGAAAGTTGGATATTTGCGAATAGATATCGTGAAATCCATTTGAACGGATTTTCTTGACATGATAGAATTTATTTATTCAATTTTATTATTATTGCATGTTATCTCAGTGAATGGCATGGAAACCCAAATTGAGCTCAGTTCCAAGGTTTCATACATATATTGATTTTATATGATTTGTTGATAGTACTCTTTATCTAGTGAATGTTTATGTCGCATGAAATCCTTATGAGAGCCATGTGATAAGTGAACGAGGTAAATGAAACCCTAAGGATAGGGTGTTCAATGAATCAAGTATCTTGATATCAATGTTCTCAATATGAGATGTGGTGATGCTTAATAGTTCCGTTGTGGTAAATGTTATCAGATGGTCTATGAAACGAATGGTTTACAAAGCTAAACTAAGATATGTAATGTGATGATTGAATTGTGAATGTAAAGAGTGAATTAGACATGTAGATGTCCTAAACACCATAGATTCTCTATGAGAGGTCTGCACCGTAGGGATGAAACGACCTAACCCTGGTAGTTTCCAGTATACGGGGGTCGAAACGTACTAACATGTGGTACGGGGGATGAAGCCCTAGTGGAAGTCTCCTTAAAAATACAGTATGTAGTGTCCAACATCAACCGGAGGTTCTGGTGGCACTAGAGTACAGAAAAGCTAATAGGTGGCTTGACTCTCCACCTGTGTGCTCAGGTTAGAGGAGGAGTCCAGTTTTTACGGCCCACAGGTGTGCCGAGGCCAGAGAGCCATTTTCTAGTTGCAGACCAGCGACGTTGTCAGGCTTAGCATCCTAGGTGTATCAGCTAAATCTTGTACGGTGAGATTGTATTTTGTTACGATTCTTCATATGTAGAGTACACTGCATATGATCATGGCATAATAAGATGAATGAGAGGTTAAACAAGTGTGTGCAGTTATTCAATTATTCTTTGTATGTTTATGAATTATTAGTTCTCTTTGAAATTAATCAAGCATGCTCATATATTGATTTACTCTTGTTGATATCTAGAGTATTCTGCCATATTTATGATTGTCAATGATCAATCTCTTTAAAGCTTATTGTTGTTATAATTGATATCAGTTGCTTAAAAGTATATCTGTAATTATATTAATGTTTTAAATTGTTTCTTTGAAGTACTCATTCACTGAGCGAGTAGGCTCACCCCTCTACTCACAATTTTTAAGGAAATCACATGGACTTGAAGAAGGTCAATGCATTAGAGTAGATCTACCACAAGAGTTAAGTATGAGATCAGTTAAGTTCAGTCAGTCCATATCACTCTAGATCCTAGTATAGATGTGAGAGTGTTGTAAGTGATGTTTTGTGTAACATCCCTAACCCAGGTTATGTATTAACCCTAGATGTTTTGCCTAATAAGGTTGATTAGATTCTTAATCTTATCTTGGGAAAAGTAATTAGGGCTCATAAGAAACTTAGGTTTCAATTTTGGTCATGTTTGAACAATGTTGAAGCAATATTTTCTTATTTTGGACTAAAGTGCAAATTACCCAAGTTGAGGGGTTTAAGTGCAATTTGTGCATGATAATATGTTCCTCATGTGTTGAAGCATAATGAGAGTAAAAATGATGCTGAGTTATGGCTTATGGAAGCCTAAATACCAAGGAAGAGCTGATAAAGCAAGGTTTGTGCATTAAAACCTAGTTTTGGTGTAAAGTGCAATTTACCCAAAACCTAGGGTTTGATATGAAAATGACCACTTCAATAAAGTCCCTAATGTTTCTTGGAATCATGTAGAGAAAAGAAAATGAGAGGTACTTCTCATTTGAATTAAGATGGAGGAGAGAGAATCTTGATATTAAAATAATCAAGATTTAATCCTAAGTGAAACCCTAATCCAATTTAGGGCAAAAATGAATGTATTAATTAAAGGGCCTTCAACCAAAATTTAAATGGTTGGATTCATATGTGTGTGGATAATCCTAAATCCTTGCAAAGGCACGAGCATATACTAAGGAGGTGAAATTCCACTCACCATTATTATAAGAAAAAGAATTTCCACTCAAATAAGGATATTCGTATTATAAGGGTTAAGGTGCTTAATTTCTTTTCTCTTAATTCATGGATAATGGAAGGGAGTTCGGTGGGGATAGAGATGCCCTTGCATGCAAGAAACCAAGGGGGAAGTGGTGGCAACAATTTTGGAATTAAAAGACTTTTATAAAGTATCTTCTCTCTCCTCAATTTTCTTATAAAAGTACCCTTTCCAAGCCAAATGAAAGGCTTTTACGACCCCACTTCTTCTCCTTGCTTGCAAAACCGACCAAGAAGGCTAAGGATTGCAGGGAGCACGTCCCCAACCTGTTGGTAAGCCTTTGATCTTCGTTCTTCATGATTTCATGGTGAAAATCATAAAACAATGTGTAATTCCTTCATTTCTTCACTCAATCTTCAATTCTAGCCGATCATTTCACTCCAAATCTTGAAGTTGATCCTTGGAATAGTTGGAGAAGCTTCATCCACCATTAGATACGTGTAGCTTGGATCTTGGATATCAGATTTGAGGTGGGTTTTATAACTCAAACCCTTAATCATTGATATTGCATCAATTCTCTATACTTTGTTGATTGTTTTCTTTAAATTGCTACACTCTTGTTTCTTTGCTGCAATTTCCATCAAGAACGGTTGCTGTTCTTGGTTGTTCGAAGGAAGGGGATGATGACATCATCCTAGATGCTTATCCAAAGAAAAGTACCAAGCCAAACGGTTTTGATAGCTACTCCAAATCGTTTTAATTTGATTGGTTATGCGGTTTCAGCAAACCGTTTAAGGGCAAACGGTTTGAAACCGTTTGGGATAAAACGGTTTCAAAACCGTTTTAGATGGTTGAACAAGCATTGACCGTTTTGTAATTTTGTTCCTAATTATGTAGGATGATAACCCACCAAATTTTAGGGATTAACTCCCAAGTAATCGAGAGTTGAAGGCTAATCAATTAGGAAATCGAATTGAATTAAGTGCTGATTTTCAATCTGATTAACTTGACCTTTTTGGGCAAACGGTTTCAAAAACATTTGAGATGGTTGACCAAGCATTGACCGTTTGGTATTACTGTTCCTAATGATGTTGGTTAATGACTCACCAAATATTAGGGATTAACTCCAGAGGAATCGTGAGTTGAAGGCTAATCAATTAGGGAAACCTAATTGGATTAAGTGCTGATTTTCAATTTGAGTAATTCGACTTTTTGGGAAAACGGTTTCAAAACCATTTGAGATGGTTGACCAAGAATTGACCGTTTGGGATTACTGTTCCTAATGGTGTTGGTTAATGACTCACCAAATTTTATGGATTAATTCCAAACGAGTCATGAGTTGAAGCCTAATCAATTGGGTAAACCCTAATTGAGATTAGTGCTGAAATTCCAATGAGTTGATTTTGAGATTTTGGGTTGATTAGCCCAAACGGTTTCAAAACCGTTTGGGGATAACCCAAGAACGTTTGGAGGTCTGGGGTCAAGTATGGTTGACCAATTGAAGGTCCAAAGGTACCAAATCACATTGCAATTAAGTGCTGATTTGTTGATCAACTCGATAGACCAATCCTTGATGGAATTTCACTAGAATCCAAGGATTGGATGAGCCAAACGGTCTCAAGACCGTTTGGAGGTCTAGGGGTGAGTATGGTTAAGCAATTGATGATCCAATGTTACTAAATTAAAGTGTAATCAATTGCTGATTTGGTGATCAAACCAATGATCCAAACCTTAATTGGTTGACTTGGATTTTGATGATATGATGGGCAAACGGTCTCAAGACCATTTGGAGGTCATCCAAACGACCTCAAGACTGTTTGGGGTCATGTAATACCCAATTTGGATGATGGTTCTATGGTTTCAAAGTAACTAGTCTTACATTGATTAGTATTGAAGGATCATCGATTCCAAACCCTAATTCAATTGAATTAAACCCTAATTGATGAACAATTGAGGGTTAATTAAGGGTCAAATCAGTTGAAGGTTGACCTATTAAACTCAATTGAAGTATGAGCATAGGTCCCATTGATGGTTGGTTCCATGAATTCAATGGTTGAAGGTCCAATACAATCAATTGAAACACAATTAGTAGTTTGATTGATGATCAACTTCAAAGCTCTAATTGGTGATTATAAACCCTAATCCTATTGAAATCAGACCCTAATTGAAATCCCAATTGAGGGGTGAGTTCATGATTCAATTGATGATTGAATTGATGATCCAATTGATTGAAGTTCCATTGATTGGAATTGAGTGTTGCTGAAGTCTTGATTGACTTTTTGGTTCATGCGGTTTTGAGAAGTTTGGACCAAACGGTCTCAAACCGTTTGAGACCCATGCGGTTTCAAGTCCATGCGGTTTCAAAGCTTTTTGCTTAAACGGTTTAAACTGTTTGTGGATCAATTTGGTTAATTCAATTGGATGCCTAATGCAATTGAAGGATCAATTGGTTAATCCAATTGAGTACCTAATGTAATTGAAGGAACAATGGATTGATCTGATTGAGCACCCAATGAAATTAAAGACTCAATTGACTAATCCAAATGGATACCTAGTACAATTTAAGGTTCCATTGATCAATCTAATTGGATACCTCATGTTTTTGAAGGTCTAATTGATCAAACCTTTTTGGAAACCTAATGTAATTAGGTGAGAGATACCCTTAATGGTACTAATCAATAATGCATAACAAATGCATGGATCCAATACATGATGTAAACCCTAATTGAGGCTGAGTACATGTATAACCCTCATAAGAGGTTGTCTACATATGAAATTACTATTCAGGATGTATAGTAAACCCTAGTTGAGGGTGTATCCAAATGAATCCCTAGTTGAGGGTGTATCCAAGTGAATCCCTAGTTAAGGGTGTATCCAAGTGAATCCCTAGTTGAGAGTGTATCCATGTAAAACCCTAGTTGAGGGTGTATCTAGGTGAAACCCTAATTGAGGGTGATTTCATGAGAAACCCTAATTGGGAATGATTAGAAAACCATGAATATGGGCAACGTGATATGAAACCCTAATGAAGGGTGATGCTATGTGTAATCCCTTTTCTAAAGAAGGGAGATGGTATGCGAAACCCTAATCTCTAATAAAAGAATAGAAGTCATACTTGAATATGATTCAAGAGGTGAACTCCTATAGCACAACCGTGTAAGGTAGCACGGCCGTGGTATCTTCCCTTTGTACAACCGTGCAAGGTAGCACGACCGTGGTGGATTCACTTTGCACGACCGTGCAAGGTAGCACGGCCATGGTGGCTTCCCTTTGCACGACCATTCTTGGTTGCACGGCCATGGTACTCTATGCTTGATTTAGAGTTGTTTTGAAAAGGACCTAACATGGTCTTTTTGTTAATTCCTGACTTATGGATGAATCCATAGTATTGGCAATATTTGTATATTCCAAGTGAGTGATGATCACTACTTTACATGATGAATGTGATGAACTGGTGCATAAAGTATTAGGATGGGTAATACCCTAATACAAGCTAAGTATATGAACTCAAGAAAGTTAATGGTGTTGAGGGAAGTGATACATCAAGATATGATAGATATCATATCCAACACCCCAAATACTGTTATACCTTGTTGTGTTATAAATCCAATATAATTGGATGAATGATACATGAGATGTGTGATGGAAATCCTAATCCTAGTAAAGGATTAAGGGTAGTACCCTTGAATTATCAATACATTGTTTTTGCATGGTGTTGATAGATAATTGATGTGCTGCTATCATATGTGCTAACCATGCAGGTATCATGAGATGATGGGCATAGCCAGGTATGAGCTATGATGTGTTATTAATTTGAAATTGTTTATTGGGCCTCGTGTGCCATAATATACCTTGTGTCTAGTAAGAGGTAGCTAGAGAGTTTAATGGGCTTCAAGTGTCATGACGGATGCTTGTGTAACAAGTATCATACTTATCTTGGTCAGATGACCTAAAGGTGTTAGTTACTTGAGAATGTGGTAACAATGCTCAGGTGATGAGCTAAGGGTTTAAATACCCAGAATCACATGGTTATGGTATTGAAATTGTGAAAAGATGAGAAATTCCCAGTGGTGAATTGAGGGATTAAGATCCCAACATCTTGTGAAAAAAGTATGGCTACGGGCCATAACTCCACAATGATAATGCCAGGCTTTAGATATATGATCTAAGCCTGAAGAGAATTAATGTAGTGGTAATGATTTTGTAGTTTGAATAGATGTTATACATGTTCTTCATACTCATTAAAGGATAAGTGCCATGTTGATTCTATCAAGTTAAAATTACATTGCTTATGATATAGAATAATGTTCTAATCTGTTAGACATTAAAATATCTGTTGTCAAATAAATATGATTCCTCTGTTCATATTTATCTTCTTAAGATGCAATAATAATGTTACTGGCGGAGAGTTATATCTCTTGCTGGGACAATTTACAATCGTCTCACCCCCGTGGGAACCACATTTTTAGGTGGACGTGGACGAGGAGACAGGAATCCTTCAGTAGGTGAAGGACAACAACAACAGCAGAGACAACAGTGAAGTCTCAGGTGGAGACATTGACTGTTATGTCATGATTAGATGTATATAGAGTCCTACGTGTCGTCTCTGTACTCTCGAGTCCTCGGAGTTTTAGTTAGTGTTTTAATGAATCGATCTGAGATCTTGGCTTGATGCACTCGAAGATATATGTTGTCTATATTTTATGTTGAAGACAGCTGAATTTGTGAATCTCGAGAAGAGATAGTACACGACATGTACTTTGAAATAGAATGTAAATATTATACTTTGGCTCTTGAAGAAAAAGATTTTCAGTGTGTGGATCTCTTTGCAAAAAGTTTTATTTTTTAGTGATTTTCGCTAATCCGCTGCTTGATGAACGCTTACGCATTAGTTAATCTTGTTTTCGTGAGACGGTCATCACATTTTGTATCTTTGTTTTCTTAATAAGAGAGAATGTATCTGATTATCACGTCGTATGTACCTGAGAATGAATGTATGGATGTGTATCGTTTATGTTGAGATCATATTAAAGTAATCAAAGTTTGATTCTCTTGTAAAGTTGTTTATGTGATTGGATGCGAGAAAACAAAGAGTTTGAAATAAAAGGAAATAAAAATAAAAATAATCAGGAGTGAACTTTGCATTAAGTATAATCCTCATGCCCTAATCTCATGATTAGTGGTAATCATGGGATGCAGGCGTGCCAATGCTTGGTATCAGAGCTTAGGATGAGTTATCAGGGATCATTAGGATAGAAAGTCAGAGTTATAAGTGTGGCAGATAGGTAGTGATGTGTCTTTAGCTCTGGGAGGTCTGAGTATTTAGATACCCTAGCCTGGTATCTAAATACTTAGATTGACCAGTATCAAGCTACTCTATCTGTTCTTCTCTGGATGCCCTGGCCAGGTATGCAGAGGAAGGATGGGCTAAAGAAAAACCCTAGAAATCTTAGGGGTAGAAGACTAGAAAGAAATAAATGGATTGAGCATAAGAATAGAATGTGATGCAACTCTTGTTTTATATTGTTGCTATGATTGGAAATTAATAGAAATGCTCTTATATGTATGAATTTAGATTATCAGTTTGTAGAATATATATGGTTCTTTTATATTGTTGTGTATCATGAAGTGATTCAGTTATTGTTTATATTCTTTGTATCAAGTAGACCAGAAGTTATGTTTAAATGAGTTTTCCCTAAGTGGATATTCTTTCCACATGTTTGAGATTAACAGGAGTTAGTTAATCCTGAGTAGCTCTTGGCTTCAGGACTACATGTTTGGCCTTGTCCGGCTGGCAGGATGCGTTACTAGGATCTAATGACTCCTATTGAAAATATAATAAGAGTAGACTATGGATAAATTAGACCCACATAATAGTGAGAATTTTCATACACTAAGATGTTAAAACATATGGGAAAGATCAGAATAGCTAAGAATCAGTTGGAAATGATATCTGAGATCCAACTTTGGGGCCTCATATGAGAAACCCTTAATTGGAAATAAAGGAACACGACATAAGGTTCAGATTAAGTTTAATGATTAGTATTATATGAACTCTAAATATGAAATATGGAAAAGATATGAGAAAAGTATGTAAGGGCCAAGATAGTAAGAATAAATCATGAGGAATGGATCATATAATCGAGTACAATGCTTTTATGTACTCCAAAGAAAAGGGATAATAAAAGAAAAGAGTTAAGTATACGATAAGTACATAGAAGTAAAGAGTCTTCAGAAGAGTTAAAGTAAAGAGAATTGGATGAATATGTAAATTATAAGACTAGAATAACAAACTTAGTTGAAACAAAGAGAAATTTTAGAAATGATGAGCTTGATTAAGGAATGAGGGTTATAATATAATTGAGAGCATGGAATGTATACCTTTATTATGAAGTTTAATACATTCATCCTTACTACCTTTGGATTCTAAGTCTCTATAGAACAACAAACTGGTTTCTAAAAGAAGAACAAAAGTGTAGTTAAATAAATGAATAAGTCATACAAAGGTAGACTATATTCAGGAGGGAAAAACTTGATAGAAAGAGAAACTACATTTCACCCATGCATGAGCCGTTTGATTTAAAATGAAGGATATGTAATGTATTAAACATGAGTTGAAACTAGTAGAGATATTATTGATTTAGAATTTCAACTTCACATTAGTAGAAGGATAAAAAGAAATATATGCAACATGGTATACATGATCATACACATAAAAGAAGGAACATGATCATAAGAGAAAACTAGAAGTTAAAGATGACACGTGGAATAGTAGTATATGGTAAGGGGATTATGGGAAGTAAGGAAGGGTTTGAAACATAATGGAGTAATATAGATTATAAAATAAAGAGGTTACGAGATTCAAGAAAGTGCTAATTAGTCAAGTATCCTTGTTGATAATTAATTAAACCTACATATGAGAAACGTATTAATGAATGTTTGAAGATAAGAATTCTAAGTCTCAAAATCATCTTCTCTTTCGTATCTTCCTTAATGAGAGCAATGTGGGAATGAAGTGATAAGAAAATGAATCATATATGATGCATAACCACCATGGTAGAGACATCTAGTGAATGTAATAATGACACACAATATGATGATGAAACCCTAGAAGGGTAAATTGAGAATGTAATCTATCTGAATGGCCAAGTAAGAGAAAGGAAATTCAATCGATAAGATAAGGAAGACTTTAGTAAAACTTGTGAGATCCAAAGTTTGACTTTCAAATTAAGGGAGAAAAGTCACACCACAATAACGTCATGCTACTGATAAGGACCAAACCCTAGAATGTTTAGAGTTTTAGTAGTTCAAGGGTTGTCACTAGTGATTTGACCTTGAATACTAGCATCTCTATAAAACAAGATCATGAGATTTGCACTATGAAAAGTAAACTAGCACTGATAGTAATCCTAGCTAATCTGAAAGGTTGATGAAATATATGAAAATTATTCAGAGCAAGGGGTGAGAAATAAATTTGAAATGTAACAAGTGTGTTTTGAACAAAAGAAGAAGTGCAAGATGAGCAAAGTGTAATCTAAAACAAATTCTTGCAGTGATATCAAGAATGATGAATAATCTATTCTTACCTTGTATGTTTCAATTTTAGGGATGTTTATTCTATATGATCAAAATGAGAAGGATAAGTAACAAGAAGTAAGTAGTAATGAATGAGGAGATAAGAGAAAACAATGGCTTTCAATAATATGTGAATTTGTTTTTAGAAGTGTAATTTGTTGAAGGTATAATGAGGGATGTAAATGAGTTCTACGTATGATTTCAGTGTACATGTGCAAGCAATATGTTAATTTCAGGTGTCTGATAATTGTAGTCATTCATACCAGTAATCCATCTTAGTATTGTACAATTGTGGTATGGTGATATGGGTTGAATGATGATGGAACAAATGGAGGGTTACCCTGAATAAGGTAGTCTTACCTATTCACTCATATGAATAGAAGGGATGATAACCATATTGTATTGATATGTAACCCTAATAAGGTATAGCTTGTTATACCTAGCTCTAATATAACTAAGTGATGGTAATTGGGTATGAATAGTCATTGAATGACTAATACAGTCATGGAGTACTTTGTTACTGTTGTTGGAACCCTAGTATGCTATAACCCGATGGTTACACCTTGAATTATGTGTGGGTTCATACTTGAGAGTAATATGGAATGTGATGGTAATGCTTCACCTTATGCATCCATGATGCCATGGGGATGCCGTGAGTAGTATTGTACAATTGCTGTTGAATCTAGTCTTCCAACTCAAGACTGTTTTGCTATTTGAGTAGCACAATAGTAAAATTCAAAACAACATGGTGAACTGTCTTTTGTGACTTAGAGGTAACACATAACAATAGTACATATTGAGCCGTATGAATTGAGATATTTGGATCAGATTATCAATGTTGAGGTAATACCTCAAGAGTATGAAAATTTTGAAATGGTTATTTCTCTCTCTATCCTATGATTGATTGTGGCATAGAGAATTCATTTGTTATCATTGAGCAGTCATGATTTAAACATGTTGTGATTAAAAAAAGAAATAAAGGACTTAATGTTGAAAGATACATTCAAGTATGAAATATAAGAATATAATGACATGTAAGATATCAGAAGCTTAAAATAAACCTTGAAAGTACTTTGCTTGCATATTTATGTTTCGGGGGCGAAACTTTTTTAGGGGGGGATTGTTATGACCGTATCTGAGCTTAATAAGTAAGTTAGGGTTTATGTGGATGATTACATGCTTTACTAGATTGATAATTACTTAAACATGATTAATGATGATATCTCAATCATGATATGTTAAACCTAATGAGAACCCCAAATATGCTATCTCTTTGTATAATTAGGGTTTGAAAAAATATAAACCCTAGTCGACTGAAATTAGGGTTTTCACCAAATAGGCTCACGTTGGGGAGGAATGAGAGAGGTATGCAAAGGAGAATGAAAATGGTAGTTGAAGGATAGGATAGCACGGCCGTGGTGGGTAGCACGGCCGTGGTGGGTCGTTGGTGGCACGGGCATTCTAGGCCATAGACCATTTTGAAAGAATTGAACTATTGACCAACTTTTATACTCAAATCTGATGAAACCAATGCATCACAACCGTGGTATGAAGCACGGCCATGCTGGGTCCATCTTAGCACGGCCGTGGCAGATAGCATGGCCGTTCTGGGGCATTTTCTCTTCAACCAACTGTTTTGCAGATTTTTGGATAGCAGTGCATTGTTCTATTTTTAATTATTTAATAGTAGCTCAAAATTATCTAAAATTTTATATGAAGCTTTATAACTCAATTACAAACAATAAGATAAATTTTATTAATTTTTAGAGAAGGTCTGATCTCTAAAATATACGAATTACAATAACTTTTTTATGGCAGAAAAATCTACTGAAATAAGAAAAAGTTTAGTGAGGGGTCAATGTGCAATTCACCCAAGCAGATCAATTGCTCTATATGGTCAACCTAACACACTAGAAGATCTCATAATTTGTGATTCATTCCAGAGAAACGAAATCCTAGAGAGAGAGGTAGAGTTAGGGTTTGAGAGGAGAAAGTGGTGGAATTGCTGATCTAGGGTTTCTCTATTTGAGATATGATGAAATCAAGTAAGTTTAGCTTCTTTGCATAGCCTTTCATGGTGAAGCTTCTCTCACATGTCAAGATTCTATCCCTCCTCTGATTTGATCCGAAATGGTTTCAAAACTTCTCCTTTTCTCACTCTTTCTTCATACTCCCTCATTTTTAGGATTTCTGAGATGAAAGGAAGAAGAATTGGGTGAATTGCTAGGGATTTTATATGAGATCGATATTTTCAGGGATGAGCTGCATTTTTAAGGTGTTTTCACACCTTAGGGTAAGTGGGAACTTCCTTTAAATAGTATATTGCACGAAAATTGGTTAAATCATCCATAATCTTTAATTGCTTAGTATGCGACTACAAACCCTGAATTGTGTGTTTGATCTAAGTTGTTGCAAAATGATATGAAATGGATTCTTCCTCTGTTTGGATGAATTTCAGATGATAAAATCATATTAGAAATGTATACAATACATCCTAATGATAATTCCCTAAGCACTCACAGAGGTTATAAGAGTAAACTGAAATATGGGGAATTTGTCTATGACTAAAATTATTGTGTAATTAAATAAAGAAATTTGTTTATCTGGATCCCCTTGGTTATGAATGATTGTTTATCTGAATTCTTAGTACATATATGTCCGATACTATTTTGGATTTCATTTAAGGTGAATAGTGTTTGTTTGATATCTTAGTAAAGAGGGTGAAACCCTAGATGCAAGGAAAGTTGGATATTTGCGAATAGATATCGTGAAATCCATTTTAACGAATTTTCTTGACATGATAGAATTTATTTATTTAATTTTATTATTAATGCATGTTATCTCAGTGAATGGCATGGAAACCCAAATTCATCTCAGTTCCAAGGTTTCATACATATATTGATTTTATATGATTTGTTGATAGTACTCTTTATTCAGTGAATGTTTATGTCACATGAAATCCTTATGAGAGCCATGTGATAAGTTAATGAGGTAAATGAAACCCTAAGGATAGGGTTCTCAATGAATCAAGTATCTTGATATCAATGTTCTCATTATGAGATGTGGTGATGCTTAATAGTTCAGTTGTGGTAAATGTTATCAGATGGTCTATGAAACGAATGGTTTACAAAGCTAAACTAAGACATGTAATGTGATGATTGAATTGTGAATGTAAAGAGTGAATTAGACATGTAGATGCCCTGAACACCATAGATTCCCTATGAGAGGTCTACACCGTAGGGATGAAACAACCTAACCTCGGGAATGTCCAGTATACGGGGGTCGGAACGTACTAACAGGTGGTACGGGGGACGAAGTTCTAGTGGAAGTCTCCTTAAAATTCAATATGTAGTGTCCAACATCAACCAGAGGTCCTGGTGGCACTAGAGTACAGAAAAGACAATAGGTGGCTTGACTCTCCGCCTGTGTGCTCAGGTTA
Organism: Alisma plantago-aquatica; assembly: GCA_963693085.1. Lineage (NCBI taxonomy): Eukaryota > Viridiplantae > Streptophyta > Magnoliopsida > Alismatales > Alismataceae > Alisma > Alisma plantago-aquatica. The sequence goes on from OY856414.1 coordinate 459,372,050, forward strand.
GAGGAGGAGTCCAGTTTTTACGGCCCATAGGTGTGTCGAGGCCAGAGAGCCATTTTCCTATTGCAGACCAGCGACGTTGTCAGGCTTAGCATCTCGGGTGTGTCAGCTAAGTCTTGTACTATGAGATCGTATTTCGTTACAATTCTTCATATGTAGAGTACATTGCATATGATCATGGCATAATAAGATGAATGAGAGGTTACACATGTGTGTGCAGTTATTCAATTATTCTTTGTATGTTTTTGAATTATTAGTTCTCTTTGAAATTAATCAAGCATGCTCATATATTGATTTACTCTTGTTGATATCTAGAGTATCCTGCCATATTTATGATTGCCAATGATCAATCTCTTTAAAGCTTACTGCTGTTATAATTAATATCAGTTGCTTAAAAGTATATCTGTAATTATATCAATGTTTTAGATTGTTTCTTTTAAGTACTCATTCACTGAGCGAGTAGGCTCACCCCTCTACTCACAATTTTTAGAGAAATCACATGGACTTGAAGAAGGTCAATACATCATAGTAGATCTACTACAAGAGTTAAGTATGAGATCAGTTAAGTTCAGTCAGTCCCTGTCACTCTAGGTCCTAGTATAGATGTGAGAGTGTTGTAAGTGATGTTTTGTATCTTTGTTTTCTTAATAAGAGAGAATATATCTGATTATCATGTCGTATGTACCTGAGAATGAATGTATGGATGTGTATCGTTTATGTTGAGATCATATTAAAGTAATCAAAGTTTGATTCTCTTGTAAACTGTTTATGTGATTGGATGAGAGAAAACAAAGAGTTTGAAATAAAAGGAAATAAAAAGATAAATAATCAGGAGTGAACTTTGTATTAAGTATAATCCTCAATCTCATGCCCTAATCTCGTGATTAGTGGTAATCGTGGGATGCGGGCATGACAACCTGGGTGGGGAAATTGGGACTGATAGCGGGGAACATTATGAGAAGGAAGCGAATGTCAGCCCCAAGAACAAGGATAGAGGCTCCAAGAATGTTGGAGGTGAAGGTGATTTGAGGGTGGACGAGACACAAAAAACTCAGTCGTCCAAGAAGAACCATCAATGACCTTCTTTATGGTTAATGCCCATGGTGCTGGAAAACCATGGAAAAGGAGGAAGGTTAGGGAAGTTATCTGTTCAATTCAAGCATCCATAGATGGCCTTGTTGAAACAAAGATTAAGAAAGATAACATGCAACCTCTGAATAAGATGCTACCTAGAGGTTGGAATATGTTAACAAACCACGATTACAACACCAATGGGCGCATTTGTTTGGGGGTGGAACCCAAAATCATGGAGTGTGGAGCCGATTGATATGGACGATCAACAAGTCACAACAAAATGTAGTAATAAAGATGGTCTCATCATCTTCATATTTGTGGTGTATGCCCATAATTTAATGAGCCAACGACTTAAATTATGGGACAAGCTGGAGAAGCTATCCAAGTGTATCTCGATCCCATGGTTAGTCTATGGGGATTTCAATAATGTCAGGAAGAGGGAGGAGAAGGATGGAGGTAGAGAAGTTATAAGATCAGTCCTTAGTACTTTTACTACAACCATTGACAAAGCCGGGCTGGTTGACATACCTACCATTGGGAGAGAGGCTTTCACTTGGCACAACAACTTGAAGAAGAAGAAACACATTGCCTACAAGCTAGATCATGCACTATTAAATGAGGATTGGCTCAATATGTTCGTTGGATCCAAGACGAAACTCCTAACTTCTTGCTTTTCTGACCATTTAGCTTTGCAGGTTAACCTCAAAGAGATGATTAAGAAGAATAAACCCTTTTGTTTCTTAAATTTCTGGCAAGATTGGCTAGGATACGATGAGGTTATATCTAAAGCTTGGAAGGAAGAGGTGTACGATAATCCTCTATTCTGCTTCAACCAACGTCTAAGGAACGTGAAGAAGGCCTTGAAGAACTGGTCGAGAAAGTTTGTCAATTTGCATAACCTGCTTAAAGAGGAATACAGAGAATTAGATGATATTTCCAGAGTGCTATGAACAAACTCTCTGGATGAGGAACTCATGGAGGCTGAGAGAGTTACACTGGAAAGGATGGAGATCTTGGGGAAGGCTGAGGAACGACACTACTGGCAAAGAAGTAGATCACATTGGATTGAGAGTGGGGACAGAAACACCAAAATGTACCACTCAATCGTCAAGAGGAGGGAATCTGTTAACACTATCACTGAGCTATATGATGACGAGGGAAACTACGTTGATAGTGACGAGTCCATAGTCTATCAAACCACTGATTTCTTCCAATCTCTCTACAATCAACAGAACAGTGAGGCATCATCCCTTGAGATCAAGTGGAACAAGTTCATTACTGATGATGATAACACTATGTTAACAAGATGCCTAGGTGAACATGAAATCAAGGATGCAGTGTGGTCCATTGGTGCTGATAAGAGCCCAAGTCCAGATGGTTTCAATGAGTTCTTTTATAGAAATAATTGGACTGCCATCAAGTCGGATCTAGTTGAAGCTATCCAGTGATTTTTTTAATGGGGGTAACATGGTTAAACATATTAACCATGTCTTTGTGGCCCTTATTCCCAAGAAGGAAATCATTTCTACCCCTGCAGACTTTAGACCGATCTCATGTTGTTCTGTTCTGTACAAAACTATTACTAAAATCCTCACTACAAGGTTGAGCTCTTTACTTCCCAGAGTTATAACTTCTAACCAGGGAGCCTTTATTCAAGGAAGAAGGATAGAAGACTGTGCTATGTTAGTTTCAGAATTCACACTAAATTATAATGTCCTACGGAGTACACCATAAACTTTCCTTAAGCTGGATATAACAAAAGCATACGCCACAATTAATCAGAACTATCTGTGGAACTATCTTGCAGGTTTGGGATTCAATGATACTTGGATCAATTTAGTGAAGCAGTGTGTTACCACTACATCCTTCTCTCTTCTCATGAATGGAACCTCTGAGGGCCACTTCAATAGCTCTAATGGTTTGAGACAAGGTGACCCCTTATCCCCTTTACTCTTCATGATTGCTATGGAGGGTTTGACAAGGGTGATTGAGGAAGCCTCCAAGGATAAAAAACTAAAAACCTACACTATCCGGAAGACAAAAGTCATGTCTCATCTGCTCTTTGCTGATGACATTCTCATTTTTATGGAAGGAAGGATGGGAACACTCACTAACCTGAAGCACATCCTCACGGAGTTCGGCAAGTTATCAGGTATGAAGCTCAATGCTAGTAAGTCCCACATCTTCTTCTCGGTCTCTTGCAAGAACAAAATGAACCTGGTTGAAGCTATAGGCTTGCAGATAGGAGAATGGCCTACAAGGTACCTGGGGTATCCTCTTACAGGTGGTAACCTCATACGGAAACACTACCATGAATGCTTGGACCGTCTTAAAGATATGATCACTAAGTGGCCAGGTTCGAAAATGGCCATAGCTGGAAGACTTGTGCTTCTCAAGAGTTCAGTTGTGGGACTTATCAAATACTGGCTATCACTAGGTGAGATGCCTCATTCGGTTCTGCAAAGAATGGAGATCTTACTCTCAAACTTTCTCTGGGGGAGCTCGATCCATCCTGTCAGCTGGCTTCACTTGTCTTATCCTCTGGAAGAAGGTGGCCTGGGCCTACCATCACTATATGACTTGGCTGATTTCTATACCTTGTCCCAGATTCAAAAGCTTAGAGAAGGTAGCTCGGTCTGGGCTAATTGGGTGAACATTAGATACTCGGGTGCTCTCGACATAGTCCCAAAACACAGATGGGGTTACTCAACTTCTTGGCGCAGAATGGTGGAATGCTGGCCCAAGTTCTCTAACACCAGTACTGAAGATTTGTGGCAAACTAATAGACAGAGGAACCAGGTGGATATCTGTGTTGCCGCCTTATGGACCCGACTTCAACATCCTAGGTGGAGTTTGGTGTCCTTCTGAGCATACAAGGACTACCTTCCTACTCTGGTGAAGGTCAAGAAATGGAAACCAGATATTGATACCACATGCTTCCTATGTGGTAGTGGCGTAGATGATAGTGTTCATCTGTTTGATAGCTGTAAAACATGGAGATATATCTGGAGCCGTGCTAGACTAAAGTTAAAGAGGCAAGGTTGCAAAAACCTTGTTGATTCCCTCCGTCAGATCCATACTTTGCCAAAGGATGAAAAGACCTTTAACATCTGGGTAATAGGAGGAAGGATGAGTTGCAGATTTTCGGTATTCTATAAAAAGAAATAAAAAATTTGTACTCATGTTATAAGAGGCAATTAGTTTCTATACACATATATATATATGCCATATATATATATATATATATATATATATATATATATATATATATATATATTCTCTTTGAACCACTAGTTCAATCCGGTTTGGTCCGACCGGCTGGTTGGACCGGTTGGACCGTATTTCTGTCCGGTTGCACCGAAAAAAGACACATAATCAGTTTTTTAAGCTCCGGACCTGTCAGCTACCGGTTCACCGGTCTGACCGGTCGGACCGGCCCGTCCGGTTCGGTTTTAAAAATACTACTTACATGTATACCAAACCACAAATAACTTACTATCAAATTTATTTAACTTTACTCCAAACAATAATTATCTTACACAAAATTAATATACCATCCTTCAATTTACCATGACAACTAAACCAAACACAATGACGTGCCAAAAGAATACTGGTGTACCGCACGATGCACTGTGTACCGCACGCAGCTTTAAGAAATAAGAATACTGGTGGTGGAAGTCCTCAAGTAGTCCGCAACAGGAGAGGAGCGAGTCTCAGTGGTTCAGCGTCCAACGCCGCGCGAGATGGAGTAAACTAGACGACACCAACTCCTCCTCACTATCCTCCTCTCCCTCCTCACCTCCAGCTACTCCTCCAACGCTCCAGATGACTCCGCGGCGGCAATCGCCCGGTTCCAGCGCTACCTCCAGATCGATACTGCCCAGCCAACACCCGACTACGCTGCCGCCGCCTCCTTCATCCTCTCCCAGGCCCGCGAGCTGGGGTTGGAGACCCAGACACTCGAGTTCGTCCCTGGGAAGCCCGTGCTCATCCTCCGATGGCCCGGACGGGACCCATCACTGCCTTCCATCCTTCTAAACTCCCACACTGACGTCGTCCCCGCGGAGGCTCACAAGTGGTCCCACCCGCCCTTCTCCGGCGCGCTCGACCCGGACACCGGCCGCCTCTACGCTCGTGGCTCCCAGGACATGAAGTGCGTCGGGATGCAGCACCTCGAGGCCGTCCGCCGCCTCCTCTGTCGAGGCTTCTCACCGAAGCGCACGGTGTACTTTTCGTTCGTACCCGACGAGGAGATCGGCGGGCGGGACGGCGCCAAGCTGCTCGCCGAGTCGGAGGACTTCCGAGGTATGAACGTCGGGATTGTGCTTGATGAAGGGCTGGCACCGCCTGGGGAGGAGTACAGGGTTTTCTACGCCGAGAGAGCGCCTTGGTGGATGTCCATCACGGCGCACGGGGCGCCCGGACACGGCGCCAAGTTGTACGACGGTAGCGCAATGGAGAACCTCATGAGCAGTGTCGAGGCCATCAGGAGGTTTCGTGCTGCGCAGTTGATGGTCAAGGCTGGGGAGAGGGCCGAGGGAGAAGTGGTTTCTGTAAATATGGTCTACGTAAGTACTGGAATGCTTAAGCACATCGCAAGTATACGCTCTACGTACTGTGTATCTCCAGTTTTTTTTTTTTCTTCTTCTTCTCTGTTTTGTTCCATCGACGTTTATTCTAGGATGATTTTACATCTTTCAATCAGCGTAGAAAGTATTGGAACTACTTAAAACGGTAGTCAGGGAAAAGGCTCCTACTAAGACTATCGTCTTCCGATCTCAGGCTTTTCGTATTTAGCTTAATCAGTCCATCAGGACGTTCAGTAACTACCTGAAACTCATAGATTTGAGGCTTACTTTGCTCGCTGTAATCTTAATTGTCTATTTCCAGAGTGGCAAATAAGCTTTTTACTTGATGTATCACTGGGCTGATCTTAATTCTTTGTTGGCTTATGTACTGCAGGGATTTGTCATGAATCTGCAGCCTTCAGAAGCCGAGGCTGGCTTTGATATCAGGGTCCCTCCCAGTATTGATGCTGAAGCCTTGGAGAGGCGAATTGCAGAAGAATGGGCACCATCTTCAAGAAACATGACTTTTAAGGTTGGGACTAGGAAACAGAATTTAAGCCTTTACTTATATTTTGCAAGATAAATAGTTTCTTCACCGATACAACATATGTTTCCTGTTCCATTGCTTAAATGCTCTTACCAACTTGTGTTATCCGTTGTTCTTACGACCCCTCTTCTCATATGTCATACGCAGTACTAGTGGAAAAACACTATGCATGGTTTACTAGTCGTGTTTATGCTGGTTTATCATTTCTTTTTTCTAATAAACTCGGAGCCACACAAACATTGTTCCTTGTTCCATATGCTCACAATATCTGATTTTGAAGCCTCAAGAGCTAGGAAAATTGAACAACACTATTCATGGGATATATGCATAGGCATCAGTTCTGTGGTGGAAGTTGACATTTTACTTTCTAAAAGCCACTTATTCTTCCTTCTCCCGTTCGAAGTTTTCCTTTACAGTGGGGCTCAAGGATAATTCTTTGTGGTGTCCTTTTGTAGCTCGATATAATATTCTTCTTTTCCATTCATTCTTGAAGGAACAAGGACCTCATCTTCACCAAACTAGAGGGAATGTATGAGACTTTATTTTTAAAACTAGTTATGAAAGCGAGGGAAATAACATAATCAGACCCCCAACGTCACTTGAAAGAAAGAATAGCCGACCTTGAAACCGAGTTTGTTTCATAAGATTTTCCATATGCTATAGGCATTTGATTATAGTGAAGTTATTTGGTTGCATAACTGTATTCACTTTTTGTTCAGTGTTTGAGTTCATTTTGTAAAAAGCAGTTGATTTGTATAATAATGAAACATGGCAGGAATTTTGAAAATCCATATGGATTCATTGACAGTCAAATTCTGTTTGTAACAACCTAGTTTGCTTAGGCAGGTAGTGTATATGGTACAAAAGTTGATTCCACACAGTTATGCTTATATTCCTTAATAACAGAAAAAACAACCATGCAATTATTCATACTCTTTATATTGTATCCTAACTGCGCTGTCAGCTTGGGCAGTTCAAGTTGAAGGTTTCGGTGTATGACAAGTTTGGGAAGCCAGCAATTACTTCTGCTGACAGTTCAAACCCTTGGTGGCCTCTTCTTGAGGAGGCTGTGACTAAAGCCAACTGGAAACTGGGTAAACCAGAGGTATTTCCGGCCTCTACCGATGCTCGGTATTTCAGGGAGCTAGGATTACCAGCCTTTGGGTTTTCTCCGATGTCCAACACCCCTATTTTGCTGCATGATCACAATGAGGTACCTTTCTGCCCCTCTATTTTCCTTATTTTGGGCTTTTTCTAATTTTCCAGGAAATACAGACTCAAATAAAAAATGGTCATTGCACATAACACATGCACCACCTCTCTTTCTACAATAATCAAGTCTATTATCATGAGTTTTTGTTAATCATTTAGTATCTGCTCAGTACATGATGTGAACGTGCTAGCTTAGATACACGGCTAAGGCTTTAGAAGTGAGCAAGCTATATAGATTGTTGGACAAGACTCCAAATAGATATCACTTCTCAGTTAGATTAAATCCTTTTTAATTTGATTTAAAATACAAACATGTAAGAATTCACTTGTTAAGGCAACTTGCAGGGCTTTTCATGACGTCTTAGTAGATTTGTATCTGGAAGAAATATTTGCTCACCTTTTTGGTGTTACAAGTCAAGTAAGATCTACGCAGAATCAGTAGGTGTCAATGATGGTAGTTGCAAGTTTTCCTCTAGGTGTCAGTAATTGTAAGTTTCATAAATTGCAAGGGTCAGTGACAGTAATTGTAAGTTTCCCCCTAAACGAACTGATTGGCATTTACACTTTACTTGAAAGCATGTGAGAAATTGATAATCGATTTGAATTGGTGGATTTTTTGCTAACAATTTTGCGGTAAATTTGGATGATCTATCAAAGCCAACAATTATGGTGACTGGTGGTAATCAGTTTCCCCTTCCATCGTTTACTAATTGGTGCACAGTGCACTAGACCAACTTCTAGTGTATTGAAGAGAAATAATAGGTGGATTGATTTTAAGTTCTGGCAGAATTAATTTTTTATCTTATACATGACAAAGATCCTATTTTAGTCCAGTGCAGGAACAGAAGGAATTGCTTCAAGAATTTAAGTTTTAAACTAGGAGCCACGTGCTATAGTTTTCATCATTAAAAAACATGTGAACGCAAACAAAAAGAAAACATGGTCATGCACTGTCTCTTGGAAGATGATAGCTAATCCACTATGAAGATTTTTGGACTTCTGAGTTCTGAGGCTCATGTCAAAGAGTGCATTCTGATACCTAAATTGATTTAATAATCAATTAAAGTAACTAAAACGTGCTACAAATGAAAAATTGATTATATATCATTCTGGACCAGTTAAACGTTTGAACCAAATGTAAATTACATTTTTGGGTCTACTTTTCAGTTTTCATGTCTTGAAACATATCTGCTTGCCAACTAATAAATTACATACTACACATGGGGTCTCACCCTTTCTTGATGAACAGATATGCCTGCCATTGATTTTCTATGAAAAAGTACCCTCACTGTCTATTTGAAATTTTGTAAAAAAAAGCTTCTCTTCCCATTGTGGCACCCTCCCTTGACGTTTGCCTTCCACTACCTCTGTGTTCCCTTCTTTGCCTGTTGCTCCTCTGCTCACATGCTGCCTCCTTTGCCATGTCCTCCTTGTTTGCCCAGCACCTTCTCTGAACACCTGCTGTCCTATTCCTCTTACTGCCTCCTCCCCATCCACCTCCATACTCCTTTGCTTACCAGCGTGTCTTTGCCTACTTCCAACCCTAGCCCTACCCACCTGTTCCTCACCCGTCTTCTACACCTCTGCAACAGGGGTGGAAGAGGAAGGGGAGGCCATTAGTAGAGGAGGTAGGTGATGAAAGAGGCGGAGCAAGAGGGAGGAAGGGGGTAGGTGGAAGATGAGGTAGAGCCAGCAAAACCGGACGAGTGGCGCTGTTGCTACTGCTGCAGTAGGAGGTAGAACTCTATGAAGTTATTTTCTTTAAGCAGCAAATTAATGGCAGGCCATACTTGTTCAATGATCAAAACTATGTACCCTGTATTTGACTTTCGTAGGTGTCGGGTCAAGTTTGTTTTGGGATTAAAAGCTGGATACAAAAATGAAATTAATCTTAAACTGAATTCCAAAAGCCTTTACCAATTACCGCTATTCATTATATATTATCAAGTGCATGCAGAAACGATTGGACATCAAATTAAGCACAACTATACTATACATATCCAATGGACATGGATATGCACTTGACTATCCTAGGTATACATTCACTAAATGAATGAACTGGATTATGTCATGATGATGAAAATAGTCTGGACTCCAATTTCTGTGGGATAGATGGCACATTGGAACACAGTTGGCAGATGAGGCAATGCAACTGCAAGTCTGCAACCTTGTGAAGTAATTTACAAACAAAGTGGATATGGTATGGATGTTGGCATCATCATATTTACATCTTGCTTTTCTTGATTGTAGGCTAGGCATGTATATGAAAGTTTATATGTTCTATAAGACACTATCTTTAGCTACAGTCTAGACAGATGATCAGACATGCAAACTTTCATAAATTCTGAATCATGAAGCTCAGTATAGTTTTATCCAAATGCAAATATGAAATGTTTATACAATCTGTGATGTCGGACTTATTAGGCTTTATTTTACTTGTTTTGCCTTACTTTTATATTTAGGGACCTAAGTGCAAATTATCTAGTTAATGTACTTAGTCATAATTCTTTTATGCTTTCTTTATTTTAGGTTTTATTTAATTCCGAATTTTATTAAATAGGAATTCATTTCCATTACTTGTAGGTCAAGTCATGTAGCCTTTTAAAAGCCAACCTCGGGGCCTTTGTCCAGGCAGTTGAATATGTTTTGAAAATAGATTATTTCGAGTTTATCTTCTTTGTTCTTGTTCCTCACGATATGTTCCACACATAATGTGTTTGAATACATTATACATATTTTTCCATATCTTTGTATATATGAAAATTTATGATATGCTTCTCTTTTCAAAATAGAAACCAAGATGGAAGTGAATTTCTCCATCCTTTGCATCCGCAGTTTGACTAGCTAGTTAAGGCCTTAAGGGCATATTAATTCAGTTGAAGGTGTGTCTCTTGTACTGTCGTACATTGTTGATGGCTTCATACAGATAAATGTTACTTTGACATGTAACAAAATTATGATTACGATGCATAGCTTCATACGGTTCTCCTCAATGAAGCATGTCCAGTTGCTGTTATAGCAAACATGTCTTATAGCCATCAATTTCTGATACATACATATAAGCCGACTTGCCGACAAGGAGTGGCTCAAGTGGTCAAGCATGATGTCTCCTAACAAAGGGACCCGGGTTCCAATCCCAGTTGCCACCATGATTTACTACCCTCCCAGGCGTTCGGCCTCCACCACGGGCGTGGGAGAGGGGAAGAGAATGCCTCTCTTAATCCCATATATATAAGCCGACAAGGATTGACTCAAGTGGTCAAGCACGGTGTCCCCTAACAAAGGGACCCGAGTTCGAACCTCAGTTGCCGCCTTGATTTATCACCTTCCCCTGCGTTCGGCCTCCACCACGGGCGTGGGAGAGGGGGAGAGAATGCCTCTCTTAATCCCATACATACATACATATATGCCGACAAGGAGTGGCTCATGTGGTCGAGCCCGATGTCTCCTAACAAAGGCACTCGGGTTTGAATCCCAGCTGTCACCTTGGTTTACCACCCTCCCAGACGTTCGGCCTCCGTCACGGGCATGGGAGAGGGGGAGAGAATGCTCTTCTTAATCCCATATAGGTCGTGGGAGTGGGGGGAAATCTTTATCTCTTAATCCCATAGATACATGATGCATATATACAAACACACAAAGTCAGTCTAGAACATATGGGAGACGCAATACACTCAAGTCGTTTTACATCATGCGACTAATATAATAAAAATCTAACCCATTGATCTTCTTAAATATCTTATTCATAACCTATATACAAAGTTTGAGCTCAGTTGGACATTTATAGGTTATCCATCTAAAGACAACAAAAATGGCGCATTCCAAAATTTATTGTAGCTTTTCTTGCTCTTGGATAATGACATACAAATATCCAAATGAGCTCAAATTTCATATATAGTATATGTTTGTAACAATAATAAAATCTATGGTTCGAATTTCCCAAATAAATGATCTATAATATTGTTAAGAAAAGCAGTATGCAGTGTACGAGCGGAGAGGATACCACATAGAGTATAAGCGGGTTTATATTTTTTTAAATAAGTAATTAATAATCATAAAATCATATATTGAGCTTATAAAAATATATATATTTACAATGTAGAACATTCGATTATATATATATATATATATATATATATATATATAGAGAGAGAGAGAGAGAGAGAGAGAGAGAGAGAGAGTCAGGCTGGAATACACTCGAGTGTATCCGGAGCAGACACTCAAGTAGTTTTTCATGATGCAATATTTTTTTTAAAAATCTAATCCGTTGATCTTCTTAAACAGCTTGTGAATAGCTCATATATAAAATTTGAGCTCATTTGGACATTTATAGGTCACGTTATGAAGACTACAAAAATTATGCATTTCAAATTAGTTTCGTGCGTTGATTTTGTCGCCCTCGGATGAGTAACTTATACTCATCCAAATGAGCTCAAAATTTGTTTGTATGCTAATTATAGTATGGCAATGAAGATCAATGGTTTACATTTTACAAAAAAATAGTCTTGATATGCAAACACAACTTGAGTGTAGCATGCGATCTGTACACTCGAGTGTATTCTAGCCTGACTCTATATAGGCTAGTGTACACTCAAGTGTACCGGAGGAACCGTACACCTCAGTCATTTTTAAAGATGCAATAACTTTTTGAAAAATCTAAACCGTTGATCTTCTTAAATATCTTAAGAACATACCATATAATAAATGTTAGCTCATTTGGACACTTATAGGTCGTGCATCTAAAGGATGCAAAAATCAGGCATTTCAAATTAGTTTTGTGCGTCGATTTTGTTGCCCTTGGATGAGTGACTTACACTCATCCAAATGAGCTCAAATTTTGTATGTGGCCTATTATTATTGTAACCATTAAGATCAATTGATTAGATTTTAGAAAAACATAGCCTAGATAGGCAAACACCATTGGGGTGTACAGCGTAATCTGTACACTCGAGTGTATTCTAGCCTGACTCTCTCTCTCTCTCTGTCTTATATATATATATATATATATATATATATATATATAGAGAGAGAGAGAGAGAGAGAGAGAGAGAGAGAGAGTCAGGCTAGTGTACACTCAAGTGTACCGGAGGCACCGTACACCTCAGTCATTTTTGAAGATGCAATTTTTTTTTGAAAAATCTAAACCGTTGATCTTCTTTATTTTCATAAGAACATACTATATAATAAATTTTAGCTCATTTGGACACTTATAGGTCATGCATTTAAAGGATGCAAAAATCATGTATTTCAAATTAGTTTTGTGCGTCGATTTTGTTGTCGTTGGATGAGTGACTTACACTCATCCAAATGAGTTCAAATTTTGTATGTGGCCTGTTATTATTGTAACCATGAAGATCAATGGATTAGATTTTGAAAAAACATGGTCTAGATAGGCAAACACCATTGGGGTGTACGGCGTGATCTGTACACTCGAGTGTATTCTAGCCTGACTCTCTCTCTCTCTCTCTCTCTCTCTCTCTATATATATATATATATATATATATATATATATATATATATGGAAAAGAATGATCAATCGTCGAATTGGATGATGGAATCTTTCGGTAGTTTGAAATAGATTTTACTGGCCTTATTCTTCGCATTTATAGTGTTGTGAAGCTGGAATACATTCGAGTGTACCCGAGACACTATACACCTAAGTCATTTTCCATCATGGAGCAATTATTTTGAAATTCTAAACCGTTGATCTTCTTAAATATCTTAAGAACATACTATATACTAAATTTCAGCTCATTTGGACACTAATAGGTCATGCATCTAAAGTAGGAAAAAATCATGCATTTCAAATTAGTTTTGTGCGTCGATTTTGTTGTCCTTGGATGAGTGACTTATGCTCATCCAAATGGGCTCAAATTTTGTATGTGACCTATTATTGTTGTAACCATGAAGATCAATGGATTAGATTTTGCAAAAACATGGTCTATATAGGCAAACACTATTGGGGTGTACGGTGTGATCCGTACACTTGAGTGTATTCTAGCCTGACTCTCTCTCTCTCTCTCTCTCTCTATACATATACACACATCCAAAAGTACACATTCTAATTTACATGTATGATTTGTTTGTATGTGTATGTGTGTATATATTTGGAATGTGTGTAATATATGCACATATTATGCAATGTGTACATCGAAATGTACCAATATATGTGTAGAGTGTGTATTTATTTGAAAAAAATCAAAACATATGCATAAATGTACATATATATATGAATGAAATGTGTGTGTATATGTAGGTATATTATACATGTATGTATATATATGAGTACTTCAAAAGAGATACATATAAATCTACAAATGTGCGTGACTACGTGGTAGACTGTAATATATATTAGATTTTTTTTTTGAGGAATATATATTAGATTATATACATATAAATAAATGACTATGTATTTAAATATAAAATAAAATGCACATATATATATGGATGTAGTGGCCTTTCAGAAAGCATAGTTTAATCGGTCAAGCAGGAATATATGCGGCCCAAGACCGCTTAGTGGACCGATCAGTGATATGCGGTGCGGCGGGGTGACCGCATAGGCATAATCGGGAGTATATGCGGCCGTGCTAAACCGCCTTTTGGAACAATGATCTTGATACATGAATGCCACTTAAGTGTACATTGTGATCTACCCACTTGAGTGTATTCTAACATGATTCTCTCTGTATATAACATTTTTATGAGTTATATTATGAAGGTTTGGGTGGATTATTGAGAAAATTCTAAGAGCTATAACAAACATCAGACAACCAACTTGGTTTCATGCCCGAAAGATCGACAATAGATGCCACTCTTTTGATACAGAGGATTGTGAAGAGGCACCGTGAAAACAAAAGGGATCTTTACATGATTTTCATTGATTTGGAAAAGTCTTACGAGTTACAAACTTACGATGGAGTACCGATTGAAGTGCTATGGAGGGTTTTGGAGAAAGGGTTTTCCGATCCAATATATTGACCTGATTAAAGACATGTATGGTAGCTCAACTACAAGTGTTAGAATTCCTGATAAAGAGATGCAGATATTTTCTGTCACAGTTAGGGTACATCAAGGATCACCATTGAGCCCATATCTTTTTGTTCTTATTATGGATGATTCGACAAAGCATGCTAGGATGATATTTCTTGGTGCTTTTTATGTGTTGATGATATTGTGCTGATTGATGGAATGAAAGAAAGATTAAATATTAAAGCTGAACTGTGCAGAAATGTGTTGGAATATAATTGTTTTAAGATCAGTAGAAACAAAATTGAGTATGTGCATTGCAATCACCCAATCTAGAGTTGTGAATGCTGGGACCAAGTTAGATGGAGTGGATGCAGTTAAATGAATGGCAATGTTCAAGATAATTTTTTTTCTTCATAGGATCACATCAAGTTGGTTGAAATGGAGGAGTGCAGCTGGAGTAGTATGTGGCAGAAAGTTCCCTCTTAGATTGATTAGTAAATTTTATAGAACTATACACGCTGTGCTTGAATGTTGGGCGATGAAGAAACAAGGTCTTGACAAGATGAATGTGCCAGAAATGCATATGTTGAGATGGATGTGCGGGAAGACAATGAAAGATCTTTAAAAAATGACAACATCATGAATCTAGAAAGCACACATATGGACACAAACACGAATATAGACATGGGACACAATGATTTTAGAAACTATAGGACATAGACACAAACACGACGATCAATACAAAATGTTTTATTATTTTGTAAACAAAAATAAGTTAAATCATAAGAAATGAAAAATGAGACAATCTCATTTCATTTAAGATCAACTCAAAAAACAATTGACAATTGTATAACTACGACATTGAAGAATAATATCCATAGAAGAAACCATTCATTTTTTCAATATAAGTTACAAAAGAAAATGCATTATAGTCCATCCGTTTTTCATGTATAATGCCTAATCATATAATACTACTATCGAGTACTGATGCTGTTATCATGTATTGTATAGAGTGCAACGTCGTTAGGTTTCATCCTACTCTCCTACATGACGTCAAGATCTATTACATGGAAGTTTAATTATCAACTAGCATGTCCACTTGGAATATCAAATTGGGTATATGATATTTGCACATGACGACAAACAATGAACATTCACGTTCATTGTGATACAATTTTAGAACAATGTTTATACTTATAGGTATGGACAACTAATATAAATTCACAAATCACAATTGAACATTGAAGAAAGTGAGTTATAGAGACATTAGAAGAGCATGGGAAGGTATTCATTGTTAAGAATTAAGATATGAGCTGTGCTAAACACATCTATCATAATAATAAGGATTAAAGATTCATCCTGTACCGTTAATGCAGTTGAGACGATGACCCCAAGCCCAAGAATAGATGCAAGAGTCGAGAGATTGGAAATGAAGGCATCAAAATTAATGTCGCTGCGTTAAACATGTCAAAACCATCTCAGTCAAACCTCGCACAACTTGTACTCAATACTCACCACCCCCCACATTGACACTAACTAGATAGCACATACACTTCAAAGTAGAGAGTTATACAATATTTGCACATGTATCAACAAAAAATGAACATTCTTATTAATTTTGATACAATTTTAGAACAATTTTTATAGGTACCAACAACTAATATAAATTCACAACTGAACATTAAAGAAAGTGAGTTATAGAGAGACATTAGAAGAGCACAGTGAAGATTTATACAATTAAGAACTATGATATGAACTGTACTTAAAAATCTTACATCATAAATAAGGATTAAAGGCTGACCACTTAACTCTAATGCAGTTGGTTAGTTGGGCACATATTGATGAAGGCCCCAAGTCCAAAGAGTAGATACAAGAATCGAGAGATTGGAAATAAAGGCATGAAAGTGTTTTTTTTTTGGTGTGGGCTTTAAATCATCGTAACAAATTCAACATTCGACAATTTTTCAGCTGGCTGGAAAAAACTTGGATTTCAAAAAAATCGGGGAAACATCGATTTTCCAAAGTTCAGTCAACTATACAAGAATAAATTACAATAAATAGGATACATATGTATGTGTGTTTTGTACGGGCGGCCGCCTGGGCGGCCACCTAGCTGCCCAAGGTTAGGCGCCCAACCCATTTGTTACTGTCTCCCCTTCTCCTGACGATGACAATTGCACACAAGTATTTTCTCCCCTCTTACTTTCTCGTTCTCCCCTCACCATCGTCCTTTCGCCCCTTCCTCTCTCAGCTGGCTAGTCACCTTAGACGACAACTTGGTCACTGTTTCTGCTTGCGTGTGGGCAACCTTTTTTTTCTTTTCTTCCAGCAATCATCTCCCTACCTCCTCTTCCCCCACCTCCCCCTCCTTTTCTGTTTCTCCCTCTTCCTCTTCTCCTCCATGCTTTCATCTTCTTTTATACTTGTGTCCTCCCCCTCCTCTTCCCACCTTCTCTTCTTTTGCATCGTCCACGTCATGTTCCTCCCTCTCCTCTTCCTCCACCCCCTTCTTCCTCTTTCGGCATGAATCTTTCTTCTTTCTTGTACTGTCGACCTTCCCTACCTCCTCTTCTTCTTCTTCTAGACACCTTTTGTTCCCTTTTTTTACTATCGTCCATAATTCTCACATGGCCTCCTCCTTCCCATGTCTTCTTCTTCTTTTTATAAAAAAACATATATATATATATATATATATATATATATATATATAGTGAAGCTGGAATACACTCGAGTGTACCAGAGATGTTATACACCTCAATCATTTTCCATCACGAAGTAGTTATTTTAAAAATCTAAACCGTTAATCTTCTTAAATATCTTAAGAACATACTATATAACAAATTTAAGCTCATTTGGACACTTATAGGTCATGCATCTAAAGGAGACAAAAATCATGCATTTCAAATTAGTTTTGTACTTCAATTTTGTTGTCCTTGGATGAGTGACTTACACTCATTCAAATGGGCTCAAATTTTATGAGGCCCATTACTATTGTAGCAATGAAGATCAACATATTAGATTTTACAAAAATATGGTCTATATAGGGAAACACCATTGGGGCGTACAAGTGAAATATGTACACTTGAGTGTATTCTAGCCTGACTCTCTCTCCCTCTCTCTATATTTATAGAGGGGGAGAGAGAGAGAGAGGGAGAGAGAGAGAGAGAGAAGAAAAATGCTTAGGAACGGGTAGGCCTCCACCTAGGCAATTTGGGTGTCCATGGCCAACGCTTGGTCACCTAGACAATCGTGAAATACACACACACACACATATATATATTTATATATATAGAATGAAATGTAAGTGGACAAGTTATGTGCCTATGCAAACAAATCCCAACACAAATAAGCAAATGAAATAAAGAGACAATAAGACACATAATGAAATGCTAATGAACAAGCTATGGTAAATCTACATACTATCATGGCATTAGGTTTAGGTTAACCAACAAATACCTAAATAAGCAGATGGCAATGAAGCATTTTAGTTCCAAGTAAAGAAAATGTGACAATGAAATTCAATCAAATAGGTTGTACAAAATTCTGATTGGTGTTTGGTGTATAGAGGTAATGGATCAACCCGGAGATGTGAAGGGAGCTGTAGATATATGTGAAGTTGAATATAGGGAGAGGGAAGGACAAGGAGCAAAACCTAAAACGTCTCTTCATTAATAGAGATATAGAACAAAAAAAGAAAGGAATGGGGACAATCAGAAAGAAATGAGAGTGGTGAAATGGCAAGTGATGATGGTGGTAGAAATCGGGAAGAGAGAAGTTGAGTGAGGACAGTAAGTGGGTTGGAAAGTGGGGGTGTCAGGAAGGGAGAAGCTGGGTGAGGAAGATACATTGGATGGGTAGTGGGGGTGGATGGGATAACAATATGAGGGTGGCCTGGGTGGGCGAGGAAGGAGAAGGACATACATATGATTGGTGTTGAGGAAGCATGGGGGAAATAGGGAAGGGCATATGTTAGATTTGGGGTGCTAAGGAAGAGGGGAAGAAGGAAACAATGAGGAAGGCATGCGTGCGTGTTGAGGAAGAAGAAAGAAAATGATGAGCAAGCCGGGGGAACCAACATAGGTAGATGAAGGAGGAATGACCAGAGAAAAAAAAAAGAAAAGAGGAATAATTGAGGTTGGATAAGGAATGAGAAATGAAGAAGTGAAAGAGGAACTGACTTGAAAGGAGATTAACCATTGAGCTTCACTAGTGTTGCCGCCTTGCAAAGGAGAACTCCCACTTTGTAGTGGAAGTGTGGAACATCCGCCGATGTTTGTAGCCTCCTCGGTTGCTTGCGGTGGAGGCTGTCGATGGAGTTACTTTTGGCGGTGTCTAGGGCGGTCGAGGATTTTAGCGGGAGCGGGAGTTGAGACCGGACGGTTTTTGGGGAAGCAAGAGTCGAGGGTTTTGGGGGAGTAACATAGAGGGGTGATCAACGTTAGGGGGAAAATGAAAAGTGGATATATGGATCATAGGAGAAATTGGGTTTTGCCCTAGACGTTGGGTCGTTTCGAACACGAAAAAGTGGTAATAAAACATAGAAAACAAATTTTTTTGCAAAAAATTCTGAAAAAACGACGCACAATGTATAATTGTGCAGAACATTCGACGAGGTAAAAGTATGCAAAATTGTCAAATTCTAAAAGACCCACTGATGTTTGTTCCTATGCTATAAATGACCTGGGCTGTGTCTAACAAGTGCCCATTAAAAACAAAAAAATGTTGGGTATGGCCGAAGAAGTGTTCAACACATATTTAGTACTGTTGTTAGAATCGAACTGAACCAACCAGTTGAACCGAGAACCAGTGTTAGACAATTCATTTCTCTTCCAAACCCAGAAATGACTTCAAACCGGCCAAAATCGGTCAACTGACCGGTTGAACCGGATAAATTAGTGAATTAGTCCTGATTTCTCCAATTAGCTGGTTCTTGGACATGTGTATACCTTGACCCGGGAAGCCAATATTGTATGTTTGTCTACACTTGTTCTTTCCATGTTCCCATCCCCCATTGATTTCCACTATTATTTGGCATAGAAAATGTAGTCTTTGATGAATTATTATTGTTTCTATGTGATTTTCTAATTTTCTAACTTGATATGTCTACTTTTTCTTTATTTTTCAACATTATAAGATTTATAAATATGATTCATGACATCATGTTGACATCACTGGTTGAACCAGTCCAACCACTGGTTGAAACAGTAAAGTGAGAACCAGAAGCCTCGCCACTTCGCTCACTAGTTTGTTTTGAGAACCTTGGTATTTAGGCGTGTTCACCAATTATGGATGTTCTGTGTCAAGTATGGGTACGACACCTATTTGAAGTGCCTGTGCTGTTAGTGGCAATGTGCGGGTGGCGAGTATTGAGGAGAAGTTGTGTAAGGGTTGTCTGAGATGATTTTGACATGTGCAACACCGGTCGACTAACACATTTGAAGCAATTTTATGGAGTCGAGCACAACTAAAAGAAGAAGAAGATCTAATTTAACTTGGGAAGAGCTTATAAGGAGAAATTTTGAATCTTTAGATCTTGATGTTGAATGTGATCAATAACAGAGCTAATTGGAAAAAGAAGGATCATATAGCCGACCCCAACATGGTTGGGATTGAGACCATACTTGTTGAGGCGCCCGACTAGTCGATGACTGGTCGGCTGGTCGTTTTGGTGGCCAACGACTGGACTGTCGCCTAGGTTTTCCATCATTTACAACGTCCGCCCAGAGCGACTGGTCGACTGGTCACCTTGTAAGTCGGCCGCTTATTTGGTGGGCCTGACCATTTTTTTTAATTTTATTTTTGTCATTTAGTCTTATTGTCGACTGAAGTGTTTGTGTTTGTCTTGCCAATTGCCATGAAAATACAAATAGATGATTATGAAAATACAAATAGATGATTATGGCATAATTATATAATTAGTTTCATTCATATTAGTAATGTATACTACATCCCTTTAGCAGTTTAGCATATAACTATATATATTACAAATATATATAACTATATATATTACTAATATATAAATAATTATATATTACTAATATATATTACTAATATATAACTATATATATTACTAATATATATTGCTAATTATATATTACTAATATGTATAAAACTAATTATATAAGAATATATATAACTATAACTATATAAGTATATAACTATATATATTACTAATATAAAAGTATATAACTAGCATATTGTTGTATATAAGTTTATAACTATATATATTAGTAATATATATAACTAATTATATGAAAAAAAACCCTACGCCTGGGCGGCCGACTAGTCGGCCTGGTCGACGGTCGCCCAAGGATCCAGGGTGATCGACTGACCGCCTTGACAAGTATGATCGAGACTTATGATGATGATGATAATATATACACACCTATATATACAATGATGGAAACATGGTAGAAGAATAGAAGAAACTGATGTTTGATCCTTAATATCTTTCAAGCTAATAATAATTAGGTATCTTCACATTCTTCTTCCCCATATTTGTATGCTTACAATGGGCAACTATTTGGATGCTCCACTTCTTTTCTTTTTTGTACCTCACTCCACATTGTGTACGTCAACCCAGTCTAACCAGTTGAACCTCTCTTAAATCCATTGACATGTGATGACAATGTGCCACTCAACGCTCGTCAGGTAGCTAGGGTTACTTAATATTGGTGCAAGCAACGTTTAAGAAAGTTTGAAGTGGGAAACGTGCGGATAATACCTTGTAACCGCTTAAGCACTTTCGAGGCGCGTAGAGAAGACCTTTTAACCGCTGAAGCTTATGATAATTGTTACCATGCATATTTAAAGTAATACTGAACATTGAATATCTATAATAAAATCGTTATTGTATGTGGTATATACATATATAGTTACAGCAATAAGCACTACTTGTCATCTGTAGTATTGTACACAATTTGATTTATAGTTATACACGGCCTAAACACAAAAAAAGTGGACGTTTAATTGCAGCCACCTCTCTGGGCGTCTTAAGTCCTAAATTAGGCACCCGCCTTAGCCGCATAAGCGGCCGCCTGGCCCTGCATTTAGAGCAGTGGGTGCAACCAACCCCAGTCATAAGCTGGTCCGAAAGCAAAATGCCATGCACGGTTTCAAACAGATTGGAACTACCTAGGTCTATAATATCCAGATCCTATCTATAAGTATCCAACGAGATGACTCAGATGTATATAGAAACCAGGGCCTCACAAAAATACACGGAATTGATAGATGCTAGACGATTCCAATCGGGAGGATCGGTTTCAAGCATGGATGCCTTCTCCACCAAAATGGGAACTCCACAATCTCTTTTCTCATAAGAAAGGGAACAGGGGACTCAGGGGCGTGCAAAATCCCATCCCTTCTCCCGTAGCCGTATCATTGTTTTTGACTGAGAAAGTTCAGAGATCCGTTAGCATTCCAGTTAGGAGTCCTAATTGAGGAGTATGGTCACATCATGCATTTGCGTGCACATGCATAAATGACACCCTCGCGCATACATGAACACAGTTGCTGAAGCTGGGTGGAAATCAAAATATGGAGACATTATTCTGAAATCTTTAATCAACTGATTGTAATATGGGGCTTGCCATAATAAAATTCAAGTGGCTTCTATTGACCACAAAAAACTTCTTGAGACATCAATTAACAATGAACCAAATTCATTAACTGTCAGTGTAGGATCTGTGTTCTTAATTATTTAGGCAACTAATAAATCTTAATACCCAACAAAAGAAATGAGCGCTATCTATTGATTAAGAGTATGTCCTATTTTTAAAGACGATACTAGGAGGTCAATTGCTCAGTTTGGTAAATTTGTTGGTATCCAGTGCTGGCTGGTTTGCCACTTGTGAGTTACCATATAAATTTGACGCCGATGAAAAATCTATGTAAATGTCAAACGGACGCCTGCCAAAGATAATCTAGTAGAGAAAACAAGTGACACCCACAATCTTTTTAATAGCAGCAATTGATGCCTGCCCAAGCGTGGGCCATCGCTGCCCGGTCAAACGCTAGACCAAAATACAACCTAAGGCTTGATAATGAACATGTCACACACTTAAAATATAGTGCTAATTTGGTTACTTTGAGAAAAGATATTAATTAATACATTTTATGATATTGGGTTGTATATGAAAGAAATAAGTACCCAGAGCCTTTTTAGTAGCGGCAATTGAATGCCTGCCCAAGCGTGGGCCATCACTACCCGGCCAAACGCTACACAAAACATAACTTAAGGCTTGATGGTGAATAGGTCACACACTTAAGATATAGTGCTAATTAGGTTACTTTGAGAAAAGATAATTAGTTAACTAATACATTTATTTAAATGATATTGGTTGTATAAAAAAAGAAAGAAATAAGGTGTTTTTTTTTCTGTCAAAATGTTATTGTAAGTATTTTGCTTGGATAGTCTCTAATTCCTAAAAAGTTTGATAGCTATATTAAAAATTCAGAAAAATATGTATTATAGTCTGTTTATATAATTAAAACCATATCGAGTAGCCCATGACAAATGATGGTGTGGCCTTCCTAATTAAGTATTAAGGAAGGCATTAAAATATTATAATTAACTTAATATTAATTAATTAGATGAGGTTTACCAGACATTTAATTGAATTTGGAGGTTGTAAAAAGATTAGTTGGAATCTTTTTGGGATATAATCTACTTATTCTTTGTCCTATTTAGATAATGCAATTCATGTGTAGATGCAGTCCATAATGGTGCACGACATTTGGACAGTACAGAAAATTGGGTGGGGATTGGGCAGGGAAGGGGTGTAGAGAGGGAAAGATAGGCTTTTGTTCCGTTAAATTACACCATGGGCACTTAAAATGATAACATGATTTCTGGTGACCTCAAGTAATTATTGGAAGTTTGAGATAATTCTGACACGGAGAAAAATACATGTGTTCATATGTAAATTACTCTAAAATATTATGAATTTGTGATGAGTGACATTAGAAACGACACTCAGCAAAGTTCTATTCTACATCAAAGTATAGCTTCATATTGATATCATACCTCTCCGTGAAATGTGACAATTTCAAGTAGTATATTTTGAATATTCTGATTATATGATGAATACACCCATAAGGCCATAACTGATGTGTGCTTCAACATATCTCATCTGATATGTTTGACTATCTTCAATAGTTAGAAGTATGATAAATTTCAATATTATCAAATTAATTTGAACATATTTTTATTTCCTTTCTCTTAAAACCCAATTCAGAGTGAAATGATCTACTGTTCACAAACCTCTCCGTTTATTCTGACAACTAAAATAGGGGAAATATTTAGACTTAAAAGAAAACTCATTAGGATTGAAAAGTCGGGATGGTAAATTCTGTTGTTTTAACATAGTTATTTGCCCATGTTTTTGATGGGGCTTGTTTTTGCAGTTTCTGCATCAAGATGAATATCTCAAAGGAATTGAAGTTTACGTGTCCATAATCAAAACGCTTGGCTCGTATACTGGACAGAAGAAGGCTGACAAAGATGAGCTGTAGTGGAGGGCAACCACCATCTTCACATTGTGACTTTCTGGGTCTGGTTCTAGTTAACAAGTCTAATCTCCAATAACTTGTGCAGTCATTTAGGAACCAGGAGCGTTCAAATATTGTGTACGCTGTCGCCCAAAGATATTTCATGTGAATAAATAATTGTAAACTCCTATCTACTATCATCTGAATATACCTTCTCTAGGGCAAGCCATTTATTTCTTGTAATGAGACCACTGAATTTTGTGCCCTTTGAGTATGGAAGTGATGTGGGGGATTGGGTATTCATTTCAATTTTTACAATCTTTCTGGAAGGGGAGCTCTGAGGCACTGGATTGGTGAATTTCGATGTTCTGCAGTTGCCTCATCCAAGTACATGGCGAAAATAGGCCGTGACCAAAACCAGTACACCTACAGGACTGCCGTTCCGGACTGCCCTAGCTATATGGTACACATGTTGGCTTGTTTTTAGTATTGTTAAACCAGTGACGGGAGTACGTATCTGGGTTGAAATAGTTCTCGGTGTTCCACTGGAAACGAGAAAGGGAAATACCGTCGACACTTGTTTTCTTGCTTTTCAGTGATAAAAACTATTGTAGACAGCAAAAAATATATGCACATGGCTTGATCGCCACTCCATTGTATATAGAAACACAAACCTCAAGCCAGAAGGCGCAGCAGCATTGGTTTGTTCCTCTCAGTCTGCGCTCTTCATTCTGTTTTTAATCCCACACGTAACTCCATCCATTTACTGCATGGCCGGGTCAGCATAAGAAATCCGACTACTAGACAGACGTCAATGGCTGGGTCAGCATAAGAAATCCGACTGCTAGACTGACGTGAATTTCAAGAACAAATATATGTATAGAAAAACACTGACGTGAATCAGGCAGAACTACCGGGTTTATTACTGTTTCGATAGGGCTGATCAAGTTTGGTCATATTATATGTAAATAGTTAGTTGGTTGTAACAAACTTAGTTGACTATATTCAATACCACAATGGTAGCTACATGTATAAATAGAAATTCATAAGATCTTCATTGGTGAGTTGTTTATGTAACTTATACTTTCAATCTTAACGCAGCGCAATCACAAACCTTTAACACGATTTTAACATTTACGTTTTGATTATCTGTAGCATATGAATCTTATACATTATTTTGCAGGTACGAGTTTCCTGCTCATTGATATAAAACATGATTGTTCAGTTAGCGCACATTCAAGTAACTAGGGATTGACATGGTTATTTTGTGCTATCCTTAAACGTCAAACATTGTTCGTGAAGCTTTATCTGTAACACTAAATTGAATTGCCAGTGTGTTTCAAGGTTATGTGATATGATTCTGAACGGCTGCCACATTTGTGCAATATATATATATATATATATATATATATATATATATATATATATATATATATATATATATGTATATATATATATATAGTCAGGCTAGAATGTACTCGAGTGTATCCGGAGCGGAATACACTCAAGTAGTTTTTCATGATGCAATATTTTTTTTGAAAATTTAATCCGTTGATCTTCTTAAACATCCCGTGAACAACTCATACGTAAAATTTGGGCACATTTGGATATGTATAGCTCATGTTATGAAGACCGCAAAAATTATGCATTTCAAATTAGTTTCACGCGTCGATTTTGTTGCCCTTGGATGAGTGACTTGCACTCATCCAAATGGGCTCAAAATTGGTATGTAACCTAGTTATAGTATGACGGTGGAGATCAACGGTTTACATTTTGCAAAAAATAGTCTTGATATGCAAACACACTTGAGTGTATTCGTGCGATCCGTACACTCGAGTGTATTCTAGCCTGACTATATATATATATATATATATATATATATATATATATATATATATATATACACACACACACACACACACACACCACGGAGATAATAGAGGTAAAAATGATATTTCTATATATTTATTTTAAATTCTTAAAATAAACTAACTTATCCATCAAATCCCATATGTATATATTAACAAACACGCTCCCACATACATACGCATGTGTGGACTAACGGAATATGCAATTCCCCTTGGCGGCCATTTTAATGGCACATTCAAAATTTGATAGTTTAATCTGATCAAATGGATAGGAAAATTATTGCTTAGATTAGATGTGTTTTAAAAACAGATTTATATCTTAGTTGTTAGGCATCATCAACAACGGTTCAAGTTAGGGCTTGGTCAAGTACAACTTAGCTTAGCCAAGTACAACTTAAATTTGTAGCTTTTGTTGTATGGGGTAATATCTAAATTAGGGTTCAAATCATTCACCTACAACACAAGTATGTGACACATAGGTTAAGAATGGCAATCTACCTCCAAGACCTTTTAGATCCTATATCTCTTAAAAACCAACAGTGAATGGTAGAGGTAGAAGATTCAGAGAAAGAAGTGAAAAGTTAGTGTTTAGAGAAATTCCTAGAGAATTTGGATTAGGAGTGTAGCACATGAAGAAAAGAAGAGAAGGAGTACAAAATGATGAACTTAAGTTAAGATTCACCAAATTTATGAAGAATTGGGTTTCAACTTGATTAGATATCATTTCTTCACAACAACCATTATCTCCTTCTCCTTCTCCAAATTTGAAAAATAAGAAGTAGAACGTCAATGAGGTGCTTAGGATCGCATTTGGTATATGCACAACTTATTAGTTACTTTGTTACATTGTATTCTTTGCTATTACTTTTTTTTCGTCTGACATGCCTAATAAATCACACGATTTATCTGAAGGCCAGATTGACCTTTAAACCGTCCAAGAAACAACTAGTTTGTAGAAAAGCAACCAAGTATGGCTTGCTAGCATCCACCTTGGATTGTTGGCGATCTCATAAGTGTGTCCCTTCGACCCTAACCAAAAGGCTAGTCTACTAACTTAAAGGTTGGATCAAACTTTGAATATTAGGCATATTCCTCAAGTTAGCGACCATCTACTCATTGATGAAAAAATGCTAGTCGGGTTATGGAAAGGTAAGTTGGCCTTTGAGCACGCCTTGCCAAAAAATTAGCCTACCTCCCATGGCAGCCTCCCAGGACCTCAACATCAACCCCAAGGGTATCTAACTCCCAATTAGGGCGCAATACACCATAACTCATCCTTGGATTTTATATGATCACATTAATTATGATTATTTTGTTTTTCATCAAAATGACATATTGACATACACCTTGAAACCTTAATTAAATAGAATCTAGGGTTCTATACGACCATACCCTAACTAATCAATTCAAATACATATAAAACAAGTATTAAGTTGTATACATATACACTATCTAGTGTTAATAAGATGAAATCTCACGATAGATTAGAAGTAAAATTTGGAAATGAGATCTCACAATTGGTAGGTTCTCTACTTGTTTGACTTTGAGAAATAAGTATCATGGATGGTTCAAGAAGAATTGTATTCATACTATTGTGTACTAACATATTTTAGTAAACTATTTCAGTGTTATACCACACTACTCAAGGACATATCAACATATTGTTTCGCTTCAACAACATTTGTAAGTATTTTGCACTTTGTTATCATTTGTTGATATTTGTTTCAAAATTTTAATAGCTACCCTAAACCATTAATTTTTTTTGGGGTGGGGTATTCATTGTGTAATTGGAGTAGCTACTTTTGTGTGCCTAGATGCTTCAAAAAGCATTATTTTTTTTGGGGTGGGGTATTCATTGTGTAATTGGGGTAGGTACTTTTGTGTGCCTAGATGCTTCAAAAAGATATTATATACATACTACGTGTGCTAGAAGATTTAGATTGATTATTTTATTTTGAAATTGTACTACTCAAGGAGATATGTTTCTTTGGTTTCACATTTTGAAAGTCATTATAAATGGTTTTGAAAATTTTGATGTTGGAATTTTTATTGATGTGTGCATTTGATATTATAGTTTTATTGTAGCTAAGAAAGGTGTTCATTCATTGTCTAATAGGGAAGAGTAATTCATTTCATAGTTTGGATAACTATTCCATGGTGTTATATGTAGTTTTTGAAGACTTTTCTTCACATGACTTTGCATGAAGTACATTTTGGTAGATTATTTTAGTTTGTTGTTAGAATTTCATAACGTCTTAATGTTTTTAAAATATGTCTTAATAGAAACATTTGATATGGGGAACTTTTTATTTTATTTTAAACAAAACTCCCAGAGGGGGCTGGTTGAAGTTTTCCCTTAGCCTTTATAGTATGCCTCTTTATTCTTATGTTGATGTAATGACTACTAAATTCATTATGCTTTTTATGGTTGTTATCTACCACCTTTGGTTTCTTGGTAATATCTAAACCATACTACACACATACTTATATAAGTGAATAATAACTATTATAATCAACAATAAGATAAAAATAATACAAGTCTATCTTTTTGCATCCTTTTGTTCCTTTGTTTTTGGAAGTGGATGGATTGTCAAAGATTTTACAAAGTTCCACCATTTTGCTCAAGTAGCTACCTCATGTATAGAAAATAAGCACCATTTTCTTATCATATTTGTTAATTATTTATGTTGTTACTCAAAAGATTCAAATGATAAATCAATGAACAAGTTATAAAGTATTGGCCTTGGTTTTAGTGCATATTTGCATCATGCTGCCTATTTCTATATAGATTTATAATATGCTTGTAATGTTGCTTATGCCTTAGTTTTACTAAAGTGGTCATTATCCTTGGAGTTTGTTGCTTTTGTTTTTTCATGATATATGTTCATTTGGATATAAGAAAACCTAAGAAATAAAGATTGTTATTCCTAGTATCAATCAATAATAGCTGCCACATTTTGGTTGATATCATATTGGGTAATTTTATTGACATTGTAGAGTCATGAGTGTGTAGTGGTAGGGAATCCACCTCCTTCACATATTGAGTGATAAATAAAAATTTCTTGATTGATATTTGTAGGAGGTTTTTATTGTTAGTGAGATATTCAGTATGGATACTTTTAGTTAGAGTAGGCTAGAACTAGATTAAAACTAATAAATGTTGATGAAGTTAACTAGTTACCACTGAGAGCATATGCCTACCTATGAAAAATAGGTCCCCGATTCATGTATAGGGAATCTAAGCACACACAACGAATGTTGACTATAAATGTGTATTACAAGCACTAAAGGTTGATGCTAAGCGCTATTATATTAGGTCTGATATTTTTGTAAGAAAAAGGGAGAGTATAATGTTTCTGCTAAGTGCAACCTACATTTTACTTTACATCATTATCATTATGTGTGATGCTGATGATATGTAAAAAAATACATTATTTAGATTGCTGATGTTGTAATTGGTAGCTTTTTTTTTAAACAATGATTTTATTGAAGCTACAAGGAAAATCAAGAGTACTTGACATGCCATGGGGTAAGGCAACTAGCACGTATATGCTAAACTTGTGCTTAAATGCCTATTAAATAAGGTTTGACTATGAAAATCATAATGTCAAGCCTTATGAAGATGCTTTATTTGGTCTCAAATACCATCATATTATACACATCAATATCATTTTTATATTTTTAGTGATATACACTTGAAGTTAGATTATCCTTTCTATAGATTTATGGATCGTGTGTTTAACATTTGTATGAGATAAATTTGTTAGCATCACACTAATATTTTTGTTGCTAATACTTTAGTATGGACAATAGATTTGGGTACATCTATATAATAATGGTGTTAAAACTAGGTTTTATATTTTATATGATTGCTTTTGAAATTTGAACCCAGTTCATGTAATGTACATTAAGTGATTTTTTAATAAATTAAATTCCAAACTAGAATCAAAAGTTATTGGTGTAAAACTAGAATGGAAAGTTGGTACCATGAAGTTCTAGTTTGAATGATGTATTATGGTTGATAGAGATGCACCAATATGTAATACTTGTTGCTATTGAGTTTGATGGAACCATCTTATTCGATATTATTCTTGAAAAATCTCTTAATTGACAGTGGAATCAGAGTGGAAAATTACAACCATGTATTATGCCCAAAATTGGTGGCTATAGTAGTTGAAACCGAACCTATTTCAGGTAGTGTAATATAGATCTGATTTAATTGTTAACCTATGAATTGGAATGCATGACCTATTGGAGGAATAATAAGGATGGAACTGGGAATCACTCAAGTACTTTGTTACAAGGAAGGGGTCTACTTGAACTATAAACTACATGTGCTTTGGGTTGGAAAATTTGATGTGGGGATACATGATACCTTTTATGAGGAGAATCTCTGTCTAAACTATAAAGAGGTTTTGATATTGTCTGAAGCGCGCGCGCACACACACACACACACACACACACAGCTGTCGCCTTGGTTTACCACCCTCCCGGACGTTCGGCCTCCGTCACGGGCGTGGGAGAGGGGGAGAGAATGCCTCTCTTTATCCCATACATACATACATACATATATTATGGATCATCTTGTTTACGAGGCAACAATTTATCCATTGAGTTTGGGATGTTGCTAACATCACACCTTGATATGAATTAGGGATGGTCACATTGATCTCGTGTCAAAGTGAACCTATGATGAACCATAGATTGAGATGGACATGCATCTATTTCTTAACATTCAACTATCCATATTCTTTTTGGTGTCATGATGTATGCACATTGGGTGTGTAGAATACACTAAAAACTCATACCAATTCATAATGGGTTGAATTATAGGGCACCATCTTGTTGTTCTCTAGTGGAATGGTTATGAGGGGTCTATTTGGTTCATTTCACGTTATGAGTGATTAAAGAGTTATGAGGGAAAACTCAAGATGACACACCACCTATTGGATCAGATGAATTACATTCTAAATCATATTTTAAATTAAATTTTAAACATATTTTTGAAGGTTCTACATCCTTATCTTATTTTTCACAACCATCAATAAATTATGGAATTAAATCATGATCATAGATCAACCATATTTAAACATTATTTTAAATCTTTTTTTTAAACTTTGAAAACCATTCAGTATATCCAACAAAACCACATGAACCAACATGGAAAACACAATGAAACCTAGTTTTCTTTTCCCAGTTACAAATCTAATCAAATTGAATATAACACTAATACTGATATTCAACATAAACATGAGTTTCTAACCTTTATTGTTATATAAATACATCAGCACAACAAAATTATTACAACACTTAGCCATGTAAAACTCTCTCTATATATCTATATAAGGACATAGATGGAAAAGGATCAAATAAAACAAAGCTTCTCTAGTATTTGGATATGTGATTGTACTTGTATAATACATTAAATCTTCATAAGATGTGGTTAGCCTAAACTTTTTGTAAGTATAGGGGTGATCTACTTTCCCAGTGAAGAATAATTTTGTATGACAATCTAAGAAACTAAGGTAAGAAGTGATTTCCGATGAGAAACTTAAAAATAAATAAATAGACAATAAGAAACTAATAATACAAAATATACAAGTAGATCATTAATATGTGATATACATAACATTCAAGTATCCAATTCACTTTCTCTTTATTCTATTTTTGATCTTTCATATATACTAACTACGACCTGAGTTCCAAATTGACTATTCTACCGACCTATTGAAATGAATTGTGTGATGACTATACTAGCTTTCTATGTTACTTTGCCCATGAACTCACTTGGATCCTACCATCCAAGAACAAATCACTGTTGCATGACTTACCATACAAGTCTTAAGGTGCAACCTATAACCTTGAGACTACTAATTGACTACCCTTAATAGTAGTGAGGTTTCTACATAAGGGTTGGTGGTTTCTAAACAACATTTTAAAATTGTGATCTAGTGTCTGGGGTACTCAAGAGGGGTGCCTGCACGCTAAAGAGTACCCGAATCCACATAAATAAACCCCATAAGGGCTTACACACTATGTTGTGTAACTATAAAGGGGTGGACACTCAATGGTTGTTCACTCTACCAGTAAATGTTTAGATATTACCAGAGTCTTTGATTGGTATTTTATACCAATGTGAAACTAAATTTGTACCACTGCCACTTTGCTGGTTGATGTTGGTTACTCCCCGCTGAATGAAGTACCACCAATACCTAGTAGGCGGATGCTGGGTACTTCCTACCTCTATTTTTGGTTACATCCTCATGTATCCCTTAGTCTATAGTTTGTGTCACACTTCCTGGTACAATGTTCATATCATCTAATTACTACTTAGTTGTTGGGTTATGTCTTTCTCTAAGATTAATTTGTTTATTTTGTATATTTCATTGAATCTCTAGACTACTCTACTAACATTAATATAAAACACTTGAATGAAATACTTGATTCATTGACTACCCTATATTTAAAATTTCACTTCAATCATATTTATCATTTCTTTATATGAATGACTTTAAACAAAACCCCTTGCTAATGAAAATATATTTTCTACTAGCTTATATGCAATTGAATGCTCAATTATTCTCAGTAACACAATTCATCCAGTAAATTATATTGTAGACATACAATTTCAATTAGAAGCCCTAAGCAATGAAAGAATAATTTTTTAATAGTTTTATCATCTAGATCATTCAATCAACTTGCAAAATATATCGTAGTTACCATTTTTTGTTTCTTACTGTTACTATGCACGAGTACAAATATTCTCTTGAAAACTTTACTCAATAAGATATGCATTTCTACTAGTAAATCATAAATAATCAACTAAAAGATTAATTATGTTACCCTACTTTACCATAAATTAGATCTACCCAAAACCCTATTTTCTATATTAAAAAAAATTTAAAATAAATCCCTAAATTACTTGTTAGATAAGAAAAATCCATTTCTAATGTTGTTACATCATTCGATTAGTAAAGTAGTATATATTTTATAATTGTCTTGAAAACAATGAACAAAATGTTTGGTAAATTGTCACCCACTAGGGTAATGAAGAGATTAATATATTAAGTTGTTTGAATGTGTTTTACTATCAAAGAAAATGTCAATGACTCATTCAATCTAAACTATTGTTTTAAGTCCTAGAATAGTCACCATGAAACCTACACATCGAAAATTTGCTTATAGGTGGAGGATGTATCTTCCTCTTTTCTCCTTAGATCAAGACTAGAGAAAAACTACAATAGGGAGGAAAAAAGGAGATATACCACATCGATATTTGCTAAAATTTGTAGTCAAGGAAAAATGATCCATCCTCTAATCCATCCATTAACCTATTTTAAGTGAAAAATGAATAACAACATGTGATATTCCTTTCATGTAGAAAGTTCCTCCAAATTGCCCAAAATCATCCTCTAAGAGAAACTAGGATTTTGGAAACAGAAATAAGGTCTAAGCGAAGATAAATTCTAATTTTGAGGCATTAAGTGGATCAACTTGTTCGTAAAATATGAAAATATCCTCATGTCAACATGATACTTTCCTAGACTAGGAAGGACGATGAATTCCTAGATAGTTATCCCGACTATTTAAGTTGATAATTGTTGGGTAAACTAGAAAAGTCAATTGACTTTTCCTTGGTAGTCCCCTATAGTCAGTTTGACTTCTCAGATTGTCATCCAATCTGCAATCAGTGTAGAAAATGCACACTGACATCTACATATCAATTCTAATTTATCCAAGATAGAAGGTCAATCCGACTATGCTTCAAGTCATTCAACTTCTTAGTATCCCATGGGACAAAAAAATTGAAATTGTGCTGGTCTATGATTTAAACCAAATCTATTTGTCTTAAATGTGTCTATGAAATCTTTTACACTTTCTTTAAGATTTCATCCGTTGAATCTACCAATCACTTTGTGACATCATTCCTCATCTAAAATTAAGGTTATTCCTCTTCATATAATCTCCTTTAGTGAATTTCTTATTTAATGCTAAAAATATGATAGAATGTAAACCCACCAACAATAGCTTAGCATTTATTGATCATTTATAATTTAAAATTGGGATTTCATCTAAACACTATATATTACAAAACTATACATGTATCCAAAATGAACTGAATTAAATTATGCATAAAAAGATGAGCTATTCTACAAATATAAAAAATTTCTCAAACTCTAGAGTATCTACTAAGCATAAATGGGATTGTAACGATCTCCCTCCCTTAAAAATATTTATCCTCAAAATGCACAAGTGTAAGCAAAGATCACATTCAAGATTCCTTCTAAATACTAGACTCGTAAATTTCTTTTATGCATCTCTTATATAAAAACTACTAGTTGTTTGCAACGTCCTCTGTTTCTCTTCCAACTACAACACTTTGTAATAAATCATTTCAATGAGATCAATGGAATTTCTATTTCATGATTAATCACTAAGATGCACTTTCTTTGAAATTTGCACACATTTTATGTTGTATCCATAAACTAGTATTTTGAATCTATATTTTATAAAATTATAGAGTCCTTTCTATACATATGTTCTATAACACATCTAAGTAAACTAAAGAAAACACTGTCTTGCCTTGAATTCACTGTTCCAATTCTCTAATCTTAAATCCCTCTCCACCAAAATGTAAGAAATAACTACAAGTAGACTAGGCTAAACTATATTACTAACATTTAAAGTTACTAGAACCACCCTTCCCATTCAATACATCACAATGTAAAACCACCATGCTATAGAAGATTCCATGATCGTTGATAACCATTTATGTTTCTAACTATTTGCTTATTTGCTATCACTTGTTTTATATACATACTAAAACTCTTTTAATATGATAATGTAAAGGCAATCGACCTTACATATTAGCATATTGAATGTTAGAGTGTTTTATTTGCTATTCTTGTTATAAAAGAATACCACATCTAGGTATTCAAAAAACTCTTCCAAAGTATATTCATCATATTCCTCCAATGTGTTGTATGTGACTTAGGAATCCACTTTGTCTATCACATTGCATGACTCAACATCATCCAGTTCCTTGATACATTGAATGTGATCTGCTCAATGAAGATGTGAATTCATCTCCCTTGAGTTAGCAATGATGATGCCCTAGTATTCTAGGAACGAATGACCAAATACATGTTTTCTTATTGCCACACCTCTATATCAAACACCACAATATCCACCTCTGTAATATGTGCTTGTTCACCTTCACTAAGACATCTTCAAATATTCCTTCAGGGTACTTGAAATATAAATTTTCCAATTGCAAGGACATGGAAACTGGCTTAATTTTCCCAAACCTAATTTTTTATGAGAAAAGTATTCATTTAATTTATACTCTCCCCATGATAAAAATTGCACATAACTAAAATTCAAGTTTCCTATTTTGTAAGAAATATAAAATGCATCGAGATCTTGTCATTTGAGAGGTAATTTGGTTTGAATTATAGCACTTACATTGGGTTTTAATGTGATGACTTCATTTCAATCTAACCTTCTCTTCTTGAAGAGTACATCCATGAGGAACTTTTCATAGACTGGCATATGTCAAAGAGCTTCTACAAATGGGATGTATATATCAAGCTGATTGAATACTTTAAAGAAGCTTTCAAACTAGTTGTCAACCTTTTCTTGTCATTGCCTCTGTGGATATGTCACTTCTTCATTCTTATCAATCAATTGTTTTAAAATATATGGTATATTTTACTTATGGCTCTTCCATTACGTGTGGTACCTCACCTTTATAGTTGGTGACTTCATTCGACTCATTCTCCATGATGGCTATGCTATATTTATCTTGCACTAGTTAAACAATGGATGTTATCTCCACTTCTCTTCTATTCCTAAGCAATATTTCCTTCACATTCTATCTTTGATTCACATCAACATTTCTAGGAGGTTCTTCTTTCCTTTTCCCATCATTCATGGCATTGGAAATCCGGTCAATATGTGTCTCCAACCCCTTCATAGATTGAGCTCATGTATGCATAAGATTAGAGGTCTCTTTCATAAACTTAGATAATATACATTCAAGACCATTTATTTTATCTTGTTACATTAGTTTCTTGTCTACACAGTGGTTGTCATAGGGCTGCTGGTCATTGTCCCTTCAGTTGAAGTTGGCATGGCTCCTCCTCCCTAGATTGTATGAGTTTTATATTGGTTGTGCCTTTGACTTTGCTCTATGTGATTTACATTCTATATCCAGCTTCAAGTTGAATTTCTATGTTTCAATCTCCATCATGATGTGGACCTTGAAAAAAATCATACCTAATAATGAGTTGCACTTGATTAACACTCATTTCCACAAGGTGCTTGTGTAGATTTTTTTTGGGAAAGGAAGAACAACAAAAAGACAAATCTCCCCCAACAAAACTCTTAGACAACATATCCTTTGTAGATATAATATATTGATATATGAAATACATATAAGGAATATCGAATATACCTGAAGAACACTAGTTGTCAACAAGTAGACACATATTATGTCATTGTAGAACTTGCACTTTGGGATTGTGATCCAGATCTAAAGTTGTTGTTGTTGTTGTTGTTGTTGTTTCTGTTGCCTCCTTGTTCTCGTAGTGACACCTTGTCTTCTCTTTGGATAAGTTGCTTATTCTCAAATCTCCTCCCAAGGGCCTCAACCTCTATGTTGTCCACATGGATGTAGGAACCCTTGGTGAGCCACCTTGATCGCCAAGTGGAAGCGGAACTCAGAGTCATAAATGTGCTAGCATCTCTTCATCTCCTTCTCCTTCCATTGCATGTTGTGTCCTTGGGTCAATGTTTTCTCTCTCCAAGAGGAATAAATCTTAAAAAAACTTATCTTACAATGTGTGTGTCTCCCCTTGGACATCCACCCCTTTATATAAGAGAGTCATGTACTTGAACTTACCATAATTCAATCCCATTCTTGATCACAATTCAAAACTAAAACAAATGGGAAAAGTCAGACAGACTTCCCAGTCGACCGATTTCTTAATGAATGGGGTGGCTCACTAATCCAATTGACGGAATGGACCATCCAGTCACCCAGTTTCTTTAGTCAACAAGTCATGTTTTGATTTAAGTTGCTCAATTTTATTCCAAATCAATCCGTTCTTTGAGATTCTGTCAACTTTGACTTCACCTAGTCGCTCAACTAGACTATCCCGTTGGCCAACCGATCACTTTTCCAATTGGTGAATAGGTGGCCTGATTGACATTAAATCCAACCAGCTGACCCAAAACCATCCATTCAAGCGTCTATCTTGCCTAATTGCTCAATTTGCCATAAATCAACATGTACACAATTCATAACCATTTTGATCATATATGTGATTGTGAATTTCAATTTTGTTAAAAATCCTTATGCGTATGACCCTATAGGTTCCTTATTACATTGAAAACAATTCTCATAACATCACAAGAAAATATTAGTATGAGGAGCACATCATTGCTAACCAAGTAATAAGAATAAGTTGGAGAACAACTTCCACATGTAAAGTGACCAGTGTTACCATGACCGTATAATCTCTTTGTCATAAGTATCTAGATAGAAAGTCAGACATGGAGTTGTCATACTCTTAATATAAAAATCTATATTTCTTGAACAAGAGCAAATTATTGAGATTGTGTGAGCTCAATATCATATAGTAACTCACATGATCACAATCATGCATTTCATAGTCCTACTTATCAAGTGACAAAAATATCACTCTAAATAATGGTACAAATTCCATTTACATCACTCACAATATTCCTTAAGTGTTGCAATACACCCAATCAATACCTATATGTCAACCCTTATCCAAAGTCATGTTGTGTAACACCCGCACCCACTGCCCAAGGCTCTAGTAGAATTTCAAGAATGACGACTGACCCCATAGATAGCCTTAACTGTGTGCTTTGTCCTCACTCATGTGCAACACAAGATAAACTTCCCTACTGTTCGCCCATCCTTATATTACTCGGGACTGAGCATGCTTAACCATATAGTTCTTTAGTAATGGGATCCCTGAAACAGAGGTGCACCTTGGTGATATGGTGATGTGGTCTAAATCACGCGTCTAAAAGGAGGCAGACTCAGAAGGATCGAACTTTAAATTAATTTATAACCTGAAACCTTCAAGGACCCCCGCAACTTTATTACGGGATCGAAGTAGATATACGAGGTCAGACATAGAGACATGGGGACGCTTAAGACGCCTAAGATCTCATTCTTAAGTCAGATAAGCCAATCCGATAGTCGATAAAAGTATGAAACTAGAACTAGTCTAGCAGATTGTCACGAAATAAATCAAAATAAAGAAAAGAATACAAAATATAGTCTGTAGGATTCTACTAATCAGAGAGAAGGAGTTCCTAGCTATGTAACCACAAGTTGGAAAGTCTATGCACCTGTTCTCGGGTGTAGACAACTGTGACGACCCCAATTTCGACATACTTTCCTTAGTGACATATACAGATATGCGTGCACTCATATCTATAAATGTCAAAAGGGAAAATAATAGAAATCAAGATAGCCAACTAAAATCAGAGATAAGCCAAGATCATTTGCACATCATAGTAAATAGCCACACAACACTTCATTCAATAATGAAAGATAGAGTCATACATATTAATGCTTGAGAAGGGAGAAGATTAAGTCTATGAAAAAGGAAATGTGATTATTACATAGGATCTATAGTATCCTATTACATCATCTAGAAGAATGAAAACTATCTAACTGAAATGAATATGATGAGAAGTGGAAATCTATCTAATATCATCCTCCATGATCATTATTTAGTGGCTTCTGGTACTTTGACGTGCTTCATATATTGTCAAATGTTCCTTGTACTTAGAAAATATGAGAAACAAAAACATCAACAAAGTTGGTACGTGGAATTAAAAGCTATACTATGCTGGTATATAAAATACTCAAATTGGAGAAAGAGAAAGAAAACGTTATTTAAAGGCAGAAAATCAGGTAATCCCAAGTTATTAGCCTCATTTATAGTGAACATGCATTACTACGGTGGACTTAGCACATAATCACATAAATAGTGGGCCCTTCCCCGTCTACCTTGTACTCTAGGGATCTCCCCGTATACCATGTACTCTAGGGAGGTGCTAGTCAACATTAAAACTTTCCCTCTCTAATAGGGAGTTTAATGAGCACCACTAGTAACTGCATTTCACTTATATTCAATTATGTTCTTTCATGTTCAAGGCGGTAAATCATCAATTAATCATATATCCACATCCATCAATGTATATCAATTTCATGCAAACAATTACATATACTTAACATCCAGCAAAAACTAGTCATATAATTATATCCACGTACCTCTAATTCTCAGATCTGGATTCCACAAGTCCTAAGTTAGGAGAAAGATAGTAGATCACCCTGAAATATAGTAAAACCCTATAGTCACCATGGTTTCTCATCAATCAACATTAATTACTATTATAATTAGGGTTTAGGTTATTTGGGATGTCACTTTAGGATACATGGGTTTCAGAGTTGGGGTCTGAGATTAAGGTCGTCCAGGTTATTTAAGGACCTTTTAGTTATTAGGGTTTTTCATAAATTGTTCACAGTATTCATGATAAGGTGAGAAAAACTAGAAATTAGGGTTCTTCTCAAATATTGAATCAACTATCTTCCCTAGATAGGTTTTCGAGTAACATGATGACCAAGATCATAATTAGGGTTTAAACTGTTCTCAAATAGATTGGAAATCAGTAATGACCATTATTACATAATATGTAAATATAAAGGGGTCATTTAGGTATGTAGGTCATATTTTCAGAGAAGGAATCAGATCTAGGTCCTGGAATCATTTTATTTAAACATATTAGATTTTTCTGATGAAAAAGGTATATTTATTTGATATTTTCTGATAATCCTACCATTTTCTAGGGTTTTCCTAAGATCTGACCAATAAGAAAATTTTAAAGAAATTAACAAAATAAAAAAAAGGTTTGCGAGCTCTGGCTCACGGATCGTGCGAGGGATCCGACCAACCGGACCCTCTCACTGACCCGCGAGCAAGCGCTCATCCAAAAGGGGGGTCAGGCTTATTGAAAGTCCGAAATGCCCCTGCCTCTCTCCTGTTCAGCTCGTGTCTGGGTGAGGGTGAGAAAGGGATAACACCCATCCGAAAGTCCTTGCTCACGCCATGGCTGCAGTGAGGGGTCGAGAAGAGCTGGATCGATCGAAGGTGATTCCTAGGTGGAGATAAGTTACACTGGCCATTAGGTTGAGTTCGCAGACTCACGACGGTTGTGGGGAGGTCGAGCTCGTCGGAAAAGATGGTCTGGGCATCGGATTCCGTTCAAAACAGGCTAACACAGGGTCGAAGAGTGAAGTTGAGAGTTACCTGCCCTCGGGTTGGATTGAGGGAGTCAACAGCTTCGTGGAGGTCTGCTGAAGTGCTCGCGATCCTCCTTCGGTTCCTAGCAGGATCCTACCTCACCGGCGGTGAAGCTCTTGGAGCTTGGCTGCACAGCTTGTCGA
Source organism: Alisma plantago-aquatica (assembly GCA_963693085.1). Taxonomy (NCBI): domain Eukaryota; kingdom Viridiplantae; phylum Streptophyta; class Magnoliopsida; order Alismatales; family Alismataceae; genus Alisma; species Alisma plantago-aquatica. The sequence continues at coordinate 459,412,268 of OY856414.1, forward strand.
CCCGACTACCTGGCTGTTCGCAGCTCCAACCGACGGTGGGAACCTCCTCGCTGAAGTCCCCTGATGGTGTAGCGGTGCCCAATTGGGTGGAGGAAGCTTCTGGAGCGAGGGGGGGAGTCGAGACAGGTGAGGCGGAGCTCGCTTGAGGTCGGGGAAAAAGGGCAAGTCTTGGTAGAAATTGGTAGTGCAAAGAGGTGAAACAAAGGTCGGGGAAGATTTTGAGGGTCTTAAATAGACGCGAGGGGGGGGGGTAGAGGGCTAAGCCCTAATTCGTGTGCCGCCACCAGTGAGAGGTGCGGAAAGGGTGGAGGTCGTTTTCCCTGTTCCGAGCACGAGGGGCGTCGAGCGAGGGGTTGCTGACTTCGTCTCGACGAGAGGAGTCTCTCCTCCCAGAATCTCGCGCGATTGTTGTCGGGGTTGAGCGCGTGAGGTGGCTGTTGAGGTTGGCGTTCTGCTGGGGTCGAAGCCGAAGGAGGCGGAAGGTAGGAGACGGGGTCCTGGACCCTTGGATCCTGAGCGGATCACGGTCCACCTGATCGGATGGCTAGGATCAAGTCCCAGCGAGGGGACCGCATCAAGGCAAAGAAAATGGGCCGCGTGACAAAATTAAAATCAAATAGAAAAGGAAACTTAGGTCTTAGGTATTAATAGATCACTTAAAAGACTTAAAACTCAATTGTGAATAACTCATGATTGGTACATCCAATTTTAATGAGATTTTAGGCATAGCTTTATAATGCTATGACGTAGCTATGATGCAAGATTGGAGTCAAAATTTTATTATTGACTATGCCAATTGACTAAATGTCATAATACTTGTATTATTGACTTTATGTACTATAATGGATAATCTTAAGTGAAATTGATAATCCATTTAATCAATTTAGTGAGAGAGAGATGATTGAGGGCATAGTTGGAACAATTAAAATTGTAAGAGAGAGGAACTAAATAATATATATGTAAAAACTCACTCTGTTACAACAACCCTCGAACACCCAAGCAAGCAACCTATATCCAAACATGGTACATACTATGGTATCTGTTCCTGTGGGGTCATCCCACTCGCTTTCGCGTAGCATGACTAAAACCCATCAATGACATGAAACCTCCCTTGAGGAATGACAAATCATCACCCTAGAATATTCTAGATACCCTCTGAGGTCTAGAATGTTCTGAGGTGCTAGGAACAGGTGTGATCTGGGCAGAACCAGGTAGTGGGCCTAACCGTGTCGGGATGAGCCCAGCCGTGCCTAGGTCTACGGTTCTGGACATATCACCTTGAACCGTCTTCCTTTCAGATTCTGATTCAAACTACCTTCTCTTATCTATTTCTACAACGAATATCTCGATATAGGTAGAAATAGAAGTTCAAACAAGAAAGAGATCAACCAAACTAGCAATCATAACCAGAAAGATAAGATAGAATAGTAAACATACTAGATCTGAAATAAAACTACTCGCTTAAGGTAAAAGTACATAAACATGCCCAAAACGGGCTACATAGCCAAGAAGGAGCTTAACTAGCCATGGACAAGCATAGTTGGCACCAAACAAAGATGTAAGAACATCATTTGTACAGAAACAATGGAGAATAGTTACAGAAAGGAGAAGAAGAAGAGATTTAGCCCGTAGAGGAGAGGTGGCTCTCACTCCTTAGCCTCCATATAGGCCAGATCTCATTTTTGGGTCATCCTCCTTGGTCTTTTGGACTCCTTCGCCTCGTTTCTCTTTGGTTCTGCCCCAAGCAGCAGCTTGGTAGGTGTATGGAGGTAGAAGATGGCTGAGAATGGTGGGATACAGGTGAATGGTGGTGGAAAATAGTGGGAGATGGAAGCAAACAGGAGGGAAAGATGTAGAATGAGTACTTCAACCTTTCCAGACCTCAAAACTCTCCCACGGGGCTCTAGGAACCAACATAGGTCAGAACCAAAATGTGGAACCTCCAAAAATTCAGAACCCCCCTCCAGGTCGCGAGGGGTGAGTATTTATAGGCGAAGGCAGAAGATTGTCACGACACCTACCTCGATCGCGGCCCTAGTCTTGACCCAATTGTGTCGAGCTCAGAACGGTCATACCAAGGGTTGCGTTCGGTCAGTAGACACCACAGTCGCGGTGATGCCACTGTCACGATCGTGCCACGGTCAAGGCAGATCCCGGGTCGCGGTCAAGCCATGGTCGAGGTGGATCCTGCGGTCACGGTCAAGTCACGGTCGAGGTGGATCCCGCAGTCGCGATAGTCGCCTCGGCCCAACCGTGCCGAGTGTCGGTTGACACAACATCTTGGCTGTGATCGTGGCATTGCTTCCTTGGCCGTGGTCATGACATCCTTATTGATCGAGGTCGCGACATCCTTCTTGGTCGCGATCGCAGCGTCATGGCCCAAACCCACCCCCACGGGGGGGGGGGGGGTGTATTACTGGTGGTCGATGGGCCTGCATCGATGAGCCTTCTGATTGGCAAGGATGCATCCTGATAAAGGACTGGCCATCGAAAATAGGGTCCAAGATATTAAAAGTTTCTTGGTCACGCTAATCGGTTAGCGGGACCACTGTCTCCTAAGACGGTGCACATATTGAGATGCTTAGTCCACCGCGGTCATGACAGATGGAAGTCTAGCTGCTGCAAAAACCATGTGTTGGGGAGAAATCTTGGAGAATAGATGTCTTCTCAGGTTCAGTGCCTACAAGTCCCAAAATTGGCTAGTTGAGCAACTTTATCTATGAAAAGATGTAAATTACTAAAAGATAAGGGGATAGGGTTATTTTGGGCATATTAAGGCTATAATGACACAAAACCATAAATAAATGCTTAGTATAGATGCCTAAATTTGGGTGTTATCATATGGGTAGTCAAATCATTCCTTTTGAGATCATTTTATCTGAGGCCTCAAATCCTGGGATGCTACCGTCTCCCAAATTTAGACCCTTGACGTCCTCTTCAAGGCTCAATTTTATGGCCTCGTAATATTTCCCCATATCAGTGCAAACCCAACATGGCCATATACACCCAGCTCCCAATCACGGCTATCGACACAAAAGTGGTTGCATCACCACAGATAACCATTCCCAACATGCCTAGCCCACACAATTCAAAGACTGACATGCCACAGGTCCATGTGGTCTCTACCTACTAGAGGGGTTATGACTCTGATACCATTTGTAACACCCATGCCCACTGCCCAAAGCTCTAGTAGAGTTTTAGAAATGACTACTAGTCCTATAGACCACCACTAACCTTAACCACATAGTTCTTTAGTGATGGGCTCCATGAAAAGGAGGTGCACCTTGGTGATATGGATAGTTCAATCATTACTTTTAAGATCATTTTGTCTGAGACCTCAAATCCTGAGACGTTACCATTGGGAAATAGGGCACAAACATAGGCAACGGAAATAAATTTTTTATTGCCATATTTCCCATAAACTAGCGGACCACATCAACAACTATATAATGGAAAAGATGGTTTCGAAGATATACATGGTCTTGGAGCAAGTCCAGCAACATACTCCTTGTTGTTGTAGATATGCAACTGCCATTTAGTTTCTCTTGGATGGTGTTTGTGCAACTCCCGGTCTTCACCACAGGAATTAACGTCTATAGTGGCTTCTGCGGTCTTGCCACCGATTGCAAGATGACGATGTCCTCCTAGAAATGGGCAAAGGCCGCCTCACCTTTATGGAAGTGAATGCAGACCACATGGTATTCTATGTTGCACTACTAGAGCCAACGAGGAGTTGTCCCCTCCTGTCAGCGTACTAGTCACCAACATTCTCTCCCGCAACTGATGCTCAGTTGTTCTCTCCCTTTCTATCCCTCCCTTTAGTGGGTAGGACTTGCTTGAACTCTCTATTTATTACCACAACCAAAAAGGACAATATTTAGTAGAAATTAATTCTCAATTGTGTGTCTTGGGAAGCCCCTATTACCCTTCTATTTATAGTAGAGGCTAGGGTCTGGGTTCCCGATTGGTGTGTGAGTAGAAGGGTTTGGAATCATGAATATTCTAGAACCTGTGAACTGCAAGGCAATCATTTCGTGCATGAGACAACCATTTTGTGCAGTTTCCTATTCTGAATCAAATTAGCAATTCGAATCCAGTTAATACACAACATGATGTTAGTACTAATCCTTGATGCAATCAAATTTCCCCACAAACCGGGGGTCTCACTCACGCTAACTGATTGTCTCACGACCACAAACTAGTCATCTCACTCATACAAGCCGGTTGTCTCACTCACGCCAGACGGTCGTCTCATGACCATCACGTGAGATGGTCATCTCATGACCATCACGTGAGATGGTCATCTCACGACCATCTCGTGGGCCAATTCTGACATAACTCAACCAATTCAATTTCTAATCAACCTGACACGTCAAACAGTAAGTACAACACTTGAACTGGATGATTCCGAGTCTAGTCAGTTGATCTATTATTCAATTGAATACCTAAATACCTTTAGCATTCAATCTAAACATCATTCATGAATATACTCCTTTAATACAAGTTTATCCTATGTGTGTGACCCTATAAGTCCAGAATTACATTGGGAATGAATGTCCATAACCAATTATGACATCACAAGTAAAGAGTGGTGCCTAGTCACACAACATTGCTACTCAAGTAATTTGGAAAGTTGGAGTACATCTTCAACCTACAATCTATGATTAGTGTTACCATCATCATATAGTTTCTTTATCTCTGATATCCTGATTGAACTCGAGGCACAAAATCATCATCCTCTCAACATTCAATCCATGTTCCTTGAACTAGATCAGGCTGCTTGATATGTGTATGAGTTCACATATCACATATTGAGCCACATCAATACGACCATACATTTCTCAGTCTAGCTTATCAAGAGGCCTTGGATATCAAACTCCCGTAGGAGGGATAAATCCCATCTACATCACTCACACTCAGTCCCCATGTGTCAAAGCTACCCAATCATCACCTTTATGGCAACACGTATTGTAGGATTACGTTTGATGATGTCAAAGTATACCCAATGACATCTGATGAGTGTAGTGAGTTTAGGTCTAAGAACCACAATCACCACTATCACTATGAGAGATGAGTTTGACTACCATTCCATGGTCTCCATGTATCACTCTCATGGTGGGTCGATCTGATACACTGTTCACTAACATGTATCTGTGTGAGTGACTTGATATCATATATCATGACTAATGAGACTCTGTCATCAGTCAACACACACTCTAGTCTTATGTATTATTGTTGTCTATTTTACTTCCACATTAATATCAAACTAGAGACATAATAAGAATGTATGTACTCTTATCATACATATGATCTCATCATTCAGGTCCTCAACCTGAAGACATATGTCATTGAGTAACATCATTCTTTAGACATCTACTATGTATGTGTCATCATCTCATGACTGAGACAAACATAATAGATGGAATGACCTTTATTATTATCAAATCAGTTATTTAATGCCACATTCCAATCATCATTTGACTGTCTCTCTGGACAAACATACCAACAGACTCCCACTTGCACTTAGAGCCAATCACCCACGAATCATGTTCCAAGTGATATTAACATGTCCATCATGTTTATGCTACACAAGCATTTTTATAGCGAGTTTAGCAACACTTGCTTAAAGTTGATATTTTACAATTTTCACATCTTTTCGACGTACGACATATCATATGAGATGGAAGTGTTGTAGTATGCTATTTGAGATTCTATACCTATCCAATAGCTCCATTGTTGTCATAGTATTTATACTGTGGCATCAATGGTTGGAACCTCCCACAAGTTCACCCATATGAAATTCTTGATTCATACAGTATCCTCTCCTGTTCTCATAACACAGAGATACTCAGTTTCTTTTGTATATTTGAACAACTGTCATTATCTCAGAACCCTTTCTAGCTTACCATTTTTGTTTAATGTCATACATAAATTTAGATTGTGATCATTAATTTGTCAGTTTGGAAGCTTGCATCGGTGTAACCCTTTACACCCAACTCTTCCTGATTACAATAACCAAAGAACATATCCTTTTAGTGCTTTACAAGCACCTAAGGACGTTCTTTATGGTAGTCCAGTGATTCTTATTGGAATATGACATATACCTTCTTGTCATGTGTAATACAAACAAGATTGCTAGATAGGTATATATATGTCCTCCCATCATGTCCAATACATATGAGGTGATTTGATATCCTCTCGTCATGTCCAATACATACGAGATTATTGGATATGCTCTCATCATGTCTAATTCATACGAGATAAAGTGATAAGTACATACCATTACATTCAAGATAGATCCAATCATGGATGCATGTGACATCTATTCCATGTGTTCATATTCTTCATAAGAACTAGGACACTAGGCTCTTGAGAGACTAACTCTATGGAACATGGAAAAGTTTTCTCTCATCGAGTCTTACATGATAAACCCTTCAACATCTTGCCAATGTATGTTCTCTTACTTATGTCAAGAAACTTTCCAGATCTATCTCTATAGATCTCAATCCCTATCACATAGGATCTCTTGCCTAAACCCTTCATATAGAAGGTACTTTCCTTTCTAGGTTTTAACTTTTGGAGGATTAAGGACATTATTCCCCATCATCACGTGGAATATAAATATGCTCCCACTAAAAGTTTTGTTATCACAAATTTCATATTCATTTTATCTCAAGTCAAACTCTTTGACTGTCTTGTCAAATAAAAGATTCCAGCTCTGAGATGCTTGCTTGAATCCACAGATTGACCTTTGTAGCTTATAGACTTTATTTGCATTATTGGATATATAAAATCTTTAGGTTATGTCACATACACATCCTCATAATTATTCCAATTAAGGAATGCGATTTTAACATCTATATGCCAAATCTCACAATCATACTAGGCTGCAGCAACAAGCATGATCCAGATGGATTTAACCATGGTAACTGGTGAAAGACTTTATCATTTTCAACATGTTGAACTGGTTTGAAACTATTTGTAGCCAATCTATCTATCCATGTTGATCTTTTTTTTTTCAAAGACCCAAATGCACCTTATGGGTTTACCCCTTTAGGTGGATCCAACAAGATCATACCTTGTTGGTGTACATAGAGTCCATCCTGGATCTCTTGGCCTCAAGCCATTTCTCAAGTTCTAGTCCCTCAATAGTTTCTAGGTAGGATGTTGACTCATCATCTATGATCAACTTACTGCCTTTATGAGTTATAAGATATCATCATCTTTCAAACTCAAGACGTGTTGTACTAGAACTATAAGTTCTGTGTGTTACATAAGGAACTCGAGATTCCATAACAACTTGTGATTCTCTTTGTTCCTACTGTAACTCTTTTAGGTTCAATGTTTTCTTATTTGTCTTGAACATTTCGAGTTCTAATTTTACTTCCACCGATTCTTGTGGAACTAAGTTCCTCTTTAGGAATGCAACCATCCTGGTAACAAACACCTTTGTTGTTGGATTGGGATAAAAGAAGTATTTCAACAAAATAACATTTATGTGATTTTGGATAAAGACTTTTCAAGAAACTATATTCTTATATAAGCTTTTAATCCTAATCACTACAAAAGACACATCGAGATACCTCCCATGCCATATCTTATATGGCGTCTCTTGAACCAATTTAAGACAACACATTGTTTAGTGTAAATCATGTGCCCAAAAGAAATTGGAAGATTAGCTAGATTTTATTGATAATCACACCATTACTAATAAGGTGTGATTCCTTCTTTCTGATACACTCTCATGATACACTATCATTGTGTTTCAGGTGGAGTTCATCATCATTTCCCACAAGGTCCTCAAACTCTTGGTTCAAAATATTTCAACATCGATCACATCAAAGTATCTTAATACCTTTACCAAGTTAGTTACCTACTTCATTCTTAATCTTCTTGATCACTTCAAGAGATTTATACATGTATATCATGATTACAAATTTCCATATCTGCTGATCACATCAGTAAACATAGTGAGGTACTAGTAACCACCTTTATCATTTATTCTAAAAGTCTATCATACATTAGCATGTACTAGGCCTAATAGAATACTTATTCTCCCACTACATCTAGTGGAGATGATTTTTTTCATATTACCCAATAAATAAGACTTGCATGTCTCTATTGGCTCAATAACCAAAAGAGTCTAGATAACCATCATATGGATTCTAGAAATGCATTTCTCACTTATGCGCTTTGAATGATAATGCTATAGGTATTCAATGTTTGAGTCATCTAGTCATTCAATATATGTATCATACACATTTGTCTTTACAACTATCAAGTATAGTTTGTGATACATAGGGCATTGCCACAAAAGATCATATCTTTCAAAATGAAACATAATGTTCTTGTTACACAATACATATCATTTTCATCAATGGAAGGTACACAATAGAAATTCACTAATTCTATTATATTCCCATGAGTGACAATTTCCAACTGCAGAGGCAACAACCCTTGCTCCTCATAGTTTTAACTTACTTCTTCTTAGGTCCTAATGTAGAGATCTCTATCTCCATCTTCTTCTGGAGATCTTCTATAAGGAGGATAGTTCTTTCCGATGTCCAGACAGGTGACAACGGTGCCACTTTCTTTTCTTTTTCCTTTAAGTGAAAAGGATAGATTCCTTTTACACTTACCCTTCTCCATAACTTGAGTGTAAAAGACTTGGACTTAAGCTTATCCTTATAACACTTCTTAGACTTGGCTTTTCCCTAGGACTCACTTCCGCTGATCACTATCATGGATTTGTCCTTCTTCTTCCTTGCCTTGGCATCAACATGCCATGCAACTATGATAGTAGTTTATCCAAGTTACTCAAGTAGTAACACTTGATAAACTGGATATATGATTCACACAACACTTGCAGAATCATATCCATGGTCAACTCTTGACCGTAAAGAAATCCCAATCACTCCACATTCCCAATCATATTTAGCATATGGGGTTCTACCAATCTCCATGTAAGGAGTGGGATCCCAGAGGGGAACCACTCCCTACTAAAAATTTGAACGATAGAACCTCTAGTCCAAACACACCCATAGGGTATCTTGGAGTGGGTATAAAATTTTCAAATATAATTAATGATATTCTAAACAACCAAAGTATAACAACGCGATGAAAATATTGACTATATTCAATTTCTCATAAGGTTACAAAATACCATCATAATCTCCCACATAGGATTTACATAAATGGTACAACATAAGGATCTAAGTAGAGGGAAATCTAAACCATAACAACTTTGTCTCCAAACTTTAACTCCTTAAGCTAGGTCCACATCTTTAAGCCAAGTCCTCCATATCCTCCACCTAGGGTTGGAAGCATATCCCAGCAAGAAGAGAAAAAACAAAAGACATCAGCAAAGGCTGGTACATGCATACTAAAAAGGAAATTGAGCAATTTAAAAAAATAAAGGACATCAAGTATAAAATGCTTCCCATAGAAAAGAAAAGTATCACCCAAGTGGATATCAAGATAATTGATCCACAATAAAGGAGATAATTGCCATGAAATCAATATATAAAAGTGGTGCCACATAAGCACATATGAAATTAGGGCACATAAACCATAATCCATAAACATCATCCTGTATGCATGTGAGATAAACATAGCCCTAAAACAATATAAATAACAATGGCGACCAAGCCACATAAACTTGAAACCTGATATAGATTGGCACATAACCAAACTCCCAATATATAAAAATGTGGGCCAAACCTCATAAATTTGAAACCTGAGTATGGGGCACATAACCTCCATCCCAAAGAATAAAGGGCACATAACCCAAAACCAATGCAATTATACTACTCTAGTGCTACTGAATCACATATCATGTTTAATGTAGAGGCAAGTAGAAAGTATAGTCAAAATATACAAACTAGTCACCATAAAAGTGACCAACATATACATCCACCTCATAAGTGGGAAAAAGACATCACATGTCATCATATAGAGTTCCATCATGTACAAAGCATATGAAAAGAGTCCAAGATAATATCCATGATCACAATATCAGTAATAGAATAAGATAGTTTACAAGAACCATGATTTTCAAAAGAAAAGACATTGTGTATAGGCTAATGTCCATAGGACCAAAAGAATGATAAATATAGGTTATTTCTCAATAAGAAGAATAGGAGACGCAAAACATACCTCTCCACAGAGTCTAACAGAACAAGATCATTTCTAGATCCAAATTTAGGTTTCTAAAGCACCTATTATCATGTATGTGAAATTAGGGTTAGGATTACATTGATTATTCAAAACCCTAAAAATTAGCTTTTTCTTTATATGTGATTTAGGTTATCAAAACCATGCCACATTTTAGTTTACCTCTTTTTGAGTCCAAAACATATATATTATATTTTTTGACTTTTATATATTTAGTTATGAATTTTACAAGTTATTACCTATTTAAGAAAATCCATTAAAATCACATTTTTATAACATTAGATTCAGGTGACAAAATTAGTGCCATGAGAAATCCCTTCTTTTTCTGATTTCAAAACATATCTTATTTTATTTTTCTGAGCCATAAACAATTGGTTATGGATTTTAGAAATTCGGTCAATAAGATAAATCCACGTCAGTAACTGAATCGTGAGAAAGCAAGAGAGAGAGGGAGAGGGCGTGCATGATGAGTTGGCCCAATCATCGTTGACCAAATAAATCAAAACAAAATAAACAAGCATGAAATGACCGTTTTGCCCCTAAAGTCGTGATCAACAAGAAAGGCCAAGAATGGGCAATTGCGTGAAAACATTAGTGATCATCTTCTTCGTTTCTCTCATTTGTGCAAAGGGAACACCGGAACGCTGGAGCTCCATCCTCAAGCTCAAAACCTCGAGCAAGGAATCAATGGACCCCCATGTGTAAACACCGACTTTGACTTAGCCTATCGATCTCGATGATCCATGAAAAGAGTCGTGAGTTAAAGGGAAACCTTAGAGGAAACAAAAGACTGATGGTACATATTTTCATCTCAGGAACATGAAACAAAAAGAGAGGGAATACGATTTATCGCTAGTTCTGTTAAATTGTCATCACATAAAGCATTAGGGGACCTTAGGAAGTGACATCGGGTGATTTGAGTTGTGCTTGAAGGCCCTGAACATCGAGTCAAATCCTCTGGATCATGTTTTTAATAACCTTGATAGGGATGACATGCTCCAGGATGAGCAAGGGAACATAAGGTAGCCAAAAATATCAAGGGAGAGAGTGCAAAGATTTTGGGGAATGTTTGAAGGGCTCAGAAGGCCTGTGGTGGTGGGAAAAGGGAAAGAAGAGAGGAAACATGGGAGGAACAGAGGATTGCATTGGTTGATGTAATTGGGAGTTTATAGGGAACAAAACCCTAGGAGACTAGGGACCAAGGGGCCAGATTTGGGTGAGGAAGATTGTGAGAGAGAGAAGGGGGAAAGAATTGTCGTAGGAGAGGCGCTATGGTCTGGTTTCCAAAATGTGGCTGAGGTAGAGGAAAATTCGAGAGACATACGATCATGATCGGACAGACAAGATTGAACCCGTGACTTAGAAAGTATGAAAAAAAGCGTGACATCATCTTTGAGAAACCTTAGTCAAATATAATTCAGATCAAAGTGACATTAAATGGATATTCCTTTTCTTTCCTAACAAAATTGAGGGCTCAAACTTTATCCAAATTAAGTGAAAATTTTCATAGAGGCCAAATAAGGCATGTAGATTCTGATTTTGTAATTAGATTTACTTTTTGGGAACTTTTGATGCATTAAATAAATCAAATCTTAGTTTCTCTTTCCTCATGCCTTAATGACATTAGGATTATCCAAATTTGATGAAACTTCACCTACAAGTCATATTTAAGGTGTTAGATATGAATTTGACATCAATTTTACATGTTGAAGTTGTTTCCATGTTTATTTAACATTTTGAGGGTTCTACATACTTTCTGTCTCCCAATTTCATCTTTTAATCAAACATCTTTCAAATTGGATGAAAATTCACCCAAAGGCTATAATTATTATGTAGATTATGAATCCAAGATTATTTTTCTCTTTTGGAGTCATTTACTATTTTTATTTGATATTTTGGAAAAACACAAATCTTCTCTTTCCAAATTGAATGAAATTAATTATTATTAGGTGGATAATGTGAAATTTGACTCCCAAGGTAATTGGGACCCAAGGAACACAATTCTTAACTTATATTCCACTTCTGAGATTTATTTTAATGAGTTATGTCATAATTAATATATGTGGCTCATTATTATTACCATTATTCATCCATTTATGCTTCATCTTTTCATATTATCACCAAAGGAATTATGTAAGATTATTTTGCACGGGATATTAAGAAACCTTCCATTATGTGACATATCATATGTGTCCACTATTGGCCTAAGACTAATGTGAGAGCATTAGGTTACATTAGGGTGATTTATACATGCATTAACTCATTAGGGTTATACTAAACATCATCTAGATCTAACCTCAACCTTGTTTGGCTAAGACCAAAAGGTCAAACTTCTAGGATAGGGTTCAAGATCCGGTATGTTATAACACTACACCCCTTAAAAGGATTTCATCCTTAAAATCTATTGATCCAAACATCAACAACCAACTACTCTCCACCCCCTAAAAGTTTTAACTTAACAAGTCCAACTAACAACATTAGGGTTACCCACATACCTTTTAGTTGTGGATCTTTTAGAGATTAATGTTGTTCATGTACCCAATTAATAAGTCAAAACCATCTAGGGTTGAGTTTTAGGTCCTCGTGTCTCTAACCTATCAACCCTAAGAACCAAAAAGTCATAGGGTACAAAGGTAGGTCAACTACACCTTTATATAACTCCACATATTCCTAGTCACATCACAAAGCTAATCTAGGGTTAGCAGTAGGTTTAGGGTTTCACTACTAAACTTCTCAAAATCTTTATTGTGACTTAGCTCAAGAAAAATTTGATAAAATCCAGGAATTTGTACATATAGTAGTATAATTGAAAATAATTTTTGACGATGAAATCTATTTGAGGTGAAACAAAATATGGATCCAAAATTGATTGCGGAACCAAGTCACAAATTTCCATTATAAGATCTCCTCATCCTACTTAATACTCATCCATAAAATCTTATTTCATCCTCAAGCCAAGCCCCATAGCATATAAAGATTTATGTCACCAAAAACTTTTTGGCAGGGTATGATCATCTAATTCTCATCACATTAGGGTTCAATAAACATCAACCTTTCATCATCTCATGGACAACTTAGGCAACATATAGGAAAAAATCTCACCTAAAGGGTGACTATGCAAGTCAAGGTTTCTAATATGGGAGAAAAAATTGAAATAGTCAGATTCCGACTACCTTGGGCTCTAATACCATGCTGTAAGGTGTGGGACCCCAAAGAGGAACCACTCCCTACTAAAAGTTTCAACGATAGAATCTCCAGTCTAAACACACCCATAGGGTATCTTGGAGTGGTGTGAAAATTTCAAATATTATTAATGGTATTCAAAACAACCAAAGTATAGCAGCGGAATGAAAACATTGACTATTTTCAATTTCTCATAAGGTTACAAAAGAATATCATAATCTCCCACAAAGGGTTTATATAAATGGTAAACCATAAGGATCTAAGTAGAGGGAAATCTAAACCATAACAACTTTGTATCCAAGATTTAAATGCTTAAGCTAGGTCAACATCTTGAAGCCAAGTCCTCCATATCCTTCACCTAGGGTTGGAAGCATACCCCAACAAGAAGAGAAAAATAAGACACATCAGCAAAGGCCGGTATGTGCATACTAAAAAGGAGATTGAGAAATTTAAAAGAATAAAGGACATCAAGTATAAAAGGCTTTCCATAGAAAAGAAAAGCATCTCCCAAGTGGGTATCAAGAGAATTGATCCACAATAAATGAGATACTTTCCATTAAATCAACATATAAAAGTGGTGCCGCATAAGCACATATGAAATTAGGGCACATAACCCATAATCCATAAACATCATCCTGCATGCATGTGAGATAAACATAGCCCTAGAACAATATAAATAAAAATGGCAGACAAGCCTCATAAACTTGAAACCTGATAGAGATTGGTACATAACCAAACTCCCAATATATAAAAATGTGGGCCAAACCTCATAAATTTGAACCCCGGGTATGGGGCACATAACCTCCATCCCAAAAGCATAAAGGGCACATAACCCAAAACTAATGCAATTATACTACTCCAATGATACTGAATCACATAGCATGTTTAATGTAGAGGCAAGTAGAAAGTATAGTCAGAATATACAAACTAGGCACCACAAAAGTGACCAACATATACATCCACCTCACAAGTGGGCAAAAGACGTCACATGTCATCATATAGAGTTCCATCATGTACAAAGCATATGAAAAGAGTCCAAGAGAATATCCATGATCACAAGATCAGTAACAAAATAAGATAATTCACAAGAACCATGATTTTCAAAAGAAAAGACATTGTGTATAGGCTAATGTCCATATGACCAAGAGAATGATAAAGACATGTTATTGCTCAATAATAAGAATATGAGATGCAAAAAATACCTCTCCACAGAGTCTAATAGAATAATATCACTTCTATATCCAAATCTAAGTTTCCAAAGCACCTATTATCATGTATGTCAAATAGGGTTAGAATTACACTGATTATTCAAAACCCGAAAAATTACATTTTTATTGATATGCGATTTTGGTTATCAAAACCATGCCACATTTTAGTTTACCTTGTTATGAGTCCAAAACATATTTTATTATATTTTTCTGACTTATATATATTTAGTTATGAATTTTACAAGTTATAACCTATTTAAGAAAATCCATTAAAATCACATTTTTTATAACATTAGATTCAGGTGAAAAAATTAGTGCCATTAGAAATCCCTTATTTTTCTAGTTTCAAAACATAATTTATTTTATTTTTCTAAGCCATAAATAATTAGTTATGGATTTTAGAAATTCGACAAATAAGATAAATCCACATCAACAATTGACTAGTGAGTAAGCAAGAGAGAGGGAGAGGGCGTGCACGCTGAGTTGGCCCAATCATCGGTGACCAACTCATCCGGCCCCACCAACAACCTGGCAGCTCACCCCAAAACCAAAACAAAGTAAACAAGCATGAAATGACACCATTTTTCCCCTGAAGTCATGATCAACAAGAAAGGACAAGAATGGGAAATTTCGTGAAAACATTAGCGTTCATCTTCTTCATTTCTCTCATTCGTGCGAAGGGAACACCAGAACGCTGGAGCTCCTTCCTCAAGCTCAAAAACACCAACTTTGCCTCAGCCTACCGACTCGATGATCCATGAAAAGAGCCCTGAGTTAAAGGGAAACCTCAACGGTTACCAAAGACTGGAGGTAGATATTCACATCTCAGGAGCATGAAACAAAAGAGGGAATAAGGTTTACCATGAAGCATCAGGGGACCTTGGGAAGTGACATTAGGTGGTTGGAGTTGTGCTCGAAGGCCCTGACCATCGAGTCGAAGCCTTGGGATGACATTTTGGATAACCTTGATAGGGATGGCATGCTTCAGGATGAGTGAGGGAATAGAAGGTAGCCGAAAACATCAAGGGAGACCGTGCAAAGATTTTGGGGAATGTTCAAAGGGGTCCGAAGGTCTGTGGTGGTGGGAAAAAGGGAAAGAAGAGCAGAAATAGGGGAGGAACAGAGGACTGTGACTGTTGATGTGGTTGGGAGTTTATAGGGTACAAAACCCTAGGAGACCAGGGACCAAGGGGTTGGATTTCGGTGAGGAAGATTGTGGAGAAGAAATCAGAGGGAAAGGAGTAGCAGAGTGAGAGAGAGAAGGGAGAAAGAATTGTCAGAGAATAGGCGCTATGGTCTGGTTTCCAAAATGTGGCCAAGGTAGAAGAAAAGTCAGGAGACGTATGATCATGATCGAATGGACGAGAATGAACCCAAGACTTCGAAATTCTAAAAAAAAATAGTGTGACATCATCTCTGAGAAACCTTAGTCAAATAGAATTCTGATCAAAGTGACATTAAATGGATATTCCTTTTCTTTCCTAACAAAATTGAGGGCTCAAACATTATCCAAATTAAGTGAAATTTTGCATAGAGGCTAAATAAGACATGTAGATTCTTCTTTTGCAATTAGTTTTGCTTTTTGGGAACTTTTGATGCATTAAATAAATCAAATCTTAGTTTCTCTTTCCTCATTCATTAATGACATTAAGATTATCCAAATTTGATGAAACTTCACCCACAAGTCATATTTAAGGTGTTAGATACGAATTTGTTATCAATTTTACATGTTGAGGTTGTTTCCATGTTTATTTAACATTTTGAGGGTTCTACATACTTTCTCTCTCCTAATTTCATCTTTTAATCAAACGTCTTCCAAATCTAATGAAAATTCACCCAAAGGCAATAATTATTATGTAGATTATGAATCCAATATTATTTTCCTCTTTTGGAGTCATTTACTATTTTTATTTGATATTTTGGGTAAACACATATCTTCTCTTTCCAAATTGAATTAAATTAATTATTATTAGGTGAATAATGTGAAACTTGACTCTCAAGGCAATTGGGACAAAAGAGACACAATTCTTAATTTATATTCCACTTTTGAGATTTATTTTAATGAGTTATGTCACAATTAATATATGTGGCTCATTATTATTATTACCATTATTCATCCAATTATGCTTCATCTTTTTATATTATCAATAAAGGAATTATGTAAGATTATTTTGCATGAGATATTATGAAACCTTCCATTATATGACATATCCTATGTGTCCATTATTGGCCTAAGACTAATGTGAGAACATTAGGTTACATTAGGGTGATTTATACACGCATTAACTCATTAGGGTTATACTAAACATCATCTAGATCTAACCTCAACCTTGTTTGGCTAAGATCAAAAGGTCAAACTTCTAGGGTAGGGTTCAAGATCTGATATGATACACTCCCACTGTCAGTTTGCAGTCAAACAACACTTTGGAGACATTATACCTTTCTTTGATTTACATGATTCTTAAGATGTGTTACCATCTTGAGAATGTCCATGTTATCATGTTGTTCATGCAACTTATAGTTCAAACAACAAATCATGAGGTAATTAATGTCAACGACATCATTGACATGCTTCCAGTAAACATCCATTTAACCTTAGGCGCATTTGGAGTGGGTTCCTCTGGCTCTGGTCTTTCAAGGACATAGAGATTTAGCTCATGATTGAGAAAACTTCTCAAAATCCTTAACCAAACATGGAACTTTATCCCTTTTTGTCCTTTCTCAAGGACTGATTGCAATAGTAATGTGTTTGTGTTTGCCATTTGATTCTACAAAGAAATTTTGCAACTTCTCAAAACATTTTGAATTTGGTGTGATTTGATAAATTTGATGATATTAATTAGTTTTTTAATTAATTATCACTCCCACTATTTTGTTTAAATTGATAACCCTCATGTATCAATTCATAATATTGTATCATACAATATTCTAGTGAGCTAAGATCCTAATTCCATCAAGATCATGAGCTAGCTAGGACTGTCACCCACAACTTGATTCTACCAGGTAGGCAACTTTTGCCAATTGCATCATATGCAACTCTGGATAGATGATATGCACAAGTCTTTTTCATTGATCATTTGTATTCTACTAGGTGCTTAATCCAATTAAGGTCATCTAGTTAAGCGTAACCCAAAAGCCAACATGATAGAATATGCACCCTTCTAGGGCAGACCCACATATCTACCATCACATTTCCATGAGATAGATGGCACACCATGCTAGGGCATGCTCATGCTTGGTTGATCAAGCTTTTCATGTGTGCTACTTATGGAAAGAAACTTAGACTTAATATTTTATTTGAGGGGTTTTGTATTTATAAATACATATACTTTATCCAATCACCACATATATAGTACGTATCATATACATGCTATATACCACAACAAAACATGCAATAAACAAAAAGTGTTGGTTATGTCCAGCCTAATGTAATTCCTTGGAGCCATAAGGAATTACCACAACCTAGGTCTATATCACATGTAGAAATCTATTGTTGATGAAGATCTGTGCTTTCCAATCTGGGTTGATTGATTCAACCTTTGAACTGATCAATTCGCCTCCTGACCGGTCATTTGTTCATCTCACCGGTCATCTGGTTCTTCTGTCCACCATCTGTTGGCTCCTCCAATCGATCGGTTGGGTCCACTAGGAAATCAGTTCGACTCATCCTCCTCGGTCCTCCAGCCGGTTGGCCCATCTTCGAGTTAGTCGGTTAGTATTGTCAGGACATCTTTCTTCTTTTTCATAATGGGAAAGCAAACTATCTTACTATCACATAATTATAGAGAAATCTCGAGTTACATTCGAGGAGAGCAAGGGCAGGAAAGAATTAACTTTACATTGGGAAGATAATATAGAGGCTCAGTACACAGACTGAGATGAAATAGGATTAACCAACCACAACCATACACAAATAATAGGAGTTATTGGCCATAACTATGCTATACATCCACCATCAAAAATTTCTTTTAGAGAAACACATATAAATTATACATATATATCATATATATTAGTTTGGGATTATCATGGTATATGATTGGACAAGAAATTATTTACATCGTATGTAATAGTTGAATGACAAAACCAAAATTTGATCATATTAATTATCCCAAAATATAGTAGATTGATGTGTCTCTGATATCAATGTTAGAAAATAGGACATAAATATAGGCAGCAGAAACAAAAAAATTATTTCCATATTTCCCATAAAGCAGCGGATTGTGTCAACAACTATATAATAGAAAAGATAGTTTTGAGGATATACCTAGTCCCGGAGCAAGTCCAACAACATACTCCTCATTGTTATAGATGTTCAACTCTCATCTAGTTTCACTTGGACGGTATCTATGCAGCTCCTGGTCTTCACCATGGACAACACACTGGAAGAACGTCTGCAACGTCTCCTGCTCTCTTGCCACACATTGAAAGCTGATGATGTCCTCCTAGAGACTGGCAAAGGCCACCTCGCCTCTATGGAAGTCCACACAGACCTCCTAGAACTCCATGTTGTGTTACCAGAGACAACGGGAAGGAGTTGTCCCCATTTTTCAGTGTACTAGTTACTGACATGCTCTCCCACAACTGATCCTTAGTTATTCTCTCCCTTGCTATCCCTCCCTTTAGCAGGTAGGACTTGCTTGAGCTCTCTATTTATTACCACAAACAGAGAGGACAACAATTGTCAGGATAACTAATTCTCAATTGTGTGTCTTGGGAAGCCCCAATACCCCTCTATTTATAGTAGAGGCCAAGGTAAGCGTTCCCGATCAATGTGGGAGTAGAGGGGTTTAAAATCATGAACGTTCTAGAACATGTGAACTGCAAGACGGTTTTCTCGTAAAGAAAAACTGTCGTATCATCCACGACATGGTCGTTTCATGCAGTTTCCTATTCTGAATCAAATTGGCAATTTGAATCCAATTAATGCACAACATGAGGTGAGCACTAATCCTTGATGTAATCAAGTTTCCCCACGAACCGAGTGTCTCACTCACATGAGCTGGTTGTCTCATGACTACGAACCGATCATATCGATCACATGATTTAGTCGTCTTATGACCATGAATCGACTATATCGCTCACACGAGATGGTCATCTCATGACCATCACATGAGACGGGCGACTCACTCACACGAGACGATAATCTTGTGCCCCAATTCTGACAGAACTCAGCCAATTCAATTTCTAATCAGCCTGACACTCCAAATAGTCAGCCCAACACTTGAACTTGATGATTCTGAGTCCAATTAGGTGATCTATTATTTTATTGAATACCTAAACACCTTTAGCATTCAATCTAAACATAATTCATGAATATACTCCTTTAATACAGTTGTATCCTATGCGTGTGACCCTATAGGTCTAGAATTATGTTGGCAGTGAATGTCCATAACCAATTATGAAATCACAAGCAAAGAGCACTGCCTAGTCACACTAACACATCATTGCTACCCAAGTAATTCAGAAAGTTGGAGAAAAACTTCAACCTACAATTTGTGATGAGTATTATAGTGATTGTATAGTTCCTTTGTCTTTGATATCTGGATTGAACTTGAGGCATGGAATCATCATCCTCTCAACATTCAATCCATGTTCCTTGAACTAGAGCAGACTAACTGAGATGCATATGAGTTCACATATCACATATTGAACCACATTCATATGCTATACATTTCTCAGTATATCTTATTAAGAGATATTGGATATCAAACTCATGTAGGAGGGACAAATCCTATCTACATCACTCACACTTAGTCCCCATGTGTCAAAGATACCCAATCATCATCTTCATGGCAACCCATATTTCAGGATTATGTTTGATGATGTCAAAGTATACCCAACGACATGTGATGAGTGTAGTGACTTTAGGTCTAAGAACCACAATCACCACTATCACTATGCGAGATGACTCTCTGACTACCATTCCATGGTGTCCATGTATCACTCTCATGGTGGGTCTATTCTCTAACATGTATCTGTGTGAGTGACTTGATATCATATATCATGACTAATGAGACTCTGTCATCAGTCAACAAAAACTCTAGTCTTACGTATTACTGTTGTCTATTTTGCTTCCACAATAATATCTGACTGGGGACATAATAAGAATGTATGTGCTCTTATCATACATATGATCTCATCGTTCAGGTCCTCAACTTGAAGACATATGTCATTGAGTAACATCATTCTTTAGATATTTACTATGTATGTGTCATCATCTCATGATTGAGACAAACATAATATATGCAATTACCTTTATTATTATCAAATTAGTTATTTAATGACACATTCCAATCATCATATGATTGGCTGTTTGGGCATACATAGCAACAATTACATGTTGGGTAGTGTTAAAGTACACATAACAATATGAATATGACTGTTGTGACATGGCTTCTACGTGTCCTTCTCAAATGTATATATTCAATACAACTAGTTTTCTTACAAGTACCCATGTAGTAGAATGGATATTCAATATCATGACTAAAGAGACATAGTCATTATTCATCATAAACACTAGTCTTGTGCATTATTTTATCTCATAGAATCCACAAAAATAACCGACTATGGACATAACAAGATGTATACTCTCCATTCTACATATGATCTCATGTGCAATTGCTCAACCCAAACCATATGTCATCAAGTCAGAACATTCTTTGAACATTATCTTTTTTCATAACCTTAATACTGAAACAAACATGATAAGTTGAATTGCCTTTCATTAATAATGAAATGATATACAATATATTCCTATTATAATCATCACATGATGGATTTTAAGGCATACAACCAACAACTTCGTGATGCTATCAATCTTGGCATTGAGAGCTGTAACTGTGTCAATATTATTGATTCTCCTACCCTTTCTATGTGAACCTCTCACTGGTCAGTCGATAGACATTATTTCCAAAATATTTCATCCCCTACTTGACTTCTTCATTGGGAAGTTTCCTCCAACAACTACATCAATGGTGGAAGTGGTATCATGGAATATAACAGTACAGAAGGTGTTGATTTGTGTCCATTCAGCCAAGTTGAGGTGGATATATCTCCATAGAAGTTATTTGTATCTTACCCAAGAATCAAATAGTATCTTTCCATATTGTTGTAAGAAATGAAGATCTTATTCAAAATCTCATTTTTTTGCCTGGTGGAAAGAATGTGTCTAAAAATGTTGTTGAGAGAGCATTCCATGTTTGAATGTATCCTTTCTCATTTCTTGAACCCACATATTTCCTTTTCCCCTTAATGTGAAAGGGAAAATTCAATGTGTTAACCCATCATCATCCATTCCATCGATATCTATAGTGTCACTAAAATTTAGAAATTTACCTACATGAATATTTAGATTTCATGTATGAATCTAAAAAACCAATTTTACTACATCATGGCAAATAAATATGGGTCCAATGAAAAATGTGTAGCATCCCCAACTGGTCAAACAAGTTCTGAACTAGACACCTCATTAGGATGTGGGGAGGTTTAGTCAAGAAATTCTCATTTGACTACCATGGTTGCTGTAACATACAATTTTTTTTCTATCTAATGTAATTTTGAGCAACTTTGCCTAATTTCTTTGATTTAAAAATTGTTACCATTAAAGTCATACATATATTTTGCAATTTTTGAATATCTTAAGTTGAGTAATGAAATTTGCAATTATGTCTCACTTTGATCAATTTACTCCACATGGGACCTACAATTATATAATTTGAACCCCAATATGGATTTTTGGCTTTGAAATCACATAAAAGGTATTATTGATATTTAGATATGCATGTTTAATTAATTGTTTTAATTAAATATTTTAGACATATTAGACTCATGAATAGAGGGAGTTAATGTTTTTAGGAATTAGAATAATGTCAACTGAAATTGTGTTGAAAATTTAAAGAGAAATAAATCTTCAGATTAGAAGATAGAAAACTTTTGAGAAAACAACAATTTATGACAAAAAGGGAATAAAAGGACAAAATTTCTTTTGTTGGTCATATAGTCTTTGACTGTCTTCCACATGCACCCCGTGCTCCTAGGTGTTCTCTCACATGGAAATTACCTTTGCATTAGAGAAAGAAAAGGGAACATCATGCCATCTTCATCCCCCAAACCCCCAAATTGTTCGTTTTGGTTACACCTTCTATCACCCAGTGCCCCCCTCAATGGAAGACAAGGGAACCAAAATGTTCGAGGCCATTAATGGCTGGAAATTTGTATAAGAAACAAACACGATCTATCCTCAAGACCTTATGCTACACCAAGGAGTAATATAGGCGTTAATAGCTCCTCCCGAATGTCCTGATCAAGAACCCTAGTTTACTCATCTATAAATACCCCTCTAGATATGTTGTCGACAAACCACCCCTGCAACAGCTTTGACGATGCCCCCTTCTTATTCCTCGTACCATTGGACACTACCTCAACTACTTCTATGGGTCCTATAGAATTCAAGACACATGACCAGTTGTCCTTGGTCCATGAATTGGCCACACATGCATCCTATTCCCTTTCTCGACCTGATGTGTTTCCAGCCTATGCTGGACTGTAAATTCCAACCACATACCATGGCCACCATCTCTAGCCTCCTGCAACTTTGACCAACACCAACATAGCTGTAGTCATCTTCAGTCAAGACCAAGACTCAAGGGTAACACAACCAAGCTAATGTACATCACAAGTAACATGGACCCCGACCCCCCTGCTTTGTTTCTTCACTTCATGACCAACCAATACAAGGCATAACTTAGGAAATTGGTTAGAACACTAATTTTTTCCAATGAACAAAATTATGAAGTTTACACAAGATTAAATGATATAATTTTAGTACTACAAATCCATTTTGAGACTCTCCCTTCTTCAAACAAGAGATTTGCCTAATTCTTTAACACAAATCTTGAAATATGAACCTAAATAGGTAAATCATATGCAATGTGATACAAAAATGTAGATAACTTGGAAAGATATAGGGGAAGACTTAAGTCAGGAAATTCATTATTCTAGTCTATATTTGTTACATCCCTCTTCTAGCTTTGTTGGTAATCCTAGAGATTTAAGATAACCTTAATGCTTGTTGTGCTTTTATTAGTAATATATTACCTTGTACCAAATATTAACTTTGGTAATATCAAATACTTATTTTGACAAATCATAATCATGACTAAATCATACCTCAAAGATCCGAGTTGAAGTTGATGTAGAAGTGACCCATACATGTATGTGAGAGGAGAATCAATGAGACTTGAGGAAATAAATAAATAATAAATTTATTTGATAATTGTATCAAATTATATTTCAAGATTATAGAGAATTCAATTACAAATCCAATACAAAAAGAATCAAACAATTCAGAGCTAAAATGAGAGAGTTCTAACCTTTTTAGTAACATGTACATGTTCCCAGTGATCGCTGAACCAGCGAGCCCAACGACCGCTGAAGTCGACCCAACGGCCACCAGAAAAATCCAATGACAGCTGAGAATACCACCTAGGATAGAAAATCATAAAACAATCACAACTTGGGCTATATATATCTATTTTCAACAAAATGAAGTGCATTAGAATCATGATTCAATCCTCTATCATCTCAGTCCCTTTGGTTGATGAAAAGATGACATGGAGGGCAATTTATAGTGTGATGTTTGGTGAATAACATGAAGAGCAACAGAAATTGAAGGGCTTGCCATAGATTCATCTTGGTAAGTGGTTTTTAATTGTCGATCCTTCTCTTTGTGTTCCCTTACTCGAAATCCTTGATCCAACAAATGAAGGTTTGGGTTAACCTTCATTCTTCATCTTCTACCTCCAACATATCTTTATTTGAACCAGTAAACTTATTGAAAGGTTGTTTGGATGAGATTTTTGAGGTCTAAAGCATGGATCATACCAGGTTAGGGTAGATTTTGAGTTTATCTAGGCCAGAGACGATATCAGCGGGCTAAAACACATATCGTGAGTGGAAAAATCACCTTCTAATCCAAATTTTATTGCACATATTCAATTAATGTCTTCCCTATAGTTAAATCTTGATCCTTGATGATTGTGATTAATATGATAATTATACACAATTATTTTCAGTATTAGAAATACTTATTTGAATATATCTTAGTTTCATAATATCAAATAAAAAAATTGCTATACGAGTTGTTATGATGGGAAGGTGATGAAATGGAATAATTAGAGGCATCGGGGAAGCCAGGTTGCCCTAATTTAGAATTGAAGAATCGAACTATTATTTATGAGAACTCTGGAAATTGCTAGATGATTTGTATATTATTTTTGAGATGCGTAAATGATGAAAATAGGGTACTGATTAGTAACAATGATAAATCCTATTAAATCAACTAAATATTACTTGATAATAGATGCCCTGGACACTATAGAATCCTCACAGGAGGCTTGCACTGTGAGGAAGAAACACGATTCTTGAATGGAGGTCTCATGTAGGTCGAGGTAAGATGGAGCTTACTAGTTAGGTGTGGGGGTCTAGGTTAGTGAGGGCAGACTCCTTAAATGTTTGGTATCTAACATCAACCGGTAATGTTGGTGGTACCTGAGTTATGTTCTGTGCAATTAGTGGACATCTTTGGTAGGTTCAATGGTGCACAACAAGTCCGAAGGATTTGACTCCCTACGTGAGTACCCAGGTTAAAAGGAGTCTAAGATATCCGATCGCCCCCATTAGCCGCTGAGAGCCATACATGACGATGCCAACTGTAGACGCGGTATTGAGATTAAAGACTTAGAAACCTGGACATGCTTCTAAGTCCTATGTAGTGAGACCGTAGCTTGTTGTGATACTTTCACATGTTTTGGTACACCTCATGTGTGTCTAATGGAATAATAAATGGACTAAAAATCATGTGAATAGATTTACTTGTCCTTTTATTGATTTTAGTATATGTTCAACTGCCAGGATGAGTGATTTATAGTTTTAAGTTTCCATACTTACACACTTTGTATTTAAGTTCAGTTAATTGTAAACATCATAAATTTCTTGATTACATGTTGATATTCTACTCACTGAGCCTGTAGCTCATCAACCTACTGAGTAATTTTTTAGCCAAAGGACTATCTCTTCCTGAGGAGACAGAAACCCATTTTTATCAAGAGTAGAACAAAGGTCCCAAAGAAGTAGTTAGACTAGATAGACGATCTCTTATCCTAACTCAGGATCTTGTGAATGAGTGAGTGAGAAAAGAGAACAGTTGTAGTGAAATGTATGCGATGCATATTAAAGTGTGAAGCTTTTTCTTATATGTAATAGTTGAACTATGTTGTATCCTTAATGTTATGTTTAAGTGAGATATTTCCAGTTTACTAAATGTTGTTTCTATATATCTGAGAAAAGAAAAAGTTATGGCCGATTTTCTATAAGTAGCAAAACATGATGGTTAATAGTAATCCCTATTTTTGTGGGCCCTAACCCTGGTTAGTGGGTTCAGTTTGCGTCAACTCTTTGGTATCAGAGCATATGTTGAACCTAAAATGAGTTTAGGTTTGGGACATGGGCGATAAGAGACCAATAGGACTAGGATGCTTTCCTCTTTGAAACTGCAATTTTCTAATAGATGTGTTCTGTTATTGATATGCAGATGGAAGGAATAGGATGTGGACATCGTGAGGAACAAGCTGAGAGACATTATGGCCCTGAACCTCTAGCGATGAAGAAGATAATGAGGCAACAAGTATGTATCATATTTTTCTGGAGACAAAAGACAAATACAAGATAGACAAAATGTCTTCATCTTCTAGTAATGATCTGATGAGATCCTATGATCCGTTAAAGAATCTTGGTGGAATTGAATTCTCTAGAACAATAGATCCAATTGTGGTAGAGGTGTGGCTTTGACAACTGGAAAAGGTCTTTCATCTAATGGAGTTATCAAAAGACAAGCAAATAAATCATGTAGTCTATCTACTCAAGGGAGATGTTGAGTTGTGGTGGCTTGGAGTGCAAGATAAGAGGAGAAATATAGTGATGACATGGAGGGATTTTGTGGATGAGTTTCATCTTAAGTATTTTCCTCCTACTTTCTTAAGTGATAAGAATAAAAAATTGGAGAATATCAGACAAGGCAGTCTAATGATTGGTAAGTATGAAGCATGTTTACAAGATTGGCAAATTTCTACCCACAACTTGTTCCTAATGATGTAGAAAAGTGTAGAAGATTTCAACAAGGATTATGATTAGAAATTGGACACACTGTATCAGCTATTGGGCAGAGAGACAGAAAATTTTGGAGAATTTATAGAAGCAACAAGACGCAGAGAAGAGTCAATTAATGCTGATAGAAGTCTCAGAGCAAGAAAAGATCTGGAGATTTTAGTAGAGGAGGGTAGAGAAGTGGTGGATACAAAGGAGGTGGTGGTTTCTTTTCCAAGATAGGATGAGGACTTGGTTGTTTTGGGATACAAGGATCTAGTTCTTCATCCAGTGGAGGAAGGCCCAATTCCAATAGATGGAATACACCGCCCAAGTGGACACCTCCAACTAGGTCTTTAGGATCATCAATGTCAGTGATAGGTCCACAGAGATAGGATGCAACCATGTGTGACAACTAGATACACTCTAGACAATGTTGGGGAGTCACTACTCAAACGTGCTATCACTATGGACAGATGAGACACATAAAAGGGACTACCCAAAGCTTCAACATATTTCAGAACAAGGTTCACAATTATAGTTTCAGCCTCCATAGAGTTAGATTCCAGTTAGAGGGGCAAGTTCTTCAGTGTCTTTAGGTTCTAGAGGGGGAGCACCTAGTGTAACATACCGAATTCTGGACATTTTGCCTTTTAGCCCTCTTTCCCATCTTTTCCTTTCATTTCTATCCTCTTTCGCTTTTTTATTTAATTGTGGAGAATATGATGGTCTAATGAACATTTGTTCACCTTTTCTATCAATATTTGGGTTTATGCACACGTACATCATTAAAAGCTTAGAAATGGGCTTAATATGTAAAATGTCCACTTAAGTGATAAAAAGAATAAATAAATTCGTGCTAGAACTTTCTAGTGCTTTTTAGAATATGAAAAAGAAAGGAAATCCCAAAATATACATAAAGGAGATGATAAATGTAATAATTGGAGATAATATGGGATATAATGGATAAAAGGAGATAATGAGGAATATATTGTCCCAAAAATCATAAGTGGAAACCCACAAAGATAATTTGGATATCAATCTCATTTTCTTGAGTTAAAAGAAACTTAAGGGCCAAGTATCACCTAATTTGGAAGATAAATGCATATATTGATGTCTTTATCAAAAGAAAATAGGAAATCAGCCAATTAAGTGAAATAAAATATTTAATGTCCACAAATTGGAAAACTAACTCCAAATTTGTGATCTAAACATAGAAATAAGCCTTTGGGAAAATTTGCAACTAATTTGGATAATGTTTGGATCATGAGTAAAAATAGGAGAGAGAAAGTGTGTAGAATCTTCTATAAATTAAATAAATAAATAAATAATTTCAACTTTTAAAATTAATGACAAAGTCATGTTCTAGTCTCTTAGAGAGACTTTTGGGTGAAGTTTCACAAAATTTGAGGCATCTTATCACCACTAATGAAGGAGGAAAGAGAAAATGACATTTGAATTATTTAACCTACTAAAAGTCCCCAAAAGGAAAAACTAATTCAATATTTGGATTCTACGCGTCAAAATCAGTCAGAGTATAAATTTTGGTTAATTTTGGAAATTTTTTGAGCCTCCAAAAGAGGAGAGAGAAAAACATTAAATCACTTTAGTCGAATTTTAATGTAATAAGGATTATGTGTCACATGGCTTCTTGGTTTCTTCCGCGCGATCTAATGGTCAAGGATCCACGATGGAATTGGGGCCCACTGATCCAACAGTGGGCGTTCATCTTCTACCTTGGTCCGAGTCGGGAACAGTGAAGACTCTTGCGGATTTTTCAGATCCAAATGTCTCACTCGATACTCAACCAAATCAAGTGATTTTTGGTTCTCTAGATTCCTTTCTTCATTCCGCACATGATTATCTCAAAGTTTTCATGATTTGGTGAATATTTGAGGACTCCCCAAGTTGGCCGAATTCCCCTCTCTCATCCCAAGTTCGAAAACCCTAACCTAGACCCTCTTGCCTATAAATACCAATACCCCTAGCATCTCCATCGTATTTGCAACTCGACGCATTAGCTAATTTGGATTTTCATCCTTGTTTGACCCTTCTGTGAGCCTCTGAGGATGTTGACCTTGCGGCACTCTTCTCTCCCTTCTCTCTCCATCATCAGCGCAATCAAAGGTACCATCGAGTTTGTCTTTCTCTGAGCTTTCTTTCACATATATGCACATTGATTTTGGTGTTGTATGCTGATTTCGCCCAAACTCACCCCGAGCAAGCTACTCACAGAGTGCATCCATGGTGTGAGTTCAGGGAGGAGGATGACTCCCTACAATTTTACCAAACCCCCGATTGAGTCCTTTCTTAATGTGTTTTCACGTGAGGGAAATACCGTCTTTCGTTTTGTTTTGTACTTTGTTGACTCGACTCTGGTCCTGGTCACGCGAGCAACCAGCAAGGGCGGGCCACCTATTTGGCCATTTCCCATTGGGCCAAGTGGTGGACCCGGTCCCACTCCCTTGCTCTCTCTCACTGTCTCTGTTTTCAAACGGTGTCTACGTGGCAAGTAATCATTGGTCCGTTTTGGAAAATTCGTATCTTTTGATTCGTTGGTCAAAAAATAAAAGATATGTTCTGGAATCAGAAAAAGATGAGCTTTCTAATAAAAATATTTTTGATGCCCGATTCTATGTTTTTCAAAAAAGCATTTTTGAGAATGAATTAATTGGTTAAAAATCATCAAAAATGCATCTAAAACTCCATATCTTCAAAATACATAATATTATATGTCATTTTGATAAAAAAAACTCTAACTAAGACAATGGTGATGTTTTTAGAGTCTAAATCGGAGTTTTATGCAAACAATCCTAAATATGGGTTTTATTTACCTTTATGCATATGCAAAGCCCTAATACATGTTAATATGTTGAAAATAGGAAAAGTGGAACTTGGAATCGATTAAGTGGTACAAGTTGATAATTGGAATCAATATTAAAGGTATGTGCATCTTACACCTAAGTTGGAAATATTTGTGCCTTGACCTAATTTCCTTTGATGATGCTTTATTTGAACCCTACATCATATGCTCTTGATTCATTTTCGAAACTTGCCTCATAATCAGTTTTTGGAATATTATTCTTGGGTCTTGGTACCCCTTTTCCATGTTCTATTTAAATGATGCTATTACTTGCCATTGTTTCTAGCATGTTGATTTTATTAGACTAACTAACTATAGTAGTGGTACTTATGTACAACCACCCATAGTTGGACATGTATTTATTCACCCTGGGGAATGTCTTATTCTCGCCCACACATGAAATATGTGTAGGTGACTGGGAATGTGTTATTCTCCCCTCACCCTTTGGTTGAAGGTCCGGTAGGTGCCTCAACCCTACATAGTTAAGGTAGTCAATATTAATCACGCATGCAATTCTTTTATTATACTTTGTTTCTGACAAGTATCTATTGAAAGCATATTTTACATAGGGCCTCATTCTCTTGCTATCTTCATCTTATGATGAACACTAGCCTGTTTTTACATATTTTTCTTATCTTTCTATCCTAGAATAGTTTTATGACACATACTTTTTCTTCCTTTCCCTTTTGCTGGGTGCCTTCCCAACCACCCAGGTGATGAGAAAGTTGATGGATAAGACCTAAAGATCTTAGCTTTGTCATGGACTTAGTTAATGGAGTTGTTTCTTGCAGACAATACTGTGGTAGTTAGACTTCCCTCTATCTAGATCCTAGTTTATGTATGTTGATGTAACCCTAAAAGGGAGATTGTTGATGTATTTTTGTACAATTTTTTATGAAATTGATTTAGTCAGAAATTTTTATTCTGCTTCTTTCTAATGGTGTTTTGTTTACCATATTTTAGTAAGGAGGTGATCTCACATCTTTACAACATGGTATTAGAGCCCATGGTAGTCAGAATCTGGTTATTTCAGTTTTGTCTCCCAAATTAGAATCCCTATCTTACATAGTTCATGTAGGTGACATGTTTTCCCTAGAGTTGATTTATAGATGATGAAAGGTTGACTTTGGACCCTATAGTTCCATAGTAGAACCTTGATGAATAAAACCCTAAAATACTTATAACTAAAATATGCATAGCTTAATGTTGTTTAGGTTTACCTTTAGACAACTATTAGAGCATGAAGTTGAAGCAAAAGGTGTCTAGAAAGGATCAGGGTTTCGGGGGATGACAATATTTTCATCCGTGTGACTAGCTTGGTTTACGAGGACTCCTATGCGCATATGATACTGGCCTGGCCTGAGCTAATACAAATTGCCCAAAATAGTTTGCTTTTAGGTAATAGTGACCTTAGCTTCTATGTTGTATATCTTTGGGAACCTTAGGTTTCAAGTGTTTGATGACTTGTTTGAGGATGAATACCAATATAGTTTCCTTATGTCCCTAGAACATAGACTTTGAAGTTTGGGGTTAAGTGAGCTATCAGAGTGCGTAGTGGAAGCGTGATGGATCTTGTATAAGGTTTCGTTAGACTCATCCTTTAACCCTAATGTAGTTGTCTTGATAGGTCAAACCCTTTATGGGGTGGAGAATAGTTAAGTTTGATGATGTTGGGTGGTTAGATTTTGAGGATGAAATCTCTTTAGGGGGATGGAACCCTGTGACATCTTGAAATCTATCTACTCTATCTTTAGAAACTCTAACTCCATGAATAGGAGGATAGTATGCTTGGATCTATGGTCGTGACCAAACATGTAATAGTGGTAACTCTAATGTGCTTGTTTATATATTAATGAACATGTAATTGTCACCTAATGAATAATTCATATGCTTGAATCCTAATGAATATCTAATGCACATAATATGAATATTAATGCTAATTGTTGATATGTAAAATGTTGGTCATGCCATGAACCTATAACCTTAATGATATGATGAGAAAGATAATTGTAACCCAATGCATGATAAGGATGAATAAGTGAAAAATAATGGTCATGTTGACCTAAACCCTAAGTTGCAATAACCTAACCCTAATAAATGCATCCTTAATGCTTTTCATGATACATTAATGATGTTATTCGCCATAATCAATTAACATACTTTGATACACATAAATGATATATATGTAATCATCTAATCACATATTAATCAAGTCAGCAGTATGAAATGCATGCCACCTTGTTATCTAATACACACGTGATTAGTCACCTAATGTGAATCAATTCATCAATATGTAATATGTCTCACCTTGATCATTGAAATACATGTAATGGCTTCAATGTGAATATGAAGTGATTGGATTCACATAAACGCGCAAAATGAATAATATAAATGAATAATGATTAATGATGACATTAATGTGAGCAATAAAGATAATGTGACATTGTGACAACGTTAATATGAATATAGGTGACTAATGTGTCATTAATTGGAATAATTGTATGATTAACCACAAATTGGATAAAGTGTCTTATTTCATGTAAAATAATTTGTTAAAACTTAATGTGGTGATAATATAAGGATAATGAAGTCTAAATCCAAATTATTAAGGACAATCATCACATATAATAATGAATATTGAGATAATTGAGTAACCAATAATTGTGCTAAAATTCTTAGTAAGATAAATGAGAAGTATATATATGCAATGTTTCATGGATGATAATGAAATATAACCCTTTTTGTTCCCGTCAAGGCCCCAAGGTTCATGCGCCAGAGTTATGGTACCTACATCGTATCACCAGTGTATCGTCCGTTCGTGTTTGTTCCACATTATGCACGTCTTCCCAGACAATTTGAAGATTCTGCTACTGCTTCATCGACATTGGACATCTGCGTTCGTGCCGCGTTAAGTATGTAATCCAATGAAGATGACGTAGTGATGGTGTTGAGAATCGTCTACTCCAAGTGGCAAATTACTGCTACAGTATTCAGGTCCCATTTCAGATGTTCTTCATTCTAGATGCACTCCAAAAGACCTTCATCAAAGCTCGAGGATCTCCAGCCTGCAGAATACAATTTCAAAAAAGAGGCGCCATCGTGTGATTTAGGGGGAGTATCGTTTAAGGGGGGTATCAATCTTTTATATGGGGAGTGATATTTATCTTTTTTATCTTTCATTTATCATTTCTTTTATCGAGTCTTGTAACCTCCAAGCTTTGGACATGTGTTTCACCCATGCTCCAGCTTGAGGGGGAGTGTTAGTCTGTTAGAGAGTCTACATTAGCCTATTTAGTTAATAGGTTAATTAGTTAGTGGGCTTTTGTATCTCAGCCCGTTTAGATTACTTGCATCTTAAGTCTTAGGACGTCTCCCCTCTCCTATATAAAGGAGAGGACGTCCAGTCTTGTATTCATCCCATTGTATTCAATCTAATCTTATTCTTTACACTAACAATCAAAGCACACTTGCATGACAACACTCCAATTTAAACAGTGGTTTTTCGGACAATAAATATGGCTTCTAGCTAGATGTTTTGAGAATACCAGGCCTAGTCCTCTTCTACTGGCAGTGAAATATATTTTTATTATAAATTTTTCTAATATAAAATGAAGTGTCTACATCACGAGTAGTTAGTATTATTGGATATTAGTACTTAGTAATGTTATGTATGTACTTAGTTTTTAATACTTGGATATTAGTACTTAGTATAATTTTAGAAGTCAGTCTTAGATATTAGCACAGAATACTAAAATTTCAGTAGTTAGTAGTACTTAGATATTCATACTCAATACATTCTTTGTGGGCATGATAAGGTACTGTTTCCAAATGATTTTCATAGGTAACTCTCTTAAATATTAATATCGGGGTTGTCAGACTCGAACCGGTCAGTGAACCGGTGAGGCCTCTGGTTCACGGTTCAACCAGTGGTCTGACCGGTTCAACCGGTGACGTCAACATGACGTCACTAGTAGTTTAATAATATATAAATGTCTTTGATACTCATGAAAATTATCCCTACAAAAGTTATGAAACATGAATAATAGCATAATTCCTCACAATAACTTGATAAAAAAGACCAAATAACAATATTATACTATTCATGGACATTTATACACCAGCATTTATATAGTATTCAATGTTAAATAACATAAAATAGCAGCAACAATGCATTTCCTTGCTAAATGAGAGAACCGACCGATTGGGCAAAAACCGGACCGGTTCACCGGTTCACCGGTTTGATGCCGGTCAGACGTCATTTCCGGCTTTTAGAGGAAACTGACCCGGTAGGGTGACTGGTTCCCCGTTCAACCGGTTCAACCGGCCGGTCCGGTTCGGTCCTGATAACCATGATTAATATTGAGGAGCTAAACTGTAAAATATAAATAATTAGATATTACTCAGTAAATCCTAATAAAAAATAGACTACTGGCGTTATTTTGGCGTTATTTTGAGGTACTCGGGAGCCTTCCATTTATCCCGTCCTCCTTGTGCAAACAAACAAAAAGGATTACAATTACAAATGTAATCCACAGAATTGAATATAGTAGTACTACTACCATTCCAATTTTATCCAATTAAAAACTGATGATCATGGTATTAGGAGGCCTTTCATATCCTTGAGAACCCGTATGGTTTTTAAGGTGCTATTTGTCTAACCGATCTGCTGTTTGGTTTGCCTTCCAGTAATAAATGACGCTTCAGCCTCCCAGCTCCTCTTCAGCAGGTTCTGATTGTGAGAATCCTTCAGGCAACGGCTGGAGCATCATTGGCCTCACCGTGGATAAGTTTCACTGCTTTAAGGCAGTCAGGTCTCGATCTTTACCTTCCCATAGCCCTCTATCCAGATCTCCTCCAGCGCAATTTGAATAGCCGTTAGCTCTGGTTTCTAGAGTGAAGTAGTATGGATTTGCTTGTCCCTGCCTGATAGCCAAATTACCTTCCTCATCTCTGACTGTTATAGCTGCAACGGCATGATGCAGTTTCTTATATGCGGCATCGGCATTGGACCATTGCTCGTAGGCTTGTTTGTCTTTGTCATTTGTCGATGTCACTGGGAACTCTAGCATCGGAAGAGATATGAGTTGCGCCCTTGGGCTTTCACGTAGAGTTCGAATGATGTCGACTAAAGGTGGTAATTTAATCCATCAAGTTTCACGGTCGTAACACACAAGGACCGTGGAGGATCTGTAGTCGTCATGGAAGCCAAAGTGATAACGCACACAGGGATGATCTGAGAAACTCACAGTGGAGCAGCAGTAGAATAAGATGAGCAGATCTGAAAAACCCTCTTAGGGGCAGAAGAGCGCACTAGTAGATCTGGATCGGTAGATCCGAAGAAACCCGCAAAGGGGCAATAGGAACCAGCAGCAGATCTGGATCATCCGGTTTGAGAAACCCGTATAGGGGCATAACAGAAGAGAAAGACCTACGCCCCCACAGGGACAGAGTTACTATACCATGAGGTGTAGGTAGGCAACAAGGATAGTCCTTTTAGATCTTCAACATGCTATTGTTAGAAAGTACCGAGACACATGGAAGAAGGAAGATGAACGAAGGAGGTTTGGTTGGAGGGTTAACGGGTAGTAGCAAGTGTATGTATGGGGTGCGGGTTGTAAAAAAAACAAGTATGGGGGGTTGTTGGGTGGTGAGACTTGAAGGAGGTAACGAGGCATAATGGTGTGGGGTTGTGGGTGGTGGCGCCAACAACAGTTAAGAGGGAGGTGATGTATGACAAATTTGGCTTTATTTTATTTGTTTTGCTTTATTTCTATATTTAGGGACCTAAGTGTAAATTATCTAGTTAATGTACTTAGTCGTAAATGTTTTATGCTTTTATTAATTTTAGGTTTTATTTAATTCGGAATTTTGTTAAATAGGATTTTATTTCCATTACTTGAGGGTCAAGTCATGTAGTGTTATAAAAGCCAGCCTTGGGGCCTTTGTCCAGGCAATTGAATATGAATTCAGTTTTGAAAATTGTCGTTTATCTTCTTCTTTCTTCTTCATCAAGATGTGTTCCACATCAAGTGGTATCAGAGTCAAACCCTAAATATTAGGGCACTGACTCCTCTTCCCCCTCGGTTTTCTTTTCTCTTTCATCCTCTTGATTACTATTCATTCGAAGAACAGTAAATTTCCGTTGTCTTTTTTCACCCCTCTACCGCTTCCGTAAATAGCCACCACTCCTCATCCATCGTTCACCCCAGTCGTTCGCCCTTTGCTCCACACAGCCCCACTTCCATCCATCCCGCTAACCCATGTACGCCACCATCAACAAGAGTGCCTCCTTAAGGCCCGCTCGACTGAGATCACCCCGTCCATAGTACGCCTGCCCCCGCTCGACCGAGATCTAGTTCTTCCGCCAACTCCCCACTCTGCACCAACTTCCAATCACCATCATTAAAACCCCAACTCTCGCACCACCTTCTAGTAGTTTCCCCACCCCGTTCACATACTGCCGCAGGGGTCGATTTGGCATCACGCATTTGTCAACCACCGACATCCGTCTGGTTCCCTCCGCCCGACAGTACGAGCAGGCAGCGGAACAGCCATGCAAACTCTCCAATGGCCCCGCCCTCTAGGCCAACACCCGACACAACCGTTGTCATCTTCGCACAGCCGCATAGCCGTCATCTGCTGAAGGCCAATTTGTGATCAACTCAGCCTCCACGCTCCTCTGACCGCATCTTTACGCAAGCCGCTCAACACTGCCCTTACGGCATCTATTCCATCACTCTTCCGGCATCTAATTGCGTGCCCCAATAGATAGGTTGCTCCCCGCCTAGCAACGACGCCTATAGCAACCATCAATCGGCGTCCGCACTGCTAGTAAGCAACCTCGAAAAGACTACAATTCTCGTGCAATCACAAGACAAAAATTGAGCCTAAGGATGCACCTCCTTCGAATGACCAAAGGCACAACAACACATACGAGGTTGATGAGAAAGATGATGTAGATGCACTCCCTACTCGTGACTTAGCAACTGACAAAGACGAATCTGAGACAGACCTCCACTACCTCCAGTAAGGGATGGCGTCACTAATCCAATCCGTATGGATCTTGTGCCCATGCATTCCTCGATGCCTCCTTTAGCGGATGATGTCAACCTTGCACCATGTCGATTACCAAAGTCCTTACCATTTGTCGCATCCAACGACATCTATGCTCTTCCTGTTGATGATGGCTATACTACCACCTTGTGTCGTCGATGCTTGCAGATGCTCTGAAGATAAAGTCTACTACTACGTGAACATTGTGGTGTGCTTGAGGTTGATAATACCAAACTTTGATTGTCCGACGTCCTCCGATCCATTTATCCTACCACCGACCACTTTTGGGAGAGCCTGTGTAGGATAGGTACCTGACTCACTGGTGGCTCATTTTTTGAACCCCGGGGGAGTTGATGTAGGATGAATTAGGATTTATTTTATTTGTTTTTGCTTTATTTCTATATTTAGGGACCTAAGTGCAAATTATCTAGTAAATGTACTCAGTCGTGAATGTTTTCTTCTTTTCTTTATTCTAGGTTTTATTTAATTCCGAATTTTGTTAGATAGGATTTTATTTTCATTACCTAAGGTTCAAGTCATGTAGTGTTATAAAAGCCAGCCTTGGGGCCTTTGTCTAGGCAGTTGAATATGAATTGAGTTTTGAAAATTGTCGTTTATCTTCTTCTTTCTTCTTATTCAAGATGTGTTCCACATCAGAAACTGGTAGGGGTGGCGGCGGGAGCAGGAGGGTGGAGGGGTGGCAGCGGAATAGGTGAAGGAGGGGTGGGTGGTTTGGCGGAGAATGAAGGAGGGTGGGGGTTTGGAAGCGGCGGCGGGTTGGGAGGATGGGGGGCAGCAGGGAGATGAGGGGTGGATGGGAGGGGACGGCTTAGAGGAGAGGGGTAGTAAGCATTAGGGTTAAGGTGGACTGAACACGTCTGCTACCATATTGAATAGAAAAGTCTTTATTTTATCACATACAATGCTCTCTCTTTTATATGATAAGAGAGTAAGTGGGAACCAAAATTAGGCAATATGGAATAAAAGAAGAGACAAGACTAAAGCACATAAAAAACACACAACATAGCATAACACATAAAGTAAATATACTAATAAGTACCATGCAGAGAGAGGATGAATCTGGGAGCCATCAGTTGTTTCTACCTAGGCATAGACGCATCCAATGAAATTTGATCCTCAAAGAAATTGTCAAGGACAAATGTAGCATTTCAAGTATATTAATCCAAGAACGTCTCTTAACAATGGCTCCTAAAAAAAGCCACTAATACCATGCAACGAGAGACTAAACCTGTGTATCATTAAATAGTATGTCTAAGCAGAGACATTGTACAAACCAAAAATAGTGTGATTGTCAAGGATGAGTATAAGATTCTGGGTACATTATTCTTAGGGACATCTTACAACATTGCATCCTAAAAACAATCATTAGTACCATGCAGATAGAGGACTGCTATCCTTCACCCCAAAAAATATTACATGGGCTTAGAAAATACCCAGGATGTACCACAAACTCAGGTATGTTTGATAGTAGATCTATATGATGCTACAATTATTTTGTCTAGAGTAAGATAGAACTGTCCAAGATTCTAAGTGTGCAAATCTTCTTTTAGTTTTGTTTTGATGATAGGCTTCAATTAACCCAAAATGGAATTTCCCATCCCCTACTATGCTATCCTTCACCCCTAAAAATATAACATCGGCTTGGAATATCCCCAGGATGTACCACAAATTCAGATATGTTTAATAATAGATCTATATGATGCTACAATTATTTTGTCTAGAGTAAGATAGGTCGTCCAAGATTCCAAGTGTGCAAATCTTCTTTTAGTTTTGTGTCGATGTTAGGCTTCAATGAACCCAAAATGGAATTTCCCATCCCCTACCCATGTATGATGTGCTGGAATGGGGAGGAATCCATGGCTCAAATCCTCACACTATGTATGGCCTAGTAAAAGAAATATCATGCAGAAAATATAAAAGTATGTAATTAAGAGACAAATAACTATCAATTCAATCAACCTGTGATTACATAAGTTCTAATTGCTATTTTATCATGTAAGCTTGACAATATCTCCAACAGGAAAACACCATAACAGCTATTGCATTCGTTTTAGGGAATAACTGGAGAGTACAAAACCATGGACTATTTAGCTATGGTTATTATATATCTAAAAGTATCTGGGAAGAGTTTATTGTGATGCTAACATGTGGTTGTAAAAATATATTCATGGATATCCTTGTTCTAGGTCAATTAATCAATAAAAAATCCTTATGATGAAGATGTTATCAGAAAAAGAGAAAGTTGTCTAAGCCTAATAATCCATGATAGAGCATTAATATAAGCCTAAAAGTTTAATCTGTCCCATATTGTAGCAAAGAGCCGATGAGACTTCATACTTCTTTGATGAGATATGGTTGATGTGAGAAGGGATGTTATTTCGAGGATTGAGTATGTCTTGAAGACCATTCATAGCTCTTGCCTCTCCCTGGTCTTGTTAGATATGGATGTTTGATCTTATAAGGAAAATCCAATATTCCTCGTGTGGTGTGAGGATTTTGTCTAGATTCCTTTTATTTTGGATCCAAATCCTACTTTAGAGCCTTATGTCCTGACGTGAACGGATGGTTGTGTTGTCGTTCAACGATGGCTGTGTTTTCTAAAATATTTGTGTACCTAAATT
The DNA here is from genome assembly GCA_963693085.1 of Alisma plantago-aquatica. Taxonomy (NCBI): domain Eukaryota; kingdom Viridiplantae; phylum Streptophyta; class Magnoliopsida; order Alismatales; family Alismataceae; genus Alisma; species Alisma plantago-aquatica. The sequence continues at coordinate 459,451,531 of OY856414.1, forward strand.
TTTATTATTGTGGATACCAAAACAACATCATTATCCAAAACCAATGTCATGGATTTTTATAACCAAAAGAATGCAGGGAGCCGAAGGGACGCATTATTTAGCCACACCCCTTCCTCTGTCATTGCAAAGGGAATTTATAAAATACATTTAAGAGAGAATATTGGAGGTTTACCAGAACTTTTTTAAAGAGAAAGATTGATTCCTCAAAACCATAATGCTTCTACAAGAAATTTCAATCACATCTAGGTACAATATAATCAGCTTAAAAAATATCTATTTTGCAAGGAAACTTGGATCGAGAAAACAAGAGGTACTGGTCCTACACACCCTCTATCATACCACTGCCTCATGACACAACGTGAGGAAGATTCATCAACTGCTAGGGAAAACTAGGGGAAGGAGATTGTAGTGGGGCCTAGGAGAGTGTGAAGATAGTCAAAACACTAAAAATCCCTCCCCAAGCCATAGGCAGTAGTAAGAAAGGTTGTTGTGGTTCGGTTTTCTTAAGTTTACAAGTGGTTTTTTGAGTTGACAATCACTCCTAGCCCTAGGTGTGTGGTTGAGATCCTGACACAAAAATCATGGAAAAGAACATCAATGTTCATAGGAGGCGTCATCTAAGCCTTATTCCCAATCATGTTGGGGTAGGCTAGTTTCGGAAAAGGGCATTCAAGAAAATGTACCATATACTCCGTAAAGGTTTCCGTCCCTAAACAATCTCACAAACAAGGTTTTAAAAAGCATGAAGCGGGAAGCATGCGGATGGGACTTTGTAGCCGATTAATTGCCAGGTGGGCGATTAAGCGGGAGCTTTTTAGAAAAGCAGATTTCCAATTCCTATAAACTTTTATGCAAAATTACATAAATGTGTATATAAATACTATATTTTTGAATTTTTTTACATATCTAAACATTGTACAAGACAATATAAAACACCCAAATAGTTTATAACACAACTATACAATAATGATTGTCATAGATAAAGCACCCTACACACAAAATAATAAGTGTACATACAAGATGCAACAACAATTTTGTATCACATGTTTACATAGCTAAACGGTAAACAATAAACCTATCATAGCTAGCTTACAAACGTATCATTACATTTGCACATTATCAAATAGTCATACATTACAATAGTACATTTAATCAAAGTATGCATTCTAATTTTAGATTATAGTTACCTATAATATACTTGGATACATCACAAAAGTACCATATCATTACAGCTTACATACAAAGTATGCATTCTAAATTAGAACTAGGTATATCATAGAACATTTAATGTATGGTATAGAATCACTAAACATCAAACACATGCTACTAGTACCTCGTAAGTATCTGAAGATCCACTTGACTTTACCAAGGTTTGAGAGAAACCTACTCACAACACCAACCACATGAGCAATGTCTGGACGAGTACATACCTTTGTGTACATCAAACTCCCCATAGAAGAAGAATAGGGAATTTCATCCATATCCTCCTTCTACTCATCAGTAGATGGACATGAATTATTACTTAGCTCAAAATGACCTGATAGTGGAGTACTCATAACTTTACACTTGGTCATGTTAAACTGCTCCTGAATCTGTTCAACATAGCTCTCTTGTAACAACCACAACTTGTTTTGCTCCCTATCATGTGTAATCTACAACCCCATAGTATGTTGTGCTGGTTCCAAATTCTTCATCTCAAAGGCTTTGGAAAGCTCTATCCTTAGTTTTTAGATCAAACTGACATCCTACCCCACTAACAACATATCATCCACATAGAGTAGCAGAATAATGAACTTGCCATTGGGACACCTCTTGATGTAAACACATAGATCTGCACTTGTCTTCGGGTACTCATGACTCTACATGAAAGAATCAAACTTCTTGTACTACTGTCTAGGAGTTTGTTTCAGACCATACAAACCCTTCTTTAATCTGCAGTGTAAGTGCTCCTTCCCCTTGACCTAGAAACCTTCTGGATGCTCCAATAGATCTCCTCAACTACATCATTGTGAAGAAATGATGTCTTCACATTCATTTACTCAAGCACCAGATCTAGGCTAGAAATCAAGCCTATAACCAATCTAATAAAAGTCATTTTCACAATAGGAGAAAATATCTCATCAAAATCCACCCCTAGTCATTGACCAAAGAACTTGATAACTAGTATGTCCTTGTATATGACATCCTTATTGCTGCCATCTCTCTTCACCATATCAACTATACCATTGTGTTGTGGTGTGCCGACCTCTATCCTCTCATGTCGTATGTCGTATTGTACACAATAGTTTTGGAACTCCTTGGAGATGTACTCTTTTCCATTGTATATGTAAAGACATTTCAGCTTTTTCTCTATCTCCCGCTCCACCATGACATGAAATTCCTAGAAATACTAAAAGACATGATCCTTGGTCTTCAACAATAGATCCACACCTTCCTAGATGCATAATCAATGAATGTGATAGAATACCTATTTCCACCTAGTGAAGTCACTTCAAATGGACCACATATATTCGAATGAAATAACTATAGGCATCCACCTTTACCTTTGATCTTGTCTTGAAAGAAACTCATCGATGGTTTCCCGTTTGACATGAATCACATTAGCTGAGACTGGTGTCCTTGCCAAAAGAAATTAGCCTCTACTTTGATAGCATCTACAAGTCTTTCTCACTCATGTATCCTATTTGTCTGTGCCACAAATCTTCATGGTGATCCTGAACTACATGTATATCACAGTTTTTGAACACTTTAAGTTGGTCTTGTACAATGTGTGACTCAATTTTCCCTGTACAATAACCAAATCCCCCTTGCTGGTCTTGCATTTTCCACCAATAAAATCCAGACAACATCCTTCTTTATCAAAGAAAGAACCATATATTAAACTTAGCCGCAAATCTAGAATGTGATGAACATCTTTGAGTGTGAGCATACAACCGACACTTGTCAAAATGCAAATGTCTCCAATATCAATAATTCTAGTGAAGCTAGAGTCTCCCATATTCACCCTCCCAAAGTCTCCCTTCATGTATGAAGTTGCTAACTCCTTACTAGGTGAAGCATGGTAAGAAGCTACAGGATCCACCACCCACTGAGAATCATCATCCTCAACATGCGAACACTGCTCTTGGATTGTCAAGATCACATAGTTGTAATCGTCCCTATCTTCTGACATTATTGCTACAGTATTGTTATCATCATCCTTCTTGTCTTCAGCTTCAAACCTACATTTCCTTTTACAAACCTTTCAATCCTTCTTGAAATGACCTGGCTTCCCACAATGGAAGCACCCTCTACTCTTTGACTTAGATCTACCATGAGACTTCCCATGATCATGGGACTCACTATAGCTTCGAGATCTACCACGGTCTCTTGCTCTGTTAGTGCCCCTGCTATCTGTGAAGCACACCTCTAGCCCACTGTCTCCTAAGGCTCGCCATCGAGTCTTTTCATTCAGTAGATTTCTCCTCACCTGATCAAGTGTCATCTTGCCTTCATGTGCAAAATTGTTGACCATCACAATGAGCGTCTCCCAACTATCAGGTAACGAACCTAGAAGAAATAGAGTTTGAAGTTCATAATCAAGAATCATCTTCATGAACCCCAATTGATTTACAAGGCTTTTGATTCATTCATGTGCTTGAAAATGCTAGTACCATCATGATACTTCAAGTTCACCAACTTCCTGGTCAAAAAAGCTTTATTTGTGGAGGTCTTCCACTCATATAACTTGTTGAGCTTTTCTCACAGATATTTGACATTGGTCTCTTCTGAGATGTGATGGAACACAGAACTATCGACCTACTTTCACACTGTTCCAAAAGTCTTTTTGTTTAGTTTCTTCTGATCTACTTTAGAAATATTCCCTGGCTTTTGTCCCTATATCCAATCATACAAATCCTTACAATAAATAATATTCTCCATCTTAGGTTTCTAAATGTGCCAATTTATGCTCGTCAAATTTAGGATCGTTGTATCATCATCCTTCCCCATCTCGATCTAGATTTGCCCAAACCTGGGCTCTAATACCATTTGATAGGTCTGTTTGATGGGAATATGTGCTCGTATGCTATGCAACTAATATACAACAAGAAAGAAATATATGTAGAAGCATTACAGATGAGTGTGTAGACCTAAGAATAGAACCACAAGCAGATAGAAGAGAAAAGGACCAGATTTTCATGAAGAAAACACTCACGATGTGTGAGAGAAAACCACGGGGACAACCACTGACAAATCTACTATAAGAACCAAACATACAATTTTTTACCTCTCGAGTTTTGACCCAAACCTGAGATAATATAACAAGAAGGAGAAATAAGAATATAACACACCATAAGGAGAGGTCCCTATAATTTTACTACTCTAGAACTTCCCACAAAAACATACTCTTCCATAAAGTGCACTATAGTAGATGGTCCAAAGAAGACACCCAGATGCCTTGGCAGTCGTGCCCCTACTTCCTTCTTTCTTCCCTTTCTTTTTATTCATTCTCCTTGTTTGCATTTCCACCCACCTCCACAAAAAAACCCTACCTTTTTTTTTCTATCCTAGCGGCTGCCTTTTCTACCTTTGGCTTTAGCTTCCACCATTGGCGATTGACGACTTCCCCCTAGTTTTGATGGCTGCGGTACTAGGAATTAGCAGTTGTGATTGTTTATATACAACCATGTGCAATAGAAGTAGTAATTCCCTAATGGGATTTGGATTCCAATTGGGATGGAAAAATAATAGCCCCACAAAAAGGAGATATACCTTTATGATATGGCTAGTCTAATGATACCTTCTAAATTTATTATTGCTTGAGGTATCAAACATTGAGATGTTACTATCTCCCTCACTTATATTCTTGACGTCCTCATCAAGGCTAAAAAATATGACATCATAATCACTTCCACATCTCAATGCAGACCCATAAAGGCTCATGTACACCCAACATGGGAATGCACGGGTACCAGTACAAGGGTGGCTCATATAGCATTGTCAGGGTCATCAGATTTATCGTCTGAGGATGTGCTATTATTGGAGTCAGCCGAAGAGTCAGAATCTTCATCTTCATTTTCTTCTTCATCATCTCCTTCGTCTGCATCCTTGTCTGTTGGCTTCTTTGGTGGAGGCTTCTTGCACTTACAGTGGAGTGCTTGTAGCTCATCGAAAGCCACTTGCGTATGCTCATGTGTTTCAAGCAAGGCATCGTGGGCTTCCTTAAGATCTGAAAATCGAGCCTCGGCGGAGAGGAGTCGTGCAGAGAGATCAGTTACTTGAGTTCTCAATTGGTTAATTTCATTGTTGGATGACTCCTTTTGCCGGTTGTTTAGCTGTGTGAGGGTGGTGCAGATGTCATCCAAGCGCGTGCTTAAAGTAGTTTGTTGCTGCTTAAGCTCGCACAGAGTTTCTGGCAGGGGTTGATTCTGTGCAGAAATCCTATCGAACCGCTTGACCAGATTGTCTTGCTGGTCTTTCACTTCAAGCACCAACTTTGGCAGTTGTTGCAGGCGGTCGTCGAGGCGGTCGACTTTCATGGCCGCTGCTTTCTGCTGTTTGTGGATGCTGGAGATGATACCTGGTAAGGCAAGGTTTTATGCGTCGATCTTGGCGACCTGTGTAGATAGACCCTGCACACAAGAAAAAATAGATTGTAAAATGTTAGAGAGGTCGGTGAGGAGGTTTCGAATAGCGTCGAATTGACGTCCGAATTCCTCACCGATGTTTGTGAAATGGACCCCATATGTGGAAGGGTGGTGTGGCTAGGGTCGGGGTGGAAACGTGGTAGTGCCTTGCGAAAGAGGCACTGCTGATGGTCCCGCGAACTGCGTGGTGACCGTAGATGGAGTCATCAACGGTGTCGGGGTGGTGGTGGATGTGGAAAATGGTGATTGTCCGGGTGAAAATTGTGGGAGCGAAAAGGTTGAGAAGAAAAGGGTGGTGATGGGAGCGGAGTAGGTGAAACCGGGTGTTGGAGCGGAGAATGAGGTGCCCATGGAGAAAGAGGGTGAAGTGGAAGATGTGGATGGAGGAGTTATTGTTGGGATTGTTGTGGAGGAAGGTGGGAGGGTGGTAGGTGGTGGTATAGTGGTGGATGGTAATGTGGTGGGGGTGGTGAGCTCATCTTGTAGGCTCATGATGAATGAGTCTAATGATGAGGTATTGATTAGTTCCTCCGAGTGAGGGCATTCTGTCTCCGGTTGTAGCTTTGATGTTGGTGTCCCCGACAGCTGTGGTGGTTGTAGACGTGTCTTAGACGGTCGCTTTACTGGTATTTTTGTTACCCTGGCTGTCGGGACGGTAATACTGAGCTCTGTCTGACCCGCTTTAGTCTTCTTCTCTTGTATTTTGACCGAAGCCAGTATTTTGGTAAGGTCTTCGTCAGTGAAGAGGAGCTTTTCTTTGTCATAGTCCGCAAGCTCCGGAAGCGGTAGCAGAGTTCGGGAAGATCGTACTGTGGGGCAGAAAATGTAGTATAATTTCACATCCTTTTCTTTGATAACAAAAGAGTTCCTCAAGGTTTGCTCGTTAGTAAGGATGTCACCCTTGATCTGCGTTCATCGAGGGAGCAATATGCCCATCTTGAGATATTTGATGATGGAAGTTATGTGCCCGCCCATGCAGATTTCTTTTCCTATGGCGTAGGCTGAGAATTTTTGTATCTTGTGCCGGCCAATGTTGACCGGCATTCCATGTAGAATGGACCATAGAAGAAAAAGGTCAGCGATTATAACATTTCCTACCTCCGTTCTGGGGAAGAGCGCACCAGTGAGAATTTTGTGAAGCGTGCGCACGAACCCGGAATGGATATTGGAGGCTTTGCATGTCTTTGCTTGATAAGCTGGGATCCCTGTTAGGGTTTCCAGAAGCTGTGTCTATTGAATTTGGAGTTTTCTGTACCTACAGCTTTGGCCTTTTTGAGCTGCTCCTGGTTGTCTATGAAAATTTCATTCAGAAGATTTTCTGTTATAACAACGTTATTTCCAAAAAGTTTTGTGACCATCCAGCTGTCACCTCCGTCCCGTGCACTGTGTGCAATGTCCACCGCTTCTTTGGTGAGATGTGTAAAAAATTATGTTGTGGGTTCGACATAAGAAATTTCGGGGACAAAGCACAGTATGGAGAGATTAGCATTGTCTAGCATGGTGAGGATTCTGTCATAGATCCCCATCTTGAGCAGTACGCTTGAGCAGACATACTTTGTTAGTTTTAGTATTTTGTCGATGGAGGGGAGGGTGTGGATGTAGAGGTTTTCTGGTTGTGGTGCGGTGGTGGTGAGTACTGAGAAGACAAGGGTAGTGGTGGTTGCAGGAGCGGTGGTGGTTGATGGGATATGGTCTGCTAGGGTTTGTTCCCTAGTAGTGGCGGGACATACCTATTTTCTTGCCCACTTTTTTGGGGGTTGTTCGGTCGCAGCTTCTTGAACCTTTCATTTCGCCTTGGTCTTTTCAGCTGGGGATTCTTCCTCAGAATGTGGCTCGTATTCAGAGCCTTCATCACTGGAAGAAATTTCTTCCACTTCTTCTTCAGGTTCCTCAGCTAGACATTTGTTGATGCAGTCGATTTCACACAGGATCGCTATGATGTTGACCTTTGGTTGGGCCTTTTTAGTCTCGTTGTAGTTATCTACGATCTTTTGGAGCTTGGCTTGGTCCTCTATCAGTTCCTCTATTGTCCAGAAGGGATTGTTAGCAGTTCCGGCCATATCTGAAATTTTACAGAAAACCATGTGTTAGAATGTTTTAGATTTGCAATGATAATAAATTTATTAGAATTATGGTGTTCACGTGTTAATGTTTTTGTTTGGGTTTTAGGTTTTAGCGGAATTCAAACAGAAAAAACGGTTTCGGGACCGTTTGGCTCCAAACGGTTTCGGGACCGTTTGGCTCCAAACGGTTTCGGGACCGTTTGGATCCAAACAGTTTCAAGACTGTTTGGAAGGTGTAACGCCGTGGGCGTAGTGGATGGTGGAGAAGAAAAAACGACAGAGATAGCGATGGCGGCGGCGACGTCGGTAAAGATGATTGCGGTGATGGACAAGGCGGCCGCGTCGGTGACGTAAACGTCGGCGATGGTAGGAATGGAGGTAGTGCAAAGACGGAAGCGCCGATGATGTGGCATGCTAGTCTACCTTGCAGCTGCGGGTGAAGATGACGACGGTGATGCGAGAGCGGCAGTAACTGAGGTGCAGTTGCCGTGAAGACACACGGGAAACTGGAGTGACGGTGGCGGAGAGGACCTGCGTCGTGAGCAGCGCGGGAACAGGAGTAGGGGATATGAAACAGCACGCGTGAGGGTTTTAGAAATCTCGAGAATCTGAAGAAAGAAGAAGGAGGGGGTTATATTTATAGGAATCGGGGGTTGACCCTAAAAATTCCCCAGGTCAAACAGTTTGAGACCGTTTAGGCTCCAAACGGTTTCGGGACCATTTGGTTCCAAACGGTTTCGGGACCGTTTGGCTCCAAACGGTTTCGAGACCGTTTGGATCCAAACGGTTTCAGGACCGTTTGGCTCCAAACGGTTTCAGGACCGTTTGGGAAGGCTTAGGTTTTTTATTTTTATATTTTTATGTTTGTTTTGGTTATGTGAGTTTTTATATTTTCAGATGATAAACCTAAGGTAAACAAAGGGATCAGAAAACAAAGATAAAAGAGAAACGGGGATACTCAGATCTTGAGTTGCTTCCCAAGTAGCACCTGGGTTTTACATTGCTGGCTCGACGAAACTTTGATTTTGTTATGGGGATACTATGGGGTCTCTGATTTCAATGGTCTGTCTCGGAATTTTGTCTGCAGGAGTATAGTATTTTTTCAATCTATGGCCATTGACGGTCCTTTCTCCTCCATTGTCGTCAATAATTATGATGGCTCCAGTCGGGTATATGTGTTTGATAGTAAAGGACCCAGACCACTTTGTACGAAGTTTCCTAGGGAACATTTTGAGTCTGGAGTTAAAAAGAAGGACTTTATCTCTGATGGCGATGTCTTTTCTGTTTAGATGGCCATCGTGCCACATTTTGGTTTGTTCTATGTAAATCCTGGCACTTTGGTATGCGGTCATTCTGAGCTCCTCTAGTTCCTGCAATTGTAGTTGTTTGTTTTTTCTAGCACTTTTGAAATCGAAATTCAGCTGTTTAATAGCCCACCAAGCCTTATGTTCCAATTCTACTGGGAGATGACACGATTTCCCGTATACCAAACGGAACGGTGTTGTTTCAATTGGTGTTTTGTAGGCTGTTCGGTAAGCCCAAAGGGCGTCGGGAAGCTTGGTGGACCAGTCGGTACGATGTCTATTGACGGTTTTCTCTAAGATTGCCTTTAGTTGTCTGTTCGAAACTTCAACCTGACCACTCGTTTGTGGATGGTAAGGTGTGGCAACTTTATGGTTGACTCTGTATTTCTTTAGGAGGGCTTCAAAGCTTCGCTCCAGAAAATGGGTTCCACCGTTTGATATGATAGTTCGGGGGACTCCAAATCTGGGAAAAATGATATCTTTAAACATCTTAATGACTGGTTTGGAATCACTAAAAATTGTACTTCTACCCATTTCGAGACATAGTCCACATCGACCAGTATGTAAGAGCATCCATATGAAGAGGGGAAAGGACCCATATAGTCTATCCCCCAAACATTGAAAATCTCGATCTCCTGCCACATAGTGAGAGACATTTCGTTTCTTTTTGTTATACCACCGGAGAGTTGATACTTGTTGCATGATTTTACAAAATCATGGGAATCTTTTGCTATTGTTGGCCAAAAGAAACCCGATTGTAGGACTTTCATGGCGGTCTTTTTCGAACTCATATGTCCTCCAGTGGGGCCGGAATGACAATGTTCTAGGACAGGAGTGATCTCTTCTTCAGGTAGGCAGCGGCGGAAAAGTCCGTCTGCACATAGTCAAATGAGATAAGGTTCGTCCCAATAGTATTGCTTGACATCGTGGAGGAATTTCTTTTTGTCAAGGTAAGAGGCAGAAGGGTGAATGATTCCCGTAGCCAGATAGTTTACTATGTCAGCATACCAGGGGAATCCTGTTGTAATTTTCATTAGCTGGTCATCAGGGAGGGAGTCTTGGATAGGCACTTTATCATCGTCCTCGACTTTAATACGGCTGAGGTGATCAACGATGACGTTCTCCACTCCACTTTTGTCTTTGATTTCCAAATCAAATTCCTGAAGCATCAACACCCAGCGGATAAGTCTGGGTTTTGCGTCCTGCTTCTGAATTAGATATCGTATAGCGGAGTGGTCAGTGTAGACGATGACCTTAGCTCCAATCAGGTAGGAGCAAAATTTTTCGAATGAATAGATGACAACCAAGAACTCCGTTTCTGTAGTGGTGTAGTTCTTCTGTGCTTCATCGAGCATTTTGGATGCGTAGTATATAACATAAGGTTTCTTGTCGATTCTCTGCCCTAACACGGCCCCTATGGCATAATCGTTGCCGTCACACATGATTTCAAAAGGTTGTGACAAATCCGGGGATCTGAGTATGGGTGCGGAGATTAAGGCATTTTTCAGAGTTGTGAAACTTTGTAAGCATTCTTGGTTAAAATTAAACTCGGTGTCTTTACTCAGTAGTTGGGTCATGGGTTTTGCTATTTTCTGAAATCTTTAATGAATCTTCTGTAAAACCCAACATGACCCAAGAATGCTTGTACTCCTTTTACGTCTTTTGGTGGCGACAATTTTGAGATAACATCAATTTTTGCCTTGTCCACCTCAATCCCTCTGTCACTTACTCTATGTCCGAGGACGACACCTTCAGTTACCATAAAATGGCATTTTTCCCAGTTTAGGATGAGGTTCGTTTCCTCGCATCTTTGTAAGACTTGTCCAAGGTTGAGTAGACAGTTGTCGAAGGAGTCTCCGTAAACTGAAAAATCATCCATGAATACCTCCATTATAGATTTCGTTAATCCTGCAAAGATAGCAGACATGCACCTTTGGAAAGTAGCAGGTGCGTTACACAGCCCGAATGGCATTCTTCGGAAAGCATAGGTCCCAAAGGGACAAGTAAAAGTAGTTTTCTCTTGGTCTTCCGGGTGTATAGGGATTTGGTAGAACCCGGAATAACCATCTAGATAACATAAGAACTTTTGATGGGCTAGGCGTTCAAGGACTTCATCAAGAAAAGGCAGAGGGTAGTGATCTTTTCGCGTTGATTTGTTTAATTTCTTGTAGTCGATACACATCCTCCACCCCGTCACAATCCTTGTAGGTACTAGCTCATTTTTTTCATTTAGCACGATAATGGTTCCTCCCTTTTTGGGGACCACTTGGACAGGGCTGACCCACTGGGAATCGAAAATTGGGTAAATAATGTCGGCTTTCAACATTTTGAGGACTTCAAGGCGGACCACCTCTTTAAGATTGGGGTTCAGCTTTCTTTGGTGCTCTCTTGAAGGCTTGAATTCTTCGACCATGGGCAGTCTATGCATACATAAGGAAGGGTTTATACCTATCAGGTCAGTTATTTTGTACCCAATGGCTTTCTTGTGTTTCTTTAACTCGACGAGAAGCCTTTCTTCCTGGTCTTTTGTCAGAGTGGAACTGATGATATCTGGACATAATTTTTCTTTGTCCAAGAAGACGTGTTTAAGTCCCGTAGGTAGAGTCTTCATCTCGGGAGCCTTGGGTGCTTCTGTTGCTTCTAAAACAGTGACGGATTTGAGCTCCTCAAAGGTGTCCGTTGGTGCTTCTTCGGCTTTCTCTAAGTGTTGCAAGCATTGTTGAACCAATTCATTGGACGAGAATTCGACTTCTGGATTTGTTAGAACATTCTCCAACTCATCAGATGGCTCGGATATTTTCAATTGGGACATTTGGTGTATTGCATCTAGGAGAAAAACCTCCTCTTGAATGTTGGGTCCTTTCATGCTGTTGAGGACTCGGAACTGAATTGCTTCTTTTCCCAGTCTCAGAATGATCGTACCAGCTTCAACGTCAATGAGCGCCCTGGCGGTGGCAAGGAAGGGTCTGCCAAATATTATTGGGTATCTTAAATCCTCCTTAATATCCATAATGACAAAATCACATGGGACATAAGCATCCTTGCCTATCCTGACCGGAATGTCTTCAATAATTCCTAGGGGTGCAGTGATAGTAGAATCAGCTAACTGAATTGTCATTGTTGTGGGTAGTAAGTTAGTAAAACCCAATCTTTTACACATGGAGTAAGGCATAATTGATATGCTAGCCCCTAAGTAAGCTAATCCCTTTTTGCTCGAAGCATTTCCAATACAACATTGAATACCAAAGGAACCAGGGTCCTTTTTCTTTGGCATCTTGTTAAGAATGATATCGGAGGTGGTCTGAGCTAGTTTAACAGTCTCTTGCTCCTCAATAATGTACTTCCTTGATAGCAAAGTTTTTAGGTATTTAGCCCAAGCTGGTACTTCGGAGAGGGCATCGAGGAGAGGGATGTCGATATAGAGTTTCTTCATCGCCTCCTTGAATTTTTGGAATCTAGTGTCCATCTTAGTCTCTTTCAATCTTCCTAGATATGGTATCCTAGGTTTATATTGCGGGACCTCTGACTCCTTGGGGGCTTATTCCTTTTCCTTGCCTTTTTTAGTCTCTACATAATTCTCAGTTGCTAGATTCGGGCTTGCATTTGGAACAAAGACAGGTGTATCATCATTATCATGAGTAATCCTTGTAGCTTCATGAAAGACACGACCTGATTTTGTAGTGACGACATTTAGTTGCTCCGGTCTATTATGGTCGTGTCTTGGGTTCAACTCTGGTTGGCCAGCAAAAGTACCTACTGGTGGTTTCAACTGGGCAGCAATTTGTGTTAATTGAGCCTCTATAGCCTTCTGCTGAGCTTGCTGATTAGCGAGCATAGTTTGTTGCGATTGTAGCATTTGCCTAATCATAGTTATCTCATCAGTGGGCTGGGAAGGGATATTTTTCTATTGAAATTGTTGTTGTCCTTGATGTGGCTGTTGTGGAGGTGGTGCTAACTGAGGCTGCTGCGATTGTTGCAGCTGAGGGGGTAGTTGTGGGTGCAGAGGAGGATGGGTGTATTGATAGTAAGCGGAGGGATTCCTTTGGTAGTTGGATCTTGGTAGGTTATTTCTAAGGTTCCCTTGATTTTGGTTAAAGTTGCTTTGAAATCCTGGTGGCAATCTATTAGAAGATCCGCCTTGCGTTTGGTGTTGTGGGTTGGCAGTCCCCGCAGGATTCCCATATTGAAACCCGGGGTGGTTTCTTGGTTGACTTGGATTATAGTAAGCTTGTCCCGGTATGGAATGAATGGAATTAACTTGTTCGGGCATATGATCTTCAGGTTGTTTGATAATTGGTTCATCTGCTGTTGTGGTGGTTGCATATCCATCATTACATTATAAAGTAACCCACATGATAGCGTGGGGTGATCAGATGCGTGATAGGCTTCACAAGTTCCTGTAGCATCTTTAACTTGCTAGATTTGGGGGTTTTTCTTCTTATCATATTCTCCAAATGAAGTTTCAAGTGCCTGCTATTTGTGAGCTATAGTCTTTAAAGCTTCAGCAATAGCCTTCATTTCCATTGATTCCTCAGCTTTATAAACTTTGAGGACTCCTTTACCAGATGATCGTCCCCAATTGGATTGGTTCTCAGCTCCAAGAGTAATGATTTTCCAAGCATCTTCGTAGTTCTTCCTCATAAAATTTCCTCCAGATGAGGAATCCAGAAATTGTTTGATATCATCACTCACCCCCCTATAGAATGTTTCTATCAATTGATTATGGGAGATACCGTGATGGGGGAACTTCCTTATAAGCTCCTTGAATCTTTCCCTTTCTTCTGTGAGCGTTTCTCTGGGAAGTTGGGCGAAGTGGTTAATCTGTCCCCTAATTTCATAGGTCAATGAAGGAGGGAAGAACTTCTCCAGGAACTTTTCTTCCAAGGGAGCCCAGGTGGTGATGATTGGCTCCCTATCAAGAGAGTTGTACCAAATCAAAGACCTTACAGATAGAGTGAAGTGAAAAAGATGTAGCATTATTGCGTCGAAGGCAACTCCAACTTGTGGGACAAGACGGCAAAGTGCCTTGAATCTCTTCAAGTGATCCATGCAGTCGTCTCCAAAACTATCAGAGAATGAAATACCCTACATGATTTGAATCCATTGTGTCCGGATCTCAAAATGGGGTATGTTGATGATTGGTGGCCGGACAGGGTGATTATCTTCATAGTTCTTTGGGACAACATAGTCTCACAGTTTCTTGTTCCTTAGCTCTAACTGGACAGCTTCATTTTCAGCTCGGATGCAGGCTTGTTCTTCAGCTCGGATCTCTGCTTGAATCTGAGCACGAGTGTCAGCAATGAGTTGTACTCTCTGAGCGGCTATGGCGGCGTTGACCCTTTCCATAACTAACACAACTTGTCGTTGATCTTCAGCCATTTGCCTGGCTCTTTGGCGGTTAAGTCTGATGCGGCGGTGGAAGCTTCTCTCTATCTCAGAGTCGTACTCTGGATCAGGGGAGAATACAATATTATGCGATGGTTGCATACACATCTTCTACCTGAGTAGAGGAAGAAACACACTTGTTAGATAATGCGGAAGGTGTGATGAAATCAAGAAGATATGGAGTAATGTTTAAAGAAAAGTGAAAAACCCTAACCAACTAGAAAGATGGTAAATGAAATTAAAACATTCTGTTGTCCCCGGCAACTGCGCCAATTTTTTGATGGAGCTTCCACTCGTGTGGAATTGCGTGCACCACTAAAAATCCTAAAGATAGTAAGTCTTTAGGTTTAGCCTTGCTTATACTAGATTAAAACTCCACCCACGTATGCTAAGATACGTGGAAGTCTTATCGCAGTATAGTTAAGGGTCGAATCCACAGGACAACGGTCTTGTTGGCAGCAACAAGATGGAAAATGTTGGAATTTCACTTAACTCCTTAATAGTTGATATTTAGTCCAAAGATTTGATTTGTTTGTTTTAAACTAAGTGCAAGTAAAGGAAAATCAAGAAAGTAAATTTAAGGTTGTTAACAATGATAAGAAATCACTAGGATGTGATCAGTTTTCACCACCACTACGCATGGATCAACACATGCAACATAAAAACATAACTTGTAATAAGAGTTAAATCAGTTAGTATCTTTGTAGACTTAGCTTCCTTTCGTAGAGCTAACTATGAGGAGTGTGGGAATGTTGCAATGCCATCCATCCTCGAACGATTGGTCACTTACTTTACAACATTCCCTACGCAAAGTGCGTTCCTCGACTTATCAAGGTTGTACTTTCATACGTCAACTGATTCCATTTCATAGTATGAAAGTGCAACGATGAAAGTGAGTTTACTTCACTTCTTGGAAAACACTCCTAGATACTGAAACAGATGCATGGTGGATACATGCATCAAGAACCAACATTCAATCGAGATTCGAATCTAATAGTACAAACATAGACAATTCATACTAAAAGATAAAAGATAACACAAGTTGGTGATCCAACAACAAGCATTCATTAAACGATTGATGTCGAACTGAAAAGAAAGTATATCTCTATTGCAAACTATAGATTACATTACATGAAATGAAACATGGGTAGCGGGGCTACTCCCCGCACCCTAGTGAATGGGACTACTCGCTCATAGCAAGGACAAAGAAGGAGGCGAGAAGAGAGAGAGAGAGAACATCATCCCCACAAAGGAGGGAGGAAAGTCAACCCCTTGGAAAGAGAGAGAAGGACGATCTTCACACTTCACATGTTGCTCGATAATGAGGACTCCTCTTCCCACCTTCTTTGGCGATGAGAGAGAAAGCAGCTTCGGGATGGAGTGTGGATCTCAGACCGTCAGCCTTTGGGTGGAGGATGGAGGATGGAATAGCTCTGGAGTAGTAGAGGCAGCCTGTGGACGTCTGAAACTTGATGATTTGGGAGGACCCCTCGAGTCTTATTTATAGGCATTAAGTGAAGTCCAAACGGTTTGGGACCGTTTGGACCCTGAGACCGTTTGGACCCCGAGACCGTTTGGCTCCATGCAGTCTCGGGACCAGTTGGTTTCATGCGGTCTCAGGACCGGTTGGCTTCATGCGGTCTTGAGACCGTGTGACTCTATGCGGTCTCGGGACCGGTTGGCTTCATGCGGTCTTGAGATCGTGTGACTCCATGCGGTCTCGGGACCGGTTGGCTTCATGCGGTCTTGAGACCGTGTGACTCCATGCGGTCTCGGGACCAGTTGGCTTCATGCGGTCTTGAGACCGTGTGACTTCATGCGGTTTCGGGACCGGTTGGCTTCATGCGGTCTTGAGACCGTGTGACTCCATGCGGTCTTGAGACCGTGTGACTCCATGCGGTCTTGGGACCGGTTGGCTTCATGCGGTCTTGAGACTGTGTGACTCCATGCGGTCTCGGGATCGGTTGGCTTCATGCGGTCTTGAGACCGTGTGACTCCATGTGGTCTCGGGACCGGTTGGCTTCATGCGGTCTTGAGACCGTGTGAGGCTTTTGTGTCTTTTTCTGTAAGTAAAAAGGAGAAAAGTTAATCTAATGATATATTTGCAAAAAGAGAGGAAAGTTAAGGATTCTATCTAATTTATCTGAGAAAGAGTGTGGAAAACTGAAGAAAAATACTAAGATAACATCACAAAATTGAAGGTTATCACTCCATCAACTTGGATAGCAATTTCCAACATGCGTGAATACTACCAATGCAAGGTTGTCTCCATCAATTCCCATAGTCCTTTCCAATATGTCTGGACCGTAAGGCTCAAGACTGGGTTGTCACATGCCAATGTCAGCCCCACCTACTGGAGGGGTGTTGGCTCTGATACCATTTGTAATGCTCACTGCCTAATATTCTAGTAGAGTTTTAAGAATGATGAGTAGTATGCACAAACTAACACTAGACTCAGTGTGCACTTTGTCCTTACTCACACACAATCCACAATTAACTTCTTGACATGGTACTCATCCTAGTACAACTCCAGGATGAACATGCTTAATCTAGGGTTTTTTTGTGATAGGCTCCTTGAAGAGAAAATATACCTTGATAATATGGATAGTTCAATCATTATTTTAAGTTTATTTTATTGGAGGTATCAAGTCTGAAATATTACACGTCCTTTCATTTTATAGGGGAGCCCCAATCACTGCCCTGGGCTCTAATGATTTTCACGCTCAGCACAGTTAATACTCTATGGAGGTGATTTTTGATAGGCGGTTTTTCATGGACCCTGTACTACCTGAACATCTTCATGAATTATATCCCATCATACCAAATACCGCCCCATATACATCTCCACCCACCACTGCAACAACACCAGTGCTTCTAGCAAAAATCCATATTCCACCTCCTCCTCTATCTCCACAAAGAGGAGATCCACATACTGAGCTACCTCAAAATCATGTTGAGTATGGTCAATATTTTCACCAATCATCGTTGGATGCTATTGATAGTTCCTTAACTGGCATAGATAAATACATTAATGATCTAAATAAACTCTTCATCGATGAATATATGCAATTTATTAGAATCATCTATGTGGCCACTATTGAGCCTAAATTTTAAAATTTTAACAGTGGGATTGTGGTGAACTAAGCCATGAAGCTCTGGTCAATGTCATGGACCAAATGAAAGAGGGGGATGAAAATTTGGTTATCTTTCAAAAAGACAACATTCTCATTCCTAAAGATAGTCTCTGCAACACACTAAAAATAAGGAGCTATCTGTCCCTTAACATGATGTGAACTATTAAATACTTTTTCAAGACTTTATGGATGATGTGTATATGGATAACTCTTATCTCATCAATGACCTCAATGCAAGAGATAATGCAATATATACGGATCTCCTTATCCAAAAAATCTAGAAATCTATTCCCAAATTCATATATCTTCCAATCATCCATAAAAATCCTCACCTTCTTTGCTCAAGACTGAAAGGTAATCTTTTACAACATCTCGGGCACTATAGTAATCTTTGTCTACCTCAAAAAATAGTTGAGTTTTTTGGGGTCAGTAAACACATACTACACACATATGACACTAAAATTGAAGCATTCACCCAAAAACACGGCAAGGAGTACAATTCTAAAAGGAAAAAATAGATAAAGCCTACATTCTGCCATTACAACCCCCAACACAAATCCTATTTGATGATGGTGGATTTTATGTTCTTTAGGATGGACTCCATTATGGTTTTGCACTGCTATCATGAATATTGCGCTTATGATAAGTATCACACCGTCATGAATTTTATGCCATTGGGATTCTATGTTTGTAAT
Source organism: Alisma plantago-aquatica (assembly GCA_963693085.1). NCBI lineage: Eukaryota > Viridiplantae > Streptophyta > Magnoliopsida > Alismatales > Alismataceae > Alisma > Alisma plantago-aquatica. The sequence goes on from OY856414.1 coordinate 459,469,739, forward strand.
GGGCCATCCCTAAAGCTCTGGCACACCCATGACACCCTCTGTCATCTTTAAATTTCTTTCTTTCTTTAAGGCATATGGGGATGTAGTGTGCGTTAAGTTTTGGGATATTTTACAACAGGCGAGGAGTTACGTTTTACACTTTTTAAGCTAAATTTTGTTTTTTCTTTACTTCCTCGTTTAAAGTTTTATCTCCAAATTGTAAATCAACTTAAGGATTAGTATCATATTCCCTATGCTCAACTATGTTTATTCACAAAGTTCATACTCAAAACAACCATTTTTAGAAAGAGTAAGTTTGGTACACTTGAATGCAAATAGTTTGACACTGGCCTTCTCATAAAAATATGCGTTCTATATTCAAATTTTTTGAAAAGATTGTCAAGAATTAAGAATACCTATGCTCTAGTTTCAATTACAAAATAAAATATCTCTTGAAGAAGCACACTTAAAAATGGAAAGCCTTGTTGTCATCAATTATTCATATCTCAATAAAACCAAAAACCTAAAAAGAGTGAGAAATAAAAAATATAGAAAGAGTGTGAATAAAATAAGATATTTGTGCCATGTAAAAAAGCATAAATGTTCTCGACTAGTGTTTTTTTTGCTCAAATACACATATACATCGTGTTTGACAACACATCAAAAGCTAACTAAAACACAACCTTTTTCTTTGACAGAACTCATGAAAACTATGGAAATATAGAGTGATCATATGTAGGAGGTGTTAGATTACTTTTCTAAAGACAGATTTCTTAGAATCCAAGGTGATTCTCTCATTAATGGAAGCTTAATTAATTGACCAAAATAAGTATAAGTTTTCCCAATATGCCTCTATTGACTTGAGAGTTCTACATTGTCCATATTTTGATAATGACTCAACCATTCCATTCCTATGTATCTAATATGTTTGTTGAAGATTGATTTCAGGCTTTAGGTACATGAAAAGGATCAAATTACACAAGCCCTAGCTTGTTCAAGTTCAAATCAAATGCAATGCAAGTGTGCAATTTGGGAAATTACTCCAAACAACCTTAGAAGATTTTTGTAATCACTTGTATAGATGATATGACTTGTAACTAAGATGAGAAAAATATAAGGGGCAGAAAATACCAAGGTTTAATCACTCAAAAGTCAACTTTGAAAATTTGTCACAGGTTGTTTATCAGTCGAATTGGAAACTCGACCGATCCTATGATGGATTTTCTAAAGATGACCCATCAGTCGAGTTGTACACTCACAGAACTTGACCAATCGACTCACTGAGCAAGCCTAATTTTATCTCATCGATCAAGTTTACCAGTACAAGCTCGACCGATAGTTTGAAAATTGGCTTTGTCTTTTAGTTGATCATTCAAGTTACATTTATTGAAACTCGAACAAATGTACTGTACGAAAAACATAGAAAAAGTGATTATAATAGCTGGTGAGTTATTTTGGGTGAAAATAGATCTGTTCATTATGGAAAATGGCTATATTTTGACCCTAAGTGATCTTCAACTCAAGGGAACACCCCCAGTTATAAATATGACCCCTTGGAGTTCATTCCAAGTTTGCTCATTCATGCTATTCTAAGTCCTTGTTATAGTTGAGTGTGTTGGAACTCCTTGAGCCCCTTTCTATTTATAGTTTACACTTTGTTTCATGGTTATGAGTGAGATAGGCCAGTTGTAAGAGAGCTCCACCCTTGTGCATGTAAAGCTCTCATCTTCTCCATATTCCATTTCCCTTTCCTCCATGAAGAAAAGGTGAAGCAAGCTTCCCTGAGTGAAGGAGGAGTTTTAGTTGTTCCTCTTCAAGGTTGATGAAGAGGTGGTGATCATTTCTAGGTGAAGGAGAAGGCAAAGGCTGAAAATCCAAGAAGAGTTGAAAAGTCCTTGAAGGTGGAAGACTTTTGCTTGAGTGGGTAAGACCTTGGAAGAAGGCTGGAGACTCTTGCAAAGTGGGTAAGTCCTTGGTAAGGTGGATTGCTCTTTGTGATTAGATGTGTAAGCCCTTTGGTGGTCTTGTTTTATAACTCTCATTAATTTTTAATATAGAGAAAAGCACTTGCAAAGTCCTAGAGGTTGACCTCTCTAGGTAGTGGACTGACTTTCTCCTAGTTTGGAGAGTGGAACCACTCTAAATCACCTTGTCAAGTGCTTGCTATCAATCTCTCTCATCCTTTCTATGTTTGTTAGTTAGGACTTCAAATTACACTTAATCTATTTTTTTAATTTGCTATAATTTGAAGGTCTAATCTATCTTGTGAGAAACTTTGTAGCTCTATTCACCCCCTCTAGAGCCCTAGATCCAACAAGTGGTATCAGAGCTAAGGATCTTCTCTAACAATATCCCATGAGATGATAAGATGGGTGACAACCTACTTGGTTCTCTCAACCTAGAGGGAGGCTTCTCCATGCGTCCTCCAGTCTTTGATGGAACCAACTTCCTCTATTGGAAGAGGCGTATGCAGTTCTACATTCAAGGGATGAACTTTGACTTGTGGAAGGTGATGGTCACACCTTACAAGGAGCCAACCGGAACTATTGCAACATGGAGTGAAGCTACACTCAAAGAATACAAACTCAATGCCAAAGCCATAAACATCCTCTATGCAGCCCTTACCCCAATGGAGTTCAATCAGATATCATCTTGGGATACCACCTATGAGAATTGGGACAAATTGTGCATCACCTATGAAGGCACAAAGCAAGTCAAGGAGGCAAAGATCTACATGTTGAACAACCTTCTAGATAAATTCAAGATGGGTAAGAAAGAAGGGATTGTAGAGATGTACTCGAGACTCAATGTCATCATCAATGGGCTGGCTGCATTGGGCAACACTTTGGATAGAGGTATAATCAACTCCAAGATCTTGAGGACTCTACCAAAGAGATGGGAGTCAAAGGTCACCTCCATTGAAGAAGTGAGGAGCCTTGGTGACATCCCAACCGAAGAACTCATTAGAAACCTCCAATCCCATGAGCCAAGACCTGACAAGCAAGAACAAGAAGCCAAGCAAGAAGAGAATAAAGCTAAGAAGATCAAAGATAGTGCCTTCAAAGCACAAGTGGAGGTTGTCATCCTTCAAAAACAACTTGCTTGCCAGACTTATCCCTCCTATAGTGAATATGAAGGCCCAAGTGAGCATGAAGCCAACTACATCAAGGGAAAATGCTTCAAGGGAAATCAAGCCTCCTCCTCTTCCACTCCAAGATGCTACAAGTGTGGGTAAAAGGGGCACTATAATAGTGAATGTCCCAAGTCAAGAAAGTCACACCACAAGGGCATCTCAAAGAAGGAATAATATTACAAGAAGGAGAGAAAATACAAGAGGAAGGATAAGAAGGAGAAGAGATATAAGAATGTAGCTCATGTAACTTGGGAAGCTTCATCCTCAAGCAGCTCAAGCTCTGAAGAAGATGGAGAGTGCCACCTTGCACTCATGGCCTCTAATAGTGCAGATATTGGTGAGGTAAGTGAGGTAAGTAAGGTAAGCTTGCATGAGTTATCTAAGGAAGCTATTATTGACATGCTTATTTCTACCCGTTCCTCTTTTTGTAAGTGTAAATCTAAAAGAAAATGGTTAGGAAAAATCATTGATGATCTATATGCTAAACTTAAAATTCTTGAATTGAATGAGAAAACCAATCTTTAGAGTATTGATAATTTGCAAGGGCAATACCTTGATCTTGAGATCCAATACAATGGGGTTGAAGTTGAGAATGGTATCTACCTTAAGAATATTGAGAATATCAAGGAAGAAAATCAAAATTGCCTTAAAGAGCTTGAAATAGTTAAAACTAAAAATGCTGAATTTAAGCTCCTTATTTATACTCATAGAGAAGAAAGAGATGTATATCTTAAAGAAATCCAAATGCTTAAATATGAAAATGCTAGGTTACTTGGTCAAGTAAATGATCTATCTTCTAGACCTTTATTGCCTAGTGTTAATGTTGCCTCTATCTCTCTTGAAAATGATTCATATTTAACTAAAGCTTTATGTCTTGAGGCTGATCTTGTGCATGCTACGGATGACATATCCAGTTTATCTTCTACCATTATTTCCTTAAATGATGATAACCATAGATTGAGAGCATCCCTACATAATTTTCTCAAAGGGAAGAACTCCCTAAATGAAATCCTTGACCAATCTACCAAACAAAGTGGTACTAGTGGTTTGGGATTTGTAGGGTGAGCATCAAAGGGCAAGAGTAAAGTAAAAGGTAATAAAAGGAACAAGGAGACCTCTTTCTTTGTAGGAGAGTCTTCCGGCACTAAAAATCCTATGGTTTTTTCTTTTTGCAAATGTGATGATCATTACTCTACTTATTTTCCTTACAAGCCTAAGCGGACCAACCTAAAGATAACATGGGTCCTCAAGATAACTCCGGATCCCAAAGTTTGAGTTGGGAACTGACATTCTCCTTTCTTGTTGGAAAAAGGTAGATGAATTGTTGATAGTGGTTGCACTAAGCATATGATAGATGATATAAACCATTTCAACAACTTCACCAAAAAGAAAGGAGGATCGGTCACCTTTGGGGACAACAAGAAAGGTAAAGTCAAATGTGAGGGTGATGTAGGTGAATCCTTGTGTATTAAGAGTGTTCTCTTTGTAGATGGCCTACATCACAATTTAGTCACTTATGTGAGAATGGTTACCTTGTGTTATTTATTTCCTTTGAATGCTTGATTCTTGATTCCCTCACCTACCAAGTTATATATAAGGTAACTAGAAGTGATAATCTTTATGTTATTATTCTTGACTCTATTAAGCATGTTGTTGGTAGATGCCTAGTAGTCAACATGAATGATATTTCTCTTTGGCACTGCTGGCTTGGTCATGTAAATATGCATCAGTTGAAGAAGTTGAGCAAAAAAGGACTTGGTCAAGGGACTTCCAAAATTGGATTTTGAAAAGGATGAGGAATGCCAACCTTGTACCCAAGGAAAGCAAACCAAGTCCTTCTTCAAATCCAAAGGAGTCCTTAGCACCAAGAGAGATCTTGATCTTCTTCACATTGATCTATTTGGACCATTGAGAACTCAATTGCATCGTGGTTCCAAGTATTGCCTTGTTATTATTGAAGATTTCTCTAGATATACTTGGACCTTCATTCTCATTTCTAAAAGTGATACAGTTGATGTTTTCTTGAGCTTTTGTAAATGAGTTAAGAATGAAGGTTCTTGCCGCATTGTTTCCATTTGTAGTGATCATGGGGGAGAATTTGAAAATGAGCTTTTTGAGCATTTTTGTCAAGAATTTGGTTATGCACACAATTTCTCTTCACCTTGAACGCCTCAACAAAATGGGGTTGTAGAGGGGAAGAATAGGTCTTTACAGGAGATGTCTAGGATGATGCTTCTAGAGCATGATACTCCTAAGAAGTTTTGGGATGAAGTCGCCAGAACCTCATGTTTTGTGCAAAATTGGGTTTTTACTCATCCTTCATTAAAGAAAACCCCCTATGAGCTATGGCATGGTAGGAAGCCCTCTATTGAGTATTTCTATGTTTTTGGATGTCCTTGTTTTGTTTTGAATATAAAAGATTCTCTCAACAAGTTTGATCTGAAATCTTACAAGGCTTTCTTTCTTGGCTATAGCACTACTAGAAAGGCTTATAGAGTTTTTAATGTTGATCTTGCTAAAGTATAAGAATCCATAAATGTAAAATTTATTGAGACTAACCCCTCTATTCCCAAAGATATTTTTCCAAATGATGATTTTGCAGGTGAATTAGTTCATATTCTTAAAGAACTCAACATCACCCAAAAGGGAAAAGAGGTGGTAACTCAAAAAGAAGAGAAAGATGATGAGAAGAAGGATCTAGCCCCCCGATTTACAAAGAATCATCCGAAGGAGCTGATTTTAGGTGATCTTTTTGAATGAGTGAAGACACAGGCTACATTCAACAAAGAACAAGCCAACAATGCCTTCATATCACAACTCGAGCCTAAGAATGTCAAGGAAGCTCTTGGGATGAAGAATGGATCCTAGCTATGCAAGAAGAATTGGAGCAATTCGAAAAGAACAAAGTTTGGACCCTAGTGCCAAGACTAAGTAATAGAAAGATCATTGACACCAAATGGGTCTACCGTAATAAGCTCGATGAAAGCAGAAAAGTGGTAAGGAACAAAGCAAAGTTAGTGGCTCAAGGCTACAATCAACAAGAAGGTATAGATTTTGATAAGACATATGCACCTGTAGCTAGACTTAAGTCCATTCATATGTTGCTTGCCTTTGTTGGTTACAGATACTTTCTTCTATATCAAATGGATGTTAAAAGTGCATTTTTGATGGTACAATTGAGGAGGAAGTATATGTTGCACAACCTCTGGGATTTGAACATGATAGTTTACCTAACCATGTTTATTTGTTGTAAAAATCTCTCTATGTACTCAAACAAGATCCAAGAGCTTGGTATAAGAAAAGAAAGAACTTTTTGTTAGATCATGGGTATATCATAGGCAAAGTGGATTCTATCTTATTTCTAAAGCACACTTATAACAATTTTCTCATCATACAAATATATGTTGATGATATCATTTTTGGCGGAACTAACCTTGATCTTTGCAAAGAATTTAGTTATCATATGCAGAGTGAATTCGAGATGAGTATGATGGATGAACTCACATTCTTCCTCGGTTTTCAAATCAAGCAAACAAAAGATGGGAAATTCATCAAGCAAGGCAAGTACACAAGTGAACTACTTAAGTGCTTTGGGATGGAGAACACCAAGCTGATGGACACACCCATGTCAAATACCACCAAACTTGACAAAGATAAAGATGGTGAGAAGGTAGATGAGAAGCTCTGTAGAGGTATGATTGAAAGTTTACTTTACTTAACTACCTCTAGACTTGATATAATTTTTAGTGTTGGCTTGTGTGCTTGATTTCAATCAAATCCTAAGAAATCACATCTTATAGTTGTTAAGAGGGTTATAAGGTACTTAGCCATAACCCCAAATTTTAGACTATGTTATCCCAAGTCAAGGGACTTTACTCTTACTTCTTATAGTGATGCGGATTATGCAGGATGCCTGATTGATAGAAAGTGCACAAGCGGTACTTGTTTCCTCTTAGGACCATGCTTGATGTCTTAGTTCTTCAAGAAATAGAGCATCGTGGCATTATCAACCATCGAGGCTGAGTACATTACAGCTGGGAGTTTTTGTGCCCAAGTCCTATGGATGAAGCAAATGCTTCAAGACTTTAACACTCATTTTGATGCTTCTCCTATCTATTGTGATAATACTAGAACAATTAACTTGTCATATAATCCTATATTGCATAGTAGAGCTAAACATATAGAGGGTTGTCATCATTTTCTCTATGATCACATTTCCAAGAAGGATATCTATATCATGCATGTGGATACAGAAAATCAATTGGCAGACATTTTCACTAAACCTCTAGCTAGAGAGAAATTTAACTTTATTAGATCAAAAGTGCTTGTAACTTCTTTAAATGAATACGATATGCCTTCTAGCTAGTTACCGTTTATGCTATATGTTTTACCTTTGTTTTGATCATCTTTGATTGATAATATGCTAAAAGACCATTTTTCATGTTCATTGTTCCCTGTTTTTCTCTTACTTTTGGGTATTTTTTGCAAATGTATGTTTTATCATAAAATGGTACCCAATGATGAGTGATATGTGCCTAAGTATGTTCAATATATGTAGTGGACTTCAAAAATAAATTTAATTAGCACTCTAATGGCTAGAAATTAAGTTTGTAGGTTTTAGGTCAGGTTGACCATCGGTCGAGTTGCCAACTCGACCGATCGATGGCCGAGAGATTTTCTAAAAAACCTATCAGTCAAGTTTCCGAGCTCAACTATAGAAAAGTCGACCGATTCCACCTCCATATGCCCTAAGCTCTCTACCCTTGCCCTTCCCTTCCTCAACCTAGCCCTAATCTGACCTAGTTTAACCTTTCCAGACCTTCCCTTCTTGCTAAACCTAGGTTTGTGGACGTTTTTAGTGGTGAGTTTTAGCTCTTGCTCTCTTGTTCCTCTCTATTTCATCTCCATGGCTTGCAATAGGAGGAAGAGAGCAGCCCCTACTAATGCACTATCTTCTTCATCCTCTTCCTGCTTGATTCCATTGGATAACACTCTTTTTGTCTCAAATGAGGCTGTAAATAGGTACAAGGACCTCCTTCAACAAAATCATTTCCCTTTTCGTGCCCTCTTTGAGCCTAGACCTAGATTCCAAGAGGTCATAGATCAAGTAGAGGAGTTTCTAGACATTCATCATCTCTCTGCCTTGGGTGTTGAATGCATGTGCTACAACAATTCCATAGCTAGCACAAACGTGGTTCACAAATTCTATGCTAACTTGTGTTGGAATTACGACACCCTCATACCCCCTCCTAATACTCAAGTGGTCCTAACGTCCATGATAGCCAGGAAGAAATTCCAAGTCTCAGATGATACCGTGAACATCTTCTTCTCAGGTACCAATGAGACTGATACCTGGCGTAAGGATTACCCTGAGTATTTCAACCTTATTGAGCCTGAGGCATTCTACAAGAAATACGATCTCACTCTTCCTGACATTCATCATTACTTGAAGAAGCCTCAATTCCCCTACAAGAAGAAGTGTACCCTTCCATCCTCTACCCTGGATCTCAAGAGATGCATCCTTGTCCTAGTTGTCAACTACAATATCCATCTGAAGAAAAATCAAACAAAGATTACAGAGAACACTGCGGTGATCATGTATTGTCTCTTAGAGAATGTCAGAGTCAAGTGGTCAAGATACATCCTCCACTATATGACCTACTTCGACTCAGAAAAAACACCCGTGGCACCCACCCTCCCTACCCTACCCTGATATGTAGTCTATTTCATCTTGCCACTGGCAAATCTCTTTTCCACGACTTTCATTACAAACCTACCCGAAAAGGAGTTTGTATCAATAATACCACTATTCAGAAGTCTGTGCCTATCCTCTCCTCCACCACACCTTGTGCCTCTGCCTCTACCTCAGCCTCTACCCGAGCACCTCCACCACATTAGCCTACCCAACTTTCCCATGCCTCGTTCCATGTATCCAATGAAACCCTTATGGGATATATGACACATCAACAGACATACAACCTTTAGGTCCAGGAGCACTTGCATCAAGACTATGTTCAGTCATGTCCAACATGAACATGTCATGTGCTCATCCCTACCCAGCCTACCAGCCCTACCCAGGAACTGATTATGCATCCTATGCATACAATCACTTTTACCCAGCCCCTCCACCTGCTCTGTCCACTGCTTCTACACCCTCTACTACTGGTGGACCTGCTCCCATTGTCCTGCCTCTACCTACTGGCCCTTTGGAGACTCGACTTGCTATCATTGGCAGTTCTACTCCTTCCTTCCCACACAATGAGCTCCATGCTCTTGGTATGTCTTGGGATGAGCAAAATGCTCGTTGGATCGGTCGTGCTTTCGGTTCCTCTGTTGATGAAGAGATGTCAGACCAGGCTGATGAGGAGGTTGTTGATGCTGATGTGGCTGTTGCTGATGATGAGGATGATGGTGTTGCATCTGAAGATGATGATGGATCAGGTGGCTTTGCTGGTGACTCTGGTGGTGAAGGCGATGCTGCTACACCTTCATATGGAGATGATGACTACGAGCCTGATGCTGAGAATGATGATGATATTGATATAGATAGCTTAGATATCTAGTTGTTCTTAGTTTTTAGTCTAGTTTTCTGATCATATATATCTTTCCAGGCGATTTTGTACTAGAAACATCTAGGCACATGATCTGAGATGTACTATTATATCATCTTAGTTTTTATCACTTTTGGCTTGTAGCTACTTTATGAGAACTGGCTTTCTGGGTTGTAATATTAATTTATGCACACTTACTCTTTGATTTGATATATATTATGAGTTGGTGCCATGTTTTACCATATTTTTTTATTATGACTTATCTTGTTTGTTTCTCTCATATCTATTTTGATGTTTCATGTTATGAATATATGCTTTGTTGTGCTTGGAGAAGACCTATATTTTATGATCTTCTAACCCCCTACCTTTTTGATAATGTCAAAAGGGGGAGAAAATTTTGATGTTTTGAAGCTCAACCATATTTCTCTTATTGCCTATGTGATGAGAAAATTTTGATGTTTTGAAGCTCAACCATATTTCTCTTATTGCCTATGTGATCCTTTTCTTGTTCATTATATGCTTTATCATGTGACTTGCTAAAGGACCATATAGTATGTATGTGTTATATTGCTTTGTGTAGATAGATTAACTATGTAGGTTAAAATAAGCATAGATTTAGGGGGAGCAATTCACATTATTCAAATCTTGAATCCCCTTACAATTCACAAGGCAAAGGTATAATTTCAATATCCGTTTCAATATGATTTATGAACGCTTTGTCATTGTCAAAAAGGGGGATAATGTTGACTTGAGAGTTCTACATTGTCCTTATTTAGATAATGACTTAACCATTCTATTCCTATGTATCTAATATGTTTGTTCAAGATTGATTCCAGACTTTAGGTACATGAAAAGGATCAAATTACACAAGCCCTAGCATGTTCAAGTTCAAGTCAAACGCAATGCAAGTGTGCAATTTGGGAAATCACTCCAAATGACTTTAGAAGATTTTTGTAATCACTTGTATTGATGATTTGACTTGTAACTAAGATGAGAAAAATATAAGGGACACAAAATACCAAGGTTTAATCACTTAAAAGTCAACTTTGAAAATTTGTCACAGGATGTTCATCGGTCGAGTTGAAAACTCGACCGATCTTATGATGGATTTTCTGAAGATGACCCATCGGTCGAGTTTTACACTCGCATAACTTGACCGATCGACTCACTAAGCAAATCTAATTTTAGCTCATCGATCGAGTTTACTAGAACAAACCCGACTGATGGTTTGAAAATTGGCTCTGCCTTTTAGTTGATCAGTCGAGTTACCTTTATTAAAAATCGACCAAATGTATTGTACACAAAATGTAGAAAAAGTGATTATAACCATCAGTGAGTTGTTTTGGGTGAAAATCGATCCGTTACATTGTGGAAAATGACTATATTTTGACCCTAAGTGATCCCCAACTCAAGGGAACACCCCAACTATAGATATGACCCCTTGGATTTCATTCCAAGTTTGCTCATTCATGTTATTCTAAGTCCTTGCTATAGTTAAGTGCGTTGCAACTCTTTGAGCCCCTTTATCTCTCTAGTTTACACTTCATTTCATGATTATGAGTGAGATAGGCCAGTTGTAAGAGAGTTCCACCCCTGTGCATGTAAAGCTCTCATCTTCTCCATCTTCCCTATCCCTTTCCTCCATGAAGAAAAGGTGAAGCAAGCTTCCCCGAGTGAAGGAGGAGTTGTAGCTGTTCCTCTTCAAGGTTGATGAAGAGGTGGTTATCTTCTCTAGGTGAAGGAGAAGGCACAGGATGAGAATCCAAGAAGAGTTGAAAAGTCCTTAAAGGAGGAAGACTTGTGCTTGAGTGGGTAAGACCTTGGAAGAAGGTTGAAGACTCTTGCAAAGTGGGTAAGTCCTTAGTAAGGTGGATTGCTCTTTTTGATTGGATGGGTATGCCCTTTGGTGATCTTGTGTTGTAAATCTTATTGGTGATAATATAGAGAAAAACACTTTCAAAGTCCTACAGGTTGACCTCTCTAGGTAGTGGAGGGGCTCTCTCCTAGTTTGGAGAGTGGAACCACTCTACACCACCTTGCCAAGTACTTGCTATCAATCTCTCTCATTCTTGCATATAGTCAGCATGAGTTCCCTTTTTGATTCATAAGTTTACCCAAATTTGACCAAAAAATGTATCACTCTATTAATGAATATACATTTTATTTTTAGGAAAAACAAACCATCTTTATTGTAATCGACTTACATCATGACAATGAGCCACATCAATATCCACCAGATGGAAAAGAAAGCATCAACAATCAAAAGGAATCAACGCCCAAGTTGAGGCCCTGATATCATTGTCCAAGTTGAGACCCCCAATTTGACACCCAAGTTCAGACCCCAAACATTGACATCCAAGTCAAATTTGAAGATTGAGATGCACCTTGAGACTGAAGAGCAATGAACAAGATGAGATATAACGATATAAAGATTGAGATGCACATAAATGGATAAAGACCAAACTTGTGATTGAACAAAGAGTCCTCAATTCATCCATCAATGAAGCAAATATCAATGATGGAGAATCACCAAATCCATGTCAAGGTAGCTTGTTGACATTTATATTGACTTCCTAGTCGACACCAGATCGTCCAATCAACAATCATCACGTCTCCAAGCAAAGATTATAAATACACCCCTTTCCTCCATTTGAAAGGCACTTGGAATCCATCAAGCAAGGAGAGACACTACCTTATAGAGTCCAAGAGAAGAGCCTAAGTTGATAGAACCTAAGTCATTACCCTTCATATCGACTTGATCTTTTGAGATTCTAGTTCAAACCCCATAGTTCATTCTTCAGAAAATTGAGTTGTGTAACTAGCCAACATTTTGAGATCAAAAAAAGAGAGAAGAATTTTAAATTGATATAGTCATATAAACCTATAGAATTGAAGCACAATCATCGACTAATAAAATGTGAAGCTACAAAGATCCACCAACTTCTACAATATTTTATCTTAAATATTATTGTTTTCACTTTTTGATGGCTATGTCAAGGTGTAATTTGATCATGCAATCTTTTGCCATGAGAGGCTAAAACCCTTAACTTGGGTTACGAGAAGCGATCAAGTGCTCTCAACCATGGGAATATTTTCCTTATTTTATATAAGTTTTCTTGTCAATTGTGAGGCCCTATGGGATATGCGATGATGTTTTAGATAAAGTTGACATATTTATTTATCTTGTCAACTTTGTGGTCATGGACATGTAAGAGATGCCAGGATCTGAGATCTTGTTAGGAAGTCCATTCCAAGCTAGGGCTGGTATGATCATTACCATGAATAGAGGCGACTTGGCACTGGAAATAGTTGATGACAGAGTGGATTTTAGGTTTACCAATTGATTCTTTACCACAATCCCATGATATCCTAGGCTGAAGTTAAGCATCTTGTCGAGCTTATAAAATTTAACAAGGGCACTCATGGGAGGCAACCTGATTTAGTTTTTGTCATTTATTTTTATTTAATAGTCTCTTTTGTTACAACTCATACTTTCTATAAGTAGTTGGTCAGTTTGATACTAAGAAAAAAGGTGGCTTGACATGTTTTTAATGGTGTGTAGAAATTACAGTGTTGGTGTCATTGACACACTTGTCGGTGGCACAAACCATCACAGAATCAACATGGGAATTTGGAAATTTTGGTACCACCGATGGGTGGATTGGTGGCACCTAATATTTATCAGTTAGAGATTAGGAAAGAGTCATTCAGCTCGATAGCATCAACATTTTTCAAGAAGAAATCATAGAGCTACATTAAAAGATCATTGATACCACTGAGAGGTTGTTGGGTGGTGCAGACCCATCAATCTCACATAAGCCAAAGGACGACACAAATTGGTACCATCAACACACCTACCAATGGCACCAACATGTTCAGTACAAGCCCCTGATTCTACAAGAAATCAAGTCTCGACACCACCCAGAAGAAACGCGATGCCAACAACAAAGAAATCAGAGGCAGACCTAGTTCAACTCAGTACCTACACGTTAGTGGAACCCCCATCATTTTGAGTATCTGATACCCTTTTCCACTTCTTAGTTTGATTTTTGACTATGAGGACATGGTCAATTTCAAGGTTAGGGGGTGATGGAATGGATTTCTTTTTCTTTACCTTCTATTTTACTTAGTTTTCTTCCATGTTTTTATTTTTATTTTCTTTCAATAGTAGGATCCATAATATATCTACTGTAATCTTGGAGCTTAATTTTTCATGAATGCATTATATAAGTAAGAGAATGTGCTTCATGCTCTTGCAATGAATTTAAAAATGTTTATTTAATGCTATATATCTTAATCTTACTTGATAAGTCCAAGACAATACCAACTCAAAGAAGTGTTTGGGTCAGTCAACTTGAGGACATCTTTTATGAATGAAAATCTTAATGTACATAAGGCTTGTGTATGATGGAAATGTTTGAGCCCAAACCAACCAAACTATAATGAGATATTAAATGAGAATTTTATAAATAAACTCTAAGGTCACTCATACACGAGTTGATAGGAGACTGACACATCATAGTTAAGAAATGAATTGTCTCTTAGTCAAGTGATTCGATCCACCTCCATTCAATTTCATTCAACATGGAAAGGTGATCAAGTAAATCCAAATTGTTTGCCTCTTGAGTTCATTGCATAGCATAGTAGGTAGCATGTTAGTTAATTTATTTGCAAATGCATTAGAAAATAAAAAAAATGTACAGGTCATTTGGTTTTAGTTGAGAAGTTTTAGTTGAATAACAACCTACATATAGATTGACTTTTCCTATGATATCATTTTGCATAATGTGTAGCATGTATCTATTTAGCTTTCACCACAAATAAAGAGTGAAAAGGAGCTACATCTGTATTCCTCAAATGAATAAAAATGATATATAGTAGAAAGGAATCCCCATCGTGAATCATTAATCATGCTAAAAATAAGGGGACATAATTCTTTTTGATAAGAAAATTGCATTGAAAAAAAATAAAGGGTGGGGGAGAGGGATGCCATGAACTCTATCTGAATTTTCCTAAGGAGAAAGTGAAAATAGCTTACATGTATGTATCTTTCCACACATACCCATTAGTAGGAAGAGACATTCATTGCTTTCATCATCCCAACATAATAGTAGGCATTAGAGGAGACATTTTCATTTCATCCATTTTGTAGGTGAATCAGATTTTATTTATGCATAAATAATTTAGATATTACTTTAGATTCTTGTTTTATATCCACCCATTGCTTTGCATGGTAGGACACATATATGATTATTCTCCCCATGCACGTTTATATGGGGAACTACTTCCAACATAGTTGGGTAGGTAGATCAGAGTTATGTTGATAGGGAAATCACATGATGCATCAAGCATTTGCCATATCTACTATGATGTTAACTGCTCCATGTCTTTGTTGATCTTATTGTGAACATATTTAATGAAATTTCTAATTCCTTTAGAGTAGTTACATGTTCAGTGGTTGGTAAGGGCCGACTCGGGACCGTCTGGTGAGGGTAATTGTTAAAAGTATTTCATAAGATTTGTCCTTTTGTCGACTCTCAAAAAGATTCAAAAAAGTAGCATTGCTCAAGGATGAGCAACATTCAATCTTAGGGGATTCTGATACATTGATTTTCAGTCCCTTTTCACATGCTATTTTTTGAGATTATTTTGTATATACATATTCACTTTAATTAATGTTGATACATTGTTTTCTTGTATGAGCATGTGAATCATTGTTTCATCAAGTATTTAATATTTTTGTAGAATCATGTTAACTTATTACAATATCTCAGACTTATGTTATCTTTCCCTTCTTTTCAAATGATTTGAGAACTGAATAGATAGTTCAGCACTACCGACATAAGTGCATGTGGTACTGACACATCCAAATCTACATCAGTTCAGGAGGGCAAACTCAGTGCTACTGAGAGAGGCATCGATGCTACTGAAGCTTGCTACTGACTCAAGACCTAGGGAGCATAAAAAATCGAGATTAATTGTCTCAGTGCTACAATTATCCAGTTAGTGGTACTTGACATCTACATTAAAACCTCTATGTGAAACAACTTAGTTCTATTAACCTCATGTCGGTAGTACTTACACAGTTCGAGCAACACATATTGGCTGACAACTCGGTGCCATTGACACCCTGTCGATAATACCAACGCTGCAAGATCAGAGAAGATTTGAATTTGAGTCAGATCTAATAACCATGACTTAATGAGGGCAAAAGCCTTCTTTATAACCCAAGGAGTGTGGACACAAGAAAAATATCATGTAATTTTTTGAGCACAAAGTTGGGAGAGGAGGAGATAGTCACTAAGAGGACGCTCTAGGCACTTTTGGAGGATGGATTTATAGCCAAAAAGCTATAGATCAGAGTGTTTATCAGAGGGGTCACCAAGGTGACTTCTCCAGGGGTTTTTACATTGGTTTAGTGATGTTTAATATTCTTTCTTCTTCCTCCTCTTACTTTACAATGATGACAGTCATGCGGGGATAAACCCCTAGTTCCTTAGGACCCATGAGTAGCCCGACATTGCATTCTACTTGAATTGTATGAGTAAATAATTTATTTCCTTTATTCTAGAAGTGAATCTATAATCACTTTAATGATTCATGTATGTTTTATTACCATAATCAAAGTAATATAGCAATAATTATTTTAGGAGAGGAATTATGAGTCAGACAAGTTATAGATTCACATAGCCTATACCACACTTTGAGAGAAGCCTTACCGCTATGAAGGAATAACCTAGAGATTTTAATCATGCATCTAAAATAATTCCTAAACTACTTTGAGAGTGGAGTTTGTTTTAGTTTAGGTAGTACATTACACTGCAAAAGTGACTAGTGCTTTCTATGAGTCTTTAGTCTAGAGTAAGGAGCAAATGATTATTAATAATTTTTTTTTTTAAATGCAGTGCATGTTGTGGTGAAACCACAAGCCCTAAGTGTTGGATCTAGGGCTCTATAGGGGGGTGAATAGAGCTTCAAAATTATCACAAGAATAGTTAGAACTTCAAATTATATCAATGAAAATCATTAGCTTAAGAATAATTTAAAGTCCTATCTAAGCAAGCAAAGAAATGATGAGAGCGATTGAAACATTCACTTGGAAAAGGTGGTTTAGAGTGGTTCCAATCTCCAAACTAGGAGATAGTCAATCCACTACCTAGAAAGGTCAACCTCTAGGAATTTTCAATATGTGCATACTTATATTCCATCATAAAAGATACAACGAGAGCACAATACATCCAAGGACTTACCTACTCAAGGCAAGAGTCTTTCACTTACACAAGGACTTACCCACTTCATCAAGATGTTTTCAGCTTTCAACAAGGACTTACCCATACTTGCATCATCCTTGGCCTTTCCCTTATCCTTCACTTGGAGAAGATCTTCACCTCTTCTTCAACCTTGAAGAAGACCAACTACAACTTCACCTTCACTTGGAGTAGCTTGCTTCAACCTTTGCTCTTTGAGAAAGGGGATTGGGAAGATGGAAGGAATGAGAGATTTACAAGCACACAGAGGTAGCTCTCTTACAACATACCTAACTCAATCATAATCACAAAATTCTTTGTAAATGAAAGAGAGATAGGAGATCAATGGGTTGCAACACACTTAAATATACCAAG
Source organism: Alisma plantago-aquatica (assembly GCA_963693085.1). NCBI lineage: Eukaryota > Viridiplantae > Streptophyta > Magnoliopsida > Alismatales > Alismataceae > Alisma > Alisma plantago-aquatica. The sequence goes on from OY856414.1 coordinate 459,487,024, forward strand.
GACTTAGGATAGCATGAATGAAAAAACTTGGAATGAACTCCAAGGGGGCCTATTTATAGCTGGGGTTGTTCCTTTGAGTGTGGGATCACTTAAGAACAAAAATAGCCAATTTATGACTCACAACGAATCTATTTTCATTTACAACAACTCTCCAACAGTTATAATCACTTTTTCTACATTTTTCTTACCGTACATCCGACCGAGTTTCAAAAGATAACTCGACTGATCCACTAACCTACAAAGCCAATTTTCAAATTATCGGTCGAGTCTGTTCTGGGAAATTTGATCGATGAGACAAAATTAGTTTTAGTCAGTGAGTCTGTCGGTCAAGTTCTGTGAATGTGCAACTCGTCTGATTGATCATTTCAGAAAATCCATCACTGGATCGGTCGAGTTTCCAACTCAACCGATAAACAACATGTGACAAATTTTCCAATTTGATTTTTGAGTGACCAAACATTGGAATTAAGTGTCCTTGATTTTTTCTCTTCTTAGTTACAAGTCATATCATCAATACAAGTGATTACAAAATTAATCTAAGGTGATTTGGAGTGATTTCCCAAAAAGAACACTTGCATTGCTTTTGACTTGAAATTGAACAAGCTAGGGCTTGTGTAACTTGATCCTTTTCATGTACCTAAAGCCTAAAATCAATCTAGAACAAACATATTAGATACATAGGAATGTAATGGCTAAGTCGTTATCAAAATATGGACAATATATAACTCTCAAGTCAACATTCTTCCCCTTTTTGACAATGACAAACCATTCCTCAATCATATTGAAAAGGATATGTAAAGTCATACCTTATCCTTGTAAATTGTGAGGGGATTCATAATTTTAACAATGTGAATTTCTCCCCCTCAATCTATGCTCACTCTTACCTACATGGTTAGTATTTCTACACAAAGCAATATAACACATATATACTATATGGTCTTTTAGCAAGTCACATGATAAATCTTATATTGAATAGGGAAATGATCACATAGGCAAAAAACAATATGGTTGAGCTTCAACACATTGAACTTCTCTCCCCCTTTTGACATTATCAAAAAGGAAGGGGGTGGAAGAGCACAAAAATAGGTCTTGTTCAAGCACAACCAAAACATACATCCACAACATAAATCTTGCCATCTCAAAGCATACACAAAATAGGGACAAGAGAGAAACAAGCAATCTATGTCATAATCAAAATATGCGAAACATGGCACCAACTTATGAGATATAGTAAATTAAAGAGTATGTGTACATATGATTAAGATTACAACACAGAATGAATGTCCTAAAAAACAACTACAAACCAAAATGATGAAACCAACATTATGATGAAAATAGTGCATCTCAAATAATGTGCCCAGATGTTTTTTGTACAAAATAGTCTAGAAAGATATGTATGATCAACATCTACAGACTAAAAACTAAAACATCTAAACATATAGGCTATCTATGTCCACATCACCATCATCATCAACAGAGGGTCTTGGCTCATAGTCATCATCTCCATCTGAAGGTGTAGTAGAGACAGCAATGTCACCTTCTTCACCAGAACTACCAACAGAGCCATCAGAACCATCATTGCCATCATCATTAGATACCTCCTCATCAATAGCGGTAGCTTCCTCATCAGCCTTATTTGTCATCTCGTCATTGACAGAGGAACCGAAACCATGACCGGGCCACTTAGCATTCTGCTCAGCCCAACACATACCAAGATCATGCAACTGTTGGGCTTGTTGATAAGAAGTAGCAGAAGTGCCAAGTCATGTAATAAAGGTGGATATAGGACTAGTAGGGAGAGGTAGCACAACTGGGGTAGATACACCAGCGGCATAGGGTGTAGCAGCAGAAGCCCCAGGTGGATGGATAGGGTAAAAGTGATTGTATGCATAGGATGCATAATCACCTCCCGGGTAGGGCTGGTAGGTAGGGTAAGGATGTTCACATGAGATATTCATGGTAGACATGATAGCACAGAGATCATGATCCATGTTATCTTGAAATTGAAGATTATATGCCTATTAATGCATCATGTAGCCCATGCATATTTTATTTGATACATGGAAACAGGCGCAGATAGGTCAGGATGGTTGGGGTGGTGGAGGTGCATGGGTGGAGGTAGAGGCTATAGGTGTGGTAGAGGAAGGGATAAGCACACTCTTATGAATTGTGGTTTCACTGATGCAAACTCCTTTTCAGGCAGGTTTTTAATGAAGGTCATGAAAAAGAGATTTGTCAGTGGCAGTCTAAAAAAGACCACAAATCAGGGCTGAGTAGGGTGGGTGGGTTCCTCGGGTGTTTTTACCCGAGTCAAAGTAGGTCCTCTGATGGAGAACATATCGATCCCACTTGACTCTGATGTCTTCAAGAAACAGAACATAATCACCGCAATATTATCTACAATTTCAGTCTGGTTTATTGCAGTTGACTACTAGGGTGAGTATGCGATTCTTGAGGTCTAAGGCTGAGGAGGGAAGGGTACACTTCTTCCTATAGGGAAACTGAGGCTTCTTCATGAATTTATGAATGTCAAGAAGAGTGGGATCATATTGCTTGTAGAAGGCCTCAAGGTCAACAAGGTCAAAATATTTAAGGTAATCCTTCCTCAATGTATCAGTTACCACAATACCAGAGAAAAATATATTCAAGGTATCCTCAGAGACTTGAAATTTCTTCCCAACTATCATAGAAGTAATGACTACTTGAGCATTAGGCGGGGGTATGAGAGTGTCATAATTCCATTGCAAATTTGCATATAATTTGTGAAAGGATTTGGTGCTTGTAACAGAATTGTGGTATCACACGCGTTCAACAATCAAGGTGGAGAGGTGGTGATCATACAACAACTCGGATACTTGATCAATAACCTTTTGTCTACATGGGCTTGGCTCAAAAAGGGCACAAAAAGGAAAGGGGTTCCTAGGAAGGAGATCCTTGTACCTATTTAGAGCATCATTGGAGACAAAGAAGATATCATCAAAGGGTATAAGGCACGAGTTGGAGGAAGAGGATGGTGCTCCATATGGGCAACTCTCTTTCTCCTATTTGAAGCCATGGATGAGAGATAAGAGGATAGAGAGGTCAAAAACATAGGAAACACCACAACAAACTGACCAAAAACCTAGGATCGATGTGCAAGAGGTCAAGGGAGGTCAAATAAGGTAGAACTATGGCTAGGGAGAGGAAGTTCGAGACTAGGGTTGAGAGCTTGAGAGTGGATGGATCGATTTTTCTCTAGTTGAGAGGGAGAAAAGTTAGTCAAACCATACTTAAGTTTTCTCCAGCCCGGCCATCGATCGAGTTCTGTGACTGGGAAACTCATCTGAACGGCTCTTTACAAAAGCCCTCGGCCATAGATCGATCGAATTGGAAACTCGACCGATGGTCAACCTAGACAAACTTTAGAAATTTTAATTTCTAGCCATTAGAGTGCTAATTAAATTTATTTTTCTAGTCCATTTTGCATTTTATACATACTTAGGCACATATCACTCATCATTGGGTACTATTTTGCAATTAAATAAGCATTTTGAAAAATACCCAAAATAAGCAAAAAATAAGGCATATGAACATGAAAATTTTAGCACTAAGAAAGGAAGGGTGAACAAGACATAATCAAAGCTTATAGGATAGATGGAAACTAGCTAAAAGGCATATCAGATTCATTCAAAGTAGTTATGAGTAGGTTAGATCTAATAAAATTAAATTTATCTCTAGCTAGAGGTTTAGTGAAAACGTCTGCCAACTGATTTTCTGTGTCCACATGCTTGATATAGATATCCTTTTTGGCAATGTGGCCACAAAGAAAATGATGATGAACTTCTATATGCTTGGCTCTGCTATGCAATATAGGATTGTAAGAGAAATTAGTTATACTAGTATTATCACAATAGATAGGAGAAACATGAAAATGAATGTTAAAGTCTTGGAGAATTTGCTTCATCCATAGGACATGGGCACAACAACTCCCGACTACAATGTTGTCAGCCTTGGTAGTTGATAATACCACTGTTCTATGTTTCTTGGAAAACCAAGACACCAAGCATGGTCCTAGGAGAAAGCAAGTGTCACTTGTGCACTTTCTATCAATCAAGCAACCTGCATAATCCGCATCACTATAAGCCGTAAGAGTAAAGTCCCTTGACTTGGGACATCATAGTCCAAAATTTGGAGTTTTGGCTAAGTACATTAAAATCCTCTTAACAGCTATAAGATGTGATTTCTTGGGATTTGATTAAAAGCAAGCACACACGCCAACACTAAATATTTTATCAGGTCTAGAGGCAGTTAAATAAAGTAAACTTCCAATCATACCTCTATAGATATTCTCATCTACCTTCTCACCTTCTTCATCCTTATCAAGTTTGGTGGTGTTTAACATGGGTGTGTCCGTTGACTTGGTGTTCTCCATCCCAAAGCACATTAGTAGCTGACTTAACACTACTACAGAACCTACCATTAGTGTCGGTTATTTAAGGCCTTTAGTGTCAGTTTCTAAGCGACACCTATGTGGGCGACACTAAAAGCTCACCCATTACGCGTCGGTTCCAAAACTGACGCCCAAACTCTTCGCGCTCCACCGAAATCGCGCATGTTTCCTGTGGCGCGAAGGTATAGGCGTCGGTTATTAGATAAGAAACCGACACCATATACCTTCGCGCCACAGAAAGGGTGCCATCTTGGCCACTATCAGCGTCGGTTATTAGATAATAAACTGACGCCATATACCTTCGCGCCACAGAAAGGGCGCCATCTTGGCCATTATCAGCGTCGGTTATTAGATAATAAACCGACGCCATATACCTTCGCACCACAGGAAACATGCATCGGTTATTTATATAAAACCGATACTATAACTTTGTGTGTCGGTGTTATACAAATAACCGACGCCTATTGTTTTGTTTTTTTTTCTGTCTGTCTGCAGACCTGCTGTGGCTGGTCGCAGGATGAGAAACCTGCAGTTAACTGTAGGTTTTACGACATCCATTGATATCAGCCAACAACAGGCCACAAACCTGCAAATTTAACAACAAAAATATTCACACATGCATTTAGCAATACAACCTACAGTTCTATTTTATTTTCACACATTTAGAAACATTCATGTAGCTAGCAATCTGTAGTTCCATTCATTCACATTCACACATGTAGAAACATTCATATAGCAACCAACACTTTCATTCATTTTCACTCAGACACATGTAGAAACATCTAGACATGTAGAAACATTCACACATATATTATAATTCAGAAATTCATTTACAAAATATCATTCTTTAGTCATTATTTGCTATCAACATCCCAATTATATTTTAAAACCTCCACTATTTGTATGGCTGTTGCCCATTCTTCTCTTACTTTATTTAATTCTCCCATCGTATAGGGAGCATGTACATATGGTAAGTCCGTTCCTGTAGTGGGGTCATCTTTAAACACCTGTAAATAGAATGATGTATATATATAATTAATGAGCTATAAATAAGATTGATATATTTCATATTATCTAATGAGACTATATAATACCTGAGCAATATAATCGATGTCCATACAACATGACAGACTAACACATATATAGTACATAACAACAGCAGCGTCGAATTTACATACAACACTAGCTTAGTACAACAGTAGCTTAGTACATATATGGTGACAATCCCACCTGCTAAAATAGGTTACTGACAACTACATGTTACGACTGGGAGGTCGTGATTCAACAACCGTATGTATTAGTAGGAGGACAAACAGATCACCATATGTTTGTCCTCTTGCTAATGCATACGGTTGCTGAATCACGACCTCCCAGTCGTAACATGTAGTTGTCAGTAACCTGTTTTAGCAGGTGGGATCGTCACCTTAGTCCCACTATATATGTACTAAGCTAGTGTTGTATGTAAATTCGGCGCTGCTGTTGTTATGCACTATATATGTGTTAGTCTGTCATGTTGTTATATGAATCTGAAGCACTTGTGTGTGTTGCACTTTATGTATTGTATCTGTATCCTGCTTCTCTTCATTGGGGCTTCTTTTGCTGTTTCATGGCTTGCTGCCTGTATATCTATATAACCTTTGGTGAACGCCTGCATATCCTGCATAGCTATGTCATGGCCGTCCTGCATAGCCTGTAGTCTTTGGCGAACGCCTGCATATCCTCTTGGACCCATTGTGTGGTCGTAACATGTAGTTGTCGTTGAGCATCGCTGATAGCCTAGTTAGTTAGCACATTGGTTGGGTTAGTAACAATAAAGGTTAATCTTGAATAGATGAATACATAAAAACGTATATTAATTAAATTGGGAGTGGCGCTTAATACCTTGAATTCATCTGTTTTTCTTTGGGTAACAAACTCCTCCCAGTCTTTGGGGTCCAAGTAGTTCCATTTCTGTGTGGCTTCCTTCTTCCTATATTTATTTTTCAAAGAGAATACAAACAAAAATTATTAGTGTAGAGTTAGTGAAATACTGATCAATGTCTAGAATTGGAATCAATCAAGAACCTATTCTAAGCATCGCGTATGTAATCTTGGGTGAGATTGGTCTTATAGTTCTTTAGCACCCTCCCACAATGTTTAGCATTTGTATTAACTAGAAGATAATGAAACATCAAATCAGAAAATGATATTGATATTAAAAAAGTAAACATTTAGCTTCGATAAAAAAATATAAACATGCATGCCTCTAAAATTGTGATCTTTTATCAATTAACAATCCTTCATTGTGATCTCCGCGCAGATATAAGTCATCATTAGCTTCAATATTTTGTGGAGTTGGCAACCCAACTGAGAATGGACTGGAGTCATCATATTTATCATAGTACTCTTCTTCATTTATAGGATCTTCAATGAAATGTCTTTTACCATGAAGAACAACCGACCATTTATCATTTGCAGGATCATCGATATAAAATACTTGTTTCGCCTGTGATGCCAATATGAATGGTTCAGCCTTCTTGCCAATATTTTCAAAGTTCACTAAAGTGAAACCCAATTCATCCACTATAACTCCTTTGGTGTTATCAACCCAATTACATTTGAAGAGCAGAATTCTAAAATCTATGTAGTCAAATTCCCATATCTCTTCAATGACACCGTAATATGACATTTTAGCTTCACGTGGACTCTTATCCTTTGTACTTGCAAAAAACATAGTCGATGCTTGAAGGGTGACCCCACTGTTTTGGACGACACTCTTATCATCTTGGCGCTTTGTGTAATATGTGAATCCATTAATGTCATACCCTTCATAAGACATAACAGTCAACTTTGGTTTAAAGGCGAGGCATTTGATAGTTTCAGTAATATCATCTAGTGTTTGAGATAGTTGATGTAAGACTTTATCTTCAAACCACTTAATAAAAGTCTTGTTATGCTCTCTAGCAAGCCACATTGTATTGGCTCGAGGATATTGTCTTTTGATGAAATTGGTATGTTCCTCGATATAAACGTTCACTTCGTCCATGTTGTGTAAAATATACAAATGACCTTGTTCCAACTGCTCACGGCTGATTACTTTCACACGTGATCCCAAAATTCCTTTGCGAAATAGCTCGTCAATATTCTTGTCATTATCAGGAGTGTCATTACCACTGAGAAAGTCATTGCAGAAATCCATAACCTCTCTCGCCACATAACCTTCAATAATACTCCCTTCAGGCCGATAACGGTTTCAAACATCACCTTTAAAAATGCTCATGTATCGTTCAAAGGGATACATCCAATGCAAGAAAATCGGTCCCAAGATTTTCACTTCCCTAGTCAAGTGGACAACAAGATGTACCATGATATCAAAGAACGAAGGAGGGAAATACATCTCAAGCTGACATAGGGTAACAACCACTTCTCTTTGCAAATTATCGAGAGTCTCAGGGTCAATAACTTTGCTGCAGAGACTGTTGAAAAAGAAACAAAGTCTGGTGATTGCAAACCTTACATGCTTCGACAATATAGATCGAATTGCCACGGGCAATATTTGTTGCATTAGAGTGTGACAATCATGAGATTTAAGACCTATCAACTTCAGATCTTTCATTGATACCAATCTACGGATGTTGGATGAGTAACCATGTGGCACCTTAACATTTACCAAGCATTCACAAAAAGCTTTCTTCTCCTTTCTAGACAACGTGTAACAAGCGGGAGGTAAGTATGTTCTTTTATTACCCATTTCAGGTAATTCTGTTAATTCTGACCTTATTCCCATTTCATGTAGGTCCAGTCTGGATTTTATCCCATCTTTAGTCTTACCTGGTATATTTAACAGAGTACCAATGATGCTATCACAGACATTTTTCTCAACGTGCATTACATCGATACAATGTCTGACTGTCAAAGAACTCCAATAAGGAAGATCCCAAAATATTGACTTCTTCTTGAATGAAGAATTGTCACTCCATGTAGTACATTGTGATCTCTTACCAAATTCATTGACAAAGTCTTTTACTCTTTCATAAACAACCTCCCCTGGTATAGGTTTAGGTGCACTGCGTTCCTCATTCAATCCATTGAATGCTTTGCGCTTCCTACGATACGGATGGAATTTTGGAAGAAACCTTCGATGACCGAGATATACATTCTTACCGCCATGTTTTAGTCTTGTTGAATAAGTGTTCTCTTCACATATAGGACACGCTTTAGCTCCTTTGACACTATATCCAGACAAATTCCCATATGCTGGAAAGTCATTAATAGTGCAAAACAACATAGCATGCAAACGAAATGTCTCTCTTCGTGAAGCATCATAGGTCATCACACCTTCACCCCAGAGTTTCTTTAAGTCATCAATCAGAGGTTCAAGATAAACATCGATGTCATTTCCAGGTTGTTTAGGGCCCGATATCAACAACGACAGCATTACGTACTTATTTTTCATACACAACCAGGGAGGAAGATTGTATATAACAAGCATGACTGGCCAAGTGCTATGTTGGCTGCTCAATGTCCCGTACGGATTCATCCCGTCTGTACAAAGCCCAAGTCTTAGATTCTTGACTTCTTCACCAAATTCAGGGTACAATACATCAATCTTCTTCCACTGTGGGGAATCAGACGCATGTCGTAGGATCCCATCATTATTTTTCTTAACATCTGCATGCCACCTCAAATTCTTTGCATCTATCGGATTGGCAAACAAGCATTGAAACCATGATATTATAGGTAGATACCACATCAGCTTGGCAGGAGAACCAGTTTTGGACTCCCCCGAAGTCGTCAATTTATACCGTGACGCACCACATTTTGGACAATCTTTCAAATCCGCATAGTCCTTTTAAAATAATACACAATCATTAGGGCATGTGTGTATCTTCTTGGCATCCATTCCCATTGGGCACACCAATTTCTTTACCTGGTATGTTGAGATTGGCAGCTCGTTTCCTTCAGGAAGCATTTCTTTCAACAAAGACAGCAATGACGTGAAGCTTTTGTCGCTCCATCTATTGTTAGCTTTCAACTTATACAATCTCAACACAGCGTTAAGCTTCGTAAACTTAGTACAACCTGTGTATAACGACATCTCAACATCATGTACAATGTTTCTAAAAATGGGAGGTGGATCGGTGTGCTCTACCCCACAACTATCCAGCATCGCATCAACGATGTCTACTGGAACTGGTTCATTCACATCTACGTCATCGTAGGCAATTTCTTCTTCCACACAAGCACTACTATCGAAATCCACTGGTTTCGGGTTTGAAATCTCTCCATGCTAGTGCCATTCTGTATAGCCTTGTATAATCCCGTTGCACATGACATGAGTTTTGATTTCGTCACTAGTGTTGACTTTCAAGTTGTTACCGCAATGCCTACATGGATAGTAGAACCTATCTCCAGGTTGTTTCCTATGTTCCTCGACAAATCTAATGAACTGGTCAAGACCAGAAATAAACTCTGGGGTGCAGCAATTGTGAATGGACATCCATGATCTATCCATTCTATGATTAAAGAGAAAACAAGTATATATTAGGACAAGATTAGGGTCTAGGGTTAACAAATACATGTGATGTCATTATTATATATAATAAATGTGTACCACCTATCCATTCTTGAACACCTAATCTCACTAGTAAGTGTATAATGTGTATTGGGTTTTCAAGAAAATTTCGGCAGCATTTTCCCGCTGTTCTCCAAGTACATATGTACTTAGAGAACAAACGGGGAAATGCTGCCGAAATTTTCTTGAAAACCCAATACACATTATACACTTACATCCTAAGCGAGATTAGGTGTTCAAGAACAGTCCCAAACCGGGGACTATCCAAGATTTACTCCTAATGAGTAAATCTTGGACGGGTTTCTAGGCCAACAAATAATGTGTTGTCATTCTTATACCTAAAATCCTAGTTCTTCAAGTTAGGGTGATTATTGATGTCTTTAAAAGCATGATTGGCAATTTAGGGAAAAGTTCATCATTTACATTCCAAGCATGTCACATGTGTGCATTATAGTTCATCATTAAGCAAGATATAAGTAAAGTAAACTTACCCAACATATACCATATGAGTAAGTATGTCATATTAAAATAGACTATACAATATGAGAAAATAGTAGTGTAATCATGCAAATGGGAACATTCATGGGAACACACACTTCAGTTATAAGCATTCATGTAGCAACTTTCAGTTCCATTCATTAATCTCTTTTTACATCCACACACAGGGGTGTACCCCTAAACAGTAACTAAACAAAGGGGTTGGTGTACCCCTAAACATGCGCATAATTAAAAAAACTATTAATACAGACAAGTCTAGATAGATAGACAACTAAATACTACACCAACATGGTCCCGCATCAGTAACTTCGAGGACTTATCATTATGGCGATCTTCTTCTGAAGTTCAGAATAGAAAGCAGCTATGAGTATTGATTGCTTACCGTGGTCTTTTTGTGTTGACAGTTATATTTGTTAATTGGACTTACCATGGTCTTTTTGATGATGAAGATGTGTCACGAAGCTCCTCACTGTATTTAGACGAATCTGAACTGACAGGGGCCTCAAATTTAGATTCGTCTGAGCTGATATGCGACGCCGTGCGCTCATACCGCAGTAGATGATCGGGGGTCTCGCAGTTGCTGTTGGTTATCTAAACTTTGATGGAATTATGGCCAACTGGACGGAGAAAAATCCTGTTGCAACGGACCACATGCATCTCTCCAATCCAATCACGCCAACTGGATTTTGATACAAGATTTCCCGCCAAATCATACTCAGCCTCGATAACATGTGAATAATTGCCAAAGGGTCACTTTACCAGGCATGTAGTGTCTTCCTTTTAGAAAACGCCAATGTTTGGGTATGACCAATTGGTTTAAGGAACGATCATCTAGGATGATGTCCAATTGTTCTTCAATAGGGAACGTTAACATTGACATAGAGGCCCAGTTCATAGTGACTGTTATGGGTGGACAGAGACTGCACAATATTAGTATTAACAAAGTGTAAGTACATATAACGATGTTATATATTTTCAGAAAAAGTTGTATAACATCAGTTAACCTTTTATTGCTTGTCATAACCAACTTTATTGTGGTAGACATGATAGCTTGAAAAGAAGTCTACATATGTACTTAGAGAACAAACGAGGAAATGCTACCGAAATTTTCTCAAAAACCCAATACACATTATACACTTACATCCTAAGTAACATTAGGTGTTCAAGAACAGTCCCAAATCGGGGACTATCCAAGATTTACTCCTAATGAGTAAATCTTGGACGGGTTTCTAGGAAAATACACAACTAGATATTCATTTAGGTGTTAGACATTCATTTAGGTGTTCTTGATAACTCGCAGGTATGCACAACTAGACAACTGTGGCGGAGCAGTACTGGAGGAAGCATACCTTTCGGTAGCGGCGGCGGACAAGTAGGCGACAATTGGCAATTTAGGGAAAAGTTCATCATTTACATTCCAAGCATGTCACATGTGTGCATTACAGTTCATCATTAAGCAAGAAGGGTGATTAGGATTCTCACCAAGAACGGGTTTTGATTTTCTATACAATTTTATAAAAAAAATGCACATGTATGCATATATATACTATACTTTTTGGAACCATACTAAACACCCAAATACTTTATAACACAACTATAAAACAATGATTATAGCTAAACTATTAAACAATAGACTTGTCACACATAAAACACCCTATACAACTATAAAACAAAAAAGTATTAAGATATGCATGCTACAATAACTATTTTGCATCACATTACAATAGACTTATCATTGATACCTTAATAACTTATTTCTACATTTACATATCATCAATTGATCAAAATTACATGTATTGTATAGACAATAGAGGATTCAACTCAGTAGAAGCACAAAATCAGTACCTAAACCCTAAACACAAATAAGTAAATAACTTAAAAAAAATGCCCAGCAGCTGCTTGGGCGTGCCTTGGCACCGCCCAAGCAGCCGCCGGAGCAGAGGAAGAAGGAAGAAGGTAGGGTGGGCGGGCATACCTTGAGGGAAGAGGAGAGAAGCGGCCGGAGCATAGCAACCACCAGCGGAGGTGGCGGCAAAGAGAGGAGAAGCGGCAGCGAGGACACGGAGCAGCGGCGGCGAGGGCACGGAGCAGGAGCACGGACGGCCGCCGGTGAGCACAGAGGACAGGAGCAGGAGCAGGAGTATGACCGCCGGTGAGCACGGAGCAGCGGCGAGGGCGGCGGGGGCAGGAGCAGGAGCACGGCAGTGGCGGTGGAGGAGCAACGACCGGCGGGGGCGAGCAAGAAATCGCCGGACCTAACTGAAATCGGGAATGAAATTGGGAAAGGGGAAGAGAAGCTCGCACTGGTGAGCTATTAAGTTGACAATAAGCGTCGGTTATTCTAATAAACCGACAAATAAACCAACTGTGTCGGTTCTATTCCAAAAACTGGCACCTATACTAGATTATAGTCGTCGGTTTTTAACTAAAGGTCAACCGACACCTATTCCTGTCTCGCGAATACCCTTTAGTCGTCGGTTATTTATTTATGAACCGACGACATATGTCAAATTTTGGAGGTAATTTTTTCGCTGGAATTTTGGTTTTGGCGGTTGATTTTAGGTGTCGGTTTTTTATTAATTAACTGGCACTTAATAAAAGCGGTACCCATGTCTGGTCGACCTTCACAGATTGTATGTCAGTTTATGTTATAAACCGACATTGTAGAGTTTAGGTGTCCGTTTATGTATACAACCGACACCTTGAAAAGTGACTTTATAAGCCATTTCTGTAGTAGTGCTTGTGTACTTGCCTTGGTTGATGAAGCTTCCATCTTTAGTTTGCTTGATTTGAAAGTCGAGGAAGAATGTAATCTCACCCATCATGCTCATCTGGAATTCACTCTACATAATATCACTAAACTCCTTGCAAAGATCAAGATTAGTTCTTACAAAGATGATATCATCAACATATATTTGAATGATATGAAAATTGTTAGAAGTGTGTTTGAGAAACAAGGTAGAATCCACTTTGCCCATGATATACCCATGATCTAACAAAAAGTTCTTTAATTTCTCATACCAAGCTTGAGGTTCTTGTTTGAGTCCATAGAGAGATTTTTGTAACAAATAAACATGGTTAGGTAAACTATCATGTTCAAAGCTAAGGGGTTGTGCAACATACACTTCCTCCTCAATTGTATCATTCAAAAACACACTTTTAACATCCATTTGATAAAGAAGAAAGTTTTTATAACTAGAAAAATCAAGCAACATATTAATGGACTCAAGTCTAGCTACATGTGCATATGTTTCCTCAAAAGCTATACCTTCCCGTTGCTTGTAGCCTTGAGCCACTAACCTTGATTTGTTCCTTACCACTTTGCCACTTTCATCTAGCTTGTTGTGGTAGACCCACTTGGTGCCAATTATTTTTATATCACTTGGTCTTGGCACTAGGGTCCATACTTTGTTCTTTTCAAATTGCTCTAAGTCTTCTTGCATGGCTAGGATCCTTTCATCATCCCCAAGAGCTTCTTTGACGCTCTTTGGCTCGCGTTGTGAGATGAAGGTGTTGTTGGCTTGTTCTTTGTTGAAGGCAACCCACATCTTCACTCTTTCAAAGGGGTCACCTAAAATCAACTCTTTTGGATGATTCTTTGCAAAAAGGGGAGTTGGATCCTTCTTCTCTTCATCTTTCTCTTCTTCTTGAGTGACCACCTCTTTTTCCTTTTGGGTGATGTTGAGTTCTTTTAAAATTGGAATCACCTCACCTGCAACATCATCATTTAGAACAATATCTTTGGGAATAGAGGGGTTAGCCTCAATAAACTTAACATTAATAGATTCTTATACTTTAGAAAGATCAACATTAACACTCTATAAGCCTTGCTAGTAGTGCTATAGCCAAGAAAGAAAGCCTTGTAAGATTTTGGATCAAACTTGTCGAGTGAATATTTTATATTCAAAACAAAACAAGGACATATGAAAATATGAAAATACTCTATAGAAGGATTCCTACCATGTCATAGCTCATAGGGGGTTTTCTTCAAAGAAGGATGTGTAAAAACTTGGTTTTCACAAAATATGAGGTACTAATGACTTCGGCCCAAAACTTCATTGGAGTGTCATACTCTAAAAGCATGGTCCTAGACATCTCCTGTTGTGACCTATTTTCTCTCTCTACAACCCCATTTTGTTGAGGTATTTGAGGTGAAGAGAAGTTATGTGCATATCCAAATTCTTCACAAAAAATTTCAAAAAGATCACTTTCAAATTCTCCCCCATGACACAGATGGAAACAATCCATAAAGAATCTTCATTCTCAACTCATTTACAAAAACTAGAGAAAACATCAATCGTATCACTCTTGAAAATGAGAAAGAAGATCCACGTATATCTAGAGAAATCATCGACAATAACAAGTCAATACTTGGAACCACGATGTGATTGAGTTCTCATTGGTCTAAATAGATCAATATGAAGAAGTTCAAGGGTTCTCTTGTACTAAGGACTTATTTGGATTTGAAGGAGGACTTAGTTTTCTTTCCTTGGGTATAAGGTTGACATTCCTCATCCTTTTCAAAATCCAATTTGGGAAGTCCCTTGACCAAGTCCTTTTTGCTCAAATTCTTCAATTGATGCATATTTACATGACCAAGCTGACGATGCTAAAGAGAAATATCATCCGAATTGACTACTAGGCATCTACCAACAATAGGCTTAATAGAGTCAAGAACAATTACATAAAGATTACCACTCCTAGTTCCCTTATATATGACTTGATGGGTGAGGGAATCTAGAATCAAGCATTCAAAAGAGGTAAATAGCACATGGTAACCATTATCACATAATTGACTTACACTTATCAAATTGTGATGTAGGCCATCCACAAAGAGAAGATTCATGATACACAAAGATTCACCTACATCACCCTCACCTTTTACCTTACCTTTCTTGTTATCCCCCAAGGTAACTGAACCTCCTTTCTTCTTAGTGAAGTTGTTGAAATGGCTAACATCACTTGTCATATGTTTAGTGCAGCCACTATCAACAATCCATCTTCCTTTTTCCTGCAAGAAAGGAGAGTGTTGATTCCCAACTCAAATTTTGGGATCTGGAGTTAGCTTGGGGACCCATTTCATCTTTGGGTTGGTCCCCTTAGGCTCTTAAGGACAATAAGTAGATTATTGATCATCACTTTTGCAATGATAAAAAACATAGGGTTCTTAGTGCCAGAAGGCTCTCCAATGAAAAGGAGGTTTCCTTACTCTTTTTCTTACCTTAGGCATTGTTCTTGTCCTTTGGTGCTCCCCCTACAAATCCCAAACCACTAGCACCATTTTGTTTGGTAGAATGGTCAAGGATTTCATTTAGGGAGTTTTTCCTTTTGAGGAATTTCTGTAGAGAGGCTCTAAGTCTATGATTGTCATCATTAAGAGATATGATAGTAGAAGACAAATTCACAAGATCATCTCTAGCATGAACAAGGTCATCCTCTAAATAGAGGGATTTAGTCAAATATGAATCTTATTTAAGAGAAAAAGAAGCAACATCACTACTAGGCAAGATAGGTCTAGAAGATAAATCAATAACTTAACCAAGCAACCTAGCATTTTTAGATTTAAGCACTTTAATTTCCTTGAGATAAACATCCCTCTCATCTCTACGAGCATCAATAATAAGCTTGAATTTAGTATTCTCATTTTTAAGAGTTTCAAGCTCATTTAGGCACTTTTGATTATTTTCCTTAAGAGTTTCAATGTTCTTAAGGTAAACACCATTCTCTACCTCAACTCCATTGTATTGGAGCTTAAGATCAAGAAATTGGCCTTGCAAGATATCAATTCTCTCAAGATGAGTTTTCTCATTTTGCTCAAGAATATCAAGTTTAGCATACAAATCATCAATAATTTTTCTTAACCTTTTTCTTTTAGATTTACATTTAGCAAAAGAAGAACGGGTAGAACAAGCATATCAATAAGAGTTTCTTTAGCTAACTAATGCAAGCCTACCTCACTTACCTCACCGATTTATTCACTTGTAGAGGCCATGAGTGCAAGGTGGCACTCTCCATCTTCATCAGAGCTAGAGCCACTTGAGGATGATGCTTCCCAAATTGCATGAGCTACATTCTTGTATCTTCTCTCCTTCTTTTCCTTCCTACTTTCTCTCCTTCTTATACTCTTCCTCCTTCTTGGATCTGCCCTTGTGGTGTGACTTTATTGATTTAGGACATTCACTCTTGTAGTGTCCCTTTTGGCCACACTTGTAGCATCTTGGAGTAGAGGAGGAGGATTGCTTTCCCTTGAAGTGATTGCCCTTGGAGTAGTTGGCTTCATCCTCACTAGGGACATCATCTTCACTAGAGGAGGAGGGAGAGGTCCAGAAAGCAAGTTGTTGTTGAAGGATGACACCATCCACTTGAGCTTTGAAGGCACTATATTTGGCCTTTCTTGCTTCCTTCTCTTCTTGCTTGGCTTATTCTTCTTGCTTATCAAGCCTTGACTCATGAGCTTGTAGATTGCCAATGAGCTCTTCGGTTGGGATGTCACCAAGACTTCTCACTTCTTCAATAGAGGTCACCTTTGACTCCCATCTCTTTATTAGAGTCCTCAAGATCTTGGAGTTGATTGCACCTCTATCCAAAGTGTTTCCCAAAGCAACTAGGACATTAATGATGATGTTGAGCATAGAGTACATCTCAGAAATTCCTTCTTTCTTGCCCATATTGAAGTTCTCTAGAAGGTTGTTTAGCATGTATATTTTGGCCTCCTTAACTTTCTTGGTTCCCTCATAGGTGATGCACAACTTATCTGAAATCTCATAGGTTGTATCCCATGAGGAGATGCGGTTGAACTCCGTTGGGGTAAGGGTTGCACATAGGATGCTTATAGCTTTGGTATTGAGCTGGGCTTCTTTTAGTGCAAATTCATTCCTTGTTGACTTGGCTCCGGTAGGCTCCTTGTATGGAGCGATCATCACCTTCCCCATATCAAAGTTCATCCCTTGAATGTAGAACTACATATGTCTCTTCCAATAGAGGAAGTTCACATCATCAAAGACCGGAGGACGCATTGAGAAGCCTCCTTCTAGTTTGAGTGAGCCAAGTAGGTTCTCACCCATCATCTCATCTCATGGGAGATTGTTGAAGAAGATCCTTGGCTCTAATACCACTTGTTGGATCTAGGGCTCTAGAGGGGGATGAATAGAGCTTTAAATTTGTCACAAGAATAGTTAGACCTTCAAATTATATCAATAAAAACCAAAACCTTAAAAATAATTTGATGTCCTATCTAAGCAAGCAAAGCAATGATGAGAGAGATTGAAACATTCACTTGGACACGATGGTTTAGAGTGGTTCCAATCTCCAAACGAGGAGATAGTCAATCTCCTACCTAGAGAGGTCAACCTATAGGACTTTGTAATCCGTGTATACTTATATTCCATCATAAGAGATACAAGGATACCACCATACATCCAAGGACTTACCTACTCAATATAAGAGTCTTTCACCTACACAAGGACTTACCCACTTGATCAAGATGTCTTCATCCTTCAACAAGGACTTACCCACACTTGCATCAAATCTTTGGCCTTGAAGAAATTACCCACTCTTCTTGAATCTTGGCCTTACCCTTCTCCTTCACCTAGAGAAGATCTTCACCTCTTCTTCAAACTTGAAGAAGACTAGCAACAACTTCACCTTCACTCAAAGTAGCTTGCTTCAACCTTTGCTCTTTGAGAAAGGGGATTGGGAAGATGGAAGGAATGAGAGCTTTACAAGAAAATGGAGGTACATATCTTACATCATACCTAACTCACTCATAATCATGAAATGCTTTATAAATGAGAGAGAGAGAAAGGGGGTCAAAGGGTTGCAATGCACTCAACTATAGCAAGGATTTAGAATAGAATGAATGAGAGAACTTGGAATGAACTCCTAGGGGTCCTATTTATAGCTGGGGGTGTTGCCATTTTACAACTTGCAACAGATCTATTTTTATTTATAACAACTCTCCAACGATTATAATCATGTTTTTTGCATTTTTCATATAGTACATTTGGTCGAGTTTCAATAAAGATAACTCGACTGATCCACTAACCGACAAAGTCAATTTTCAAACTATCGGTCTAGTTTGTTCTGGGAAACTCAACCAGTGAGCCAAAATTAGTTTTATTCAGTGAGTCGGTTGGTCGAAATATGTGAGTGTGCAACTCGACCGATTGATCATTTCAAAAAATCCATCACTGGATCGGTCGAGTTTCCAACTAATAATCCATACTATTCTATTTCCTTAATCAATTTGAGGATATAGTAAACATCCTACTG
Organism: Alisma plantago-aquatica; assembly: GCA_963693085.1. Classification (NCBI taxonomy): domain Eukaryota; kingdom Viridiplantae; phylum Streptophyta; class Magnoliopsida; order Alismatales; family Alismataceae; genus Alisma; species Alisma plantago-aquatica. Next base: position 459,505,776 of record OY856414.1, read on the forward strand.
GCTCTAAATTGGGTAGTTTACCTAATTGAGACATGGGAAACAAAAAATGCCATTTATTTACTTTTTAACATTTTAGGTTATATATTATTAATTTTATATGAAGCACACTCTTAATGAATGCACTCCTCTCAACTAGTAAATGATGACATTATATTCCATATAAATTCATTTTCTATCAGCTATTGCTCCTAGGAATATTCTAAAGGATCAAACCTATTATTGGGGTATTGACACGTGTAAAACACAAGCGTACGTGTCAAAGTAATACAAGCTAAAGAGGTCTGGATATCAAACATGGGGAAATGTAATTCAAGAAACTATTACTCACTTCTTTTCAATCAGCTACGTCGAAGAAAACTTTAATTTAAGAGTTATTAAACTAATTACAAGAAATAAAACTAATTTAATGGGTTGTGATCACAATGAGAAGAAATTCTCTGGGACTATGGTTTCACCACGATTGACACTGTAATTTTAATCTAAGATTAATATATTTTCCTCCCACTCCTGGAAAAAGAGCATGTAGTAAGAACTACCCACTCCCACAGTGCAGTTCACTACCTATGCTAATGCCAATCCCATTTTCATAGTAATTGGTCGATTAGTTAGGTCCTTTATGAATAATCTCTAGGTAATTTCTTCATGTTTGTAAGCCACCTTTCCCAAAGGGTGATATAAAATGTGTGTTACTATGGATTTCCAATCCTTAGTCCTCCTCCCAAAGTTATTAAGGATCTAATTAATCACCTATGGTGTGCAACATAGAAAATTCAATATGATTTCATAGCAACATGCCCAAGAAAAAGGAGAAAACAATATACTAATGCAAAAGATCCATATACAGTGTACAACCGGGCTACTCTGGGTCCTAAAGAACATGAAGATTAACCCCTCATAGTTTTCATGGACAAAATATATGATAGGAAGAAGGAAAAATGTAGAGAACATAAAAAATTGATGAACCCCCTGGAGAAAAGTGATTAGGATGCTCCACACCGATGAACGGATCCACAATTTGCAAATTCTACCCACCGAATGTGCCCGGAACTTCCTGAACATGCAGTTCTCCTCCTCGTTCTCCTCTCCCATGTCGTCTCCGTCTTGCAATGGAATATAACATGATTGATTAGGTCTGGCCAAAATCCCCTTAAGTCACAGAAGTGACTTAGGGAAAAATAAATCATCAACCATTGGATAACCTTGATTTTCCAGACTACCTGATCAGGCAGACTCGATAGTACCAACTTTTGAACTCGGCAGTATTGGGTCTGGAAGTCCAATATGCTTTGTCTTTGATGCAAATTCGGTAGTACCGACTTTTGAAGTCGGTAGTACCGAGTCTGTGGGACTCTTGTGGTCCTGAAATCGCACAAAAATATACACAAGTACTTGAAATATAAGTAATCATTCAAAAATAGTGCAATTATACTTATTTGATGTGATTGAGTAACACAGACTAATATTATTAAACCATGCACAAATTAATATGAAAATGAATAGTAAGTGCACAAAAAGCAATATAAAATAGCTTGTAAAAAATAACAAATATCCAATGCATCAAACACCCCTAAGCTTAAATGTTGCTCGTCCTCGAGCAACACACTCTTGGATCTATTTGAGACAAGTCAGCAAAAGGACAAGGAACATGAAATTCATTTCTCAACTATCCCCACTTGGCGGTCCCAAATTGGCCTTCACTAATCACTGAACAATCAACTGCTCTATAGCGACCAAAAATTTCCATAAAAGTTGTTCACCCTTAGATCAATGAACACTATCAAGAGAGAAGTTAACATCATAATCAATCATGTATTTACTTGGTGCATTATGTGATTCCCTATTCTACATTTCTCTTTTCCTAACTATTAATAAATTGGAAGCAAATATCCATATAAAAATGATTTAGGAGAATAATCATATAAGTGGCCTACCAATAAGAGCAATGAATGGTATGAAATGGGTGGCAATTGAAGAATCACGAGTAACATCCAAATCATTTATGCAAAGTAAAACATGATGGACCTATATGGTGAAAAGAATGAGAAATGTATGAGTCATAATGCCTACTTTATTGGTAGAATGATGCATGGGTCAAAAGATGTCATCAATTCAACATACAAAAATTTAAAGAAAAGAATGCATCATGTGAATGTCTCCAGCTCTATAAGAAGAGTTAAGGGCATACTTTCACCCTCTTAACTTGAAACATTATAAACTCTTTTTTTATTTTTATTTTGTGCATTTTTTGGCCCATTATTTTAGCATGATGGAACGTTATGCTTGGGCTTTACTACATATCATTCATTTTTTTTTCTTTTTTTCTAAGGGTATGGATGTGTATCCTTTCACTCAAAATTCAAAGGAAAATGATACCCACATGATATAACAATCAATGATGAAAAATGCATGCAATCTACGTGTAATTGTTTGTGCAACTAGAATGATGTGTACATAAATTGTTGAAGTACACAACTTGGTCTATTTTTTCATTTTTGTAACTAATGCAATAAAAGCAAACCAACTATCATGCCACCTACTATGCTATGCAATGCAAACAAGAGAAAATTATTCGGAGTACTTGTTCATCTTAAGGTGGTGAGTCAATAAGGAGTGGAGGATGGGTGGAATCACATAACTAAGAGACAAAGATTTTCATGAATTTATGATGTGTCCCTCTCTAATGACGTATGTATAGGGTAACCTTAGGATTTCTTTCTTAAATTTCAATTTAAGGTCCTGTTAACTATTTGATAAATTCAAGCTCAAATCACATCTTCATTCACATTTCATGAATAATTAGGATGTCCATTCATATCCAATGTCCTTAAGCTGACTAACCCATAAACTTCCTCTAAATGCAATTACTCAAGTACTCACAACTAAGCCCACAAAAAGATTTTCAATTTCCATTGTAAACTTGAAAGTACACATGATAATTTCCAAGAATAAACAAAATTTAAACTCCACGTTATGCTAGATAGATTGTGGATCATACAAATTACAAAAATAAAAGCTAAAAAACAAGTAAATAGGGAAGATAAAGTCGTTCCAACACCCCCTTAAGCTTGAACTTGACTATGACTCAGTCAAAATCCAAACCTAGGAAGTGGAATGAGGTACCAGTAGCTCTGAAGGGTGGTGGAGGTAGATGCACTGTTGGCTCTTCAGATCAAGTTGTGCTAGCATATATCCCTATTTTTGGTGCCACTAATTTGTGTCTTTTTGGCATCAAAATATAACATTCTCTCTCCTTCTTTGAGCTTTGAAAATTAGTGCCCATCGACATGTGTATTGGTGGTTCCCACAACTTCTTCTTGTAGATTTTATCACCTTTTTGCTAAAAAAAATTGGTAGTACCAAGTTTGGACTCGGTAGTACCGACTTGGGTTCAAGGTTCTGGTGATTTTCTAGAAAAGTTTTGGTAGTACCGAGTTTGGAACTCGGTAGTATCGAGTTTTTGTAGAATTTGTAGAATCTTAACTGATAAGAAGTCGGTAGTACTGAGTTTGGACTTGGTAGTACCGACTTTGGCCCTGTCTACACACCAAACAAAATCATCAAAGTACCTTCTTTACACTCAATAAAATCTAACATGAAAAAGATGAAATGTAACTAGATAAACACCTAAACAAATAGTAAATGACAAATATAAAATTGGATTGCCTCCCATAAGCACCCTTGTTTAATGTCCTAGGCTTGACATAAATGATCCTCCTCAACCCGGATTGTCTAGAGATGGTGGTGAAGATTCCTCCAGAAGTTTGAACTCCACTCTATCATCATCTATACTGAGTGTCAAATAGCCTCTACCAATGACAGTTATCACATCGGCCGTAGCTTGGAACGGCCTTCCTAACAACATCTTAGATCTTTGTATCTCATGCATATCCATCACCACAAAGTCAACAAGAAAGATGAAATTGTCAACTTTAACCAACACGTCCTCACATACCCCGTATGGCCTCACAATAGATCCATCTTCCAACTCGATTGCCATGGTTTTTCTTATTGGTTCCTTCAATCCTAACTTTTGGAAGGTGGTAAGAGGCATGAGATTAATACTCACTCCCAAATTACATAGTGCCTTCTTGAAATGTTTTCTGCCTATAGAACATGGGATATAGAAGCATCTGGGATCCTTCCCTTTCCTTAGCAACTTCCCCTCATCACCTCATCAACATGTACAATATCTGTGTCTTTAATCCTCCACTTTCTGTTGATGATATCTTTTAAAAATTTCTCATAAGCAGGAATTTTCTCTATCACCTCCACCAATGGAAAATTGATGTGGAGCTTCTGGAAGATGTCCAGGAACTTTTTGAACTATGCTTCCTTTTTTCTTTGACTTCAAAATATTCGGGTATGGCACATCTGACTTTTCTGCTCGCTTCTATGGGGTAATATATGGCACTTTATGAACTTCCCCACTAAGATTTCTTTACCACCACCGCCTAGAATAGAAGTCAACACATCCTCTGTGGGTGGGGTTACCGGTGGCTGTTCCTTCTGAATTGTGGGTGCCCCTTTATTGACTGTGATTGTTCTACTACGTAGTAAAACCTTCACCTGCTCTTGCTCAATAGATACCCTCTCAGGAACTGTAGTCGATGATTTAACAAGAATGGGACCTTGAAGTGCACTATCCACTGGTGTTCTTCAACCTCCTGGTAATCCCAATAGAATGTGAGGAAATGGGACTTTAGGTGCACACACCCAATCAGACTCCTGAGTGTGTTCTTGAGTGCCTCCTTGGTATGATGTTATCGCTCTTCGACCACAGAGATGAATTTTGCTTGGCGATGTTGATGGGCTACACCTACATTCCCAGGTGCTCCTTGATGAATAGACTCCTTCAAGGAAGCTACTTGTGCTGCCAATTTAGAAATTTGATATCCAATGTTACAGATTTGGGACCTTGGTCATGTAGCTCCCTCTGTATCTGACCCATAAGTGCTTCATTTTGGCTCACCAACTTTCCTAACATGTGCTCAATTTTATCAATCTTGTTGGGGCCCCTGTACTGTTGGTAATACTGGTGCATATACATAAAATTCTCTTCTTCACCCCCAGATGATGTTACATCCTTCTGGCATAACTTCATGGTGATGAGGTCAAGCTTCTCATTCAATGCCGAGATGACTTCAAATTCTTCATCGCTTTTAATGATTGTTGGGTGTTCTCTTTCTTCACCCCATGACTAATTCTTAGCCATGTTCTTCAGGATCTCATGGCATCTAGAAGGCTTTTTGTTCAAGAAAAATCCATCTCCTACACTATCCAGGGTGGTCCTCTCACCCTGGTGAAGGCCATAATAGAAGGTCTTTGCTTGGCCATATAAATCTATACCATGGTGAGGAACCTTCCACATCATATTCTAAAAGTGCTCCCAAGCCTCTGAGTATGACTCTTCAGCATGTTGCTTAAAGTTGTAAACCTTTCATGTCAATTCATTTGTCTTCTGTGGAGGAAAGTAGCATTCAAAGAAAGCATCTATCATTTGGTCCCATGTATCTATGGATTTTGGCTTGAGGTTACAAAACTAAGACTTAGCATGGTCTTCTAAGGATGATGGAAACAACTTCATGTATATCACAGTGGCGGGAACCTTGTCTATCTTCACTGTGTCACAACTTTCAACAAAATTGTTGATGTGAGTCATTGGGTCTTCAGTACTGTGGCACATGGAAAGCCTATTGCTTAACCAATGCCACCAACCCAGGATCAATCTTGTAGCTTCCCACATTTATCTCTTATCATTTGATTGGCCCAAGCTGAGCTGTTGAGGATGAAACCTTGATCTTCTCCTAGATGATTTGTTCTTCTTCTTCATCACCCATACCTTTCGATTATGGATTTGTTGTGGGAGTGTAATCAATGGTTCATATTTGAACCATGCATTAGTACCTGAAATTTGTAAATTTAATGTAAGAACGAGATACTAGTGCTTGAATTAAGAAAATATTTACAATTCAGCTTTAGAAAGAATAAAATAAAAAAATAAAGGTGGCCTAGAGTGGTCGATTACAGCGATCGTAGTTCTTGAATATGTCATTTCCCAAGAAACGACACCAAAAACTTGACATGACTAAACTGTACGTGTAAAATGCAAGCGTACATGTCAAAGTAATACAGGACAAAGAGGCTCGGATATCGAACACGGGGAAATGTAATTTAAGAAACTACTACTAACTACTTTTTATCAGCTAAGCTGAAGAAAACTTTGATTTAAGAGTTATTAAACTAACTACAAAAAAGAAAACTAACTTAATGGGTTGTGATCACAATGAGAAGAAATTATCTAGGACTATGGTTTCACCATGATTGAAACTATAATTTTAATCTAAGATTAATATGTTTTCCTCCCACTCCTGCACAAAGAGCATGTAGCAAGAACTACCCACTCTCGCAATGTAGTTTACTACCTATGCTAATGACAATCCCATTTCCATAGTAATTGGTTGAGTATTTAGGTGATTTACAAATAATCTCTGGATAATCTCTTCATGTTCATAAGCCACCTTTCCCAAAGGGCGATATAAAACGTGTTACTATGGATTTCGAATCCTTAATCCTCCTCTCGAAGTTATTAAGGATCTAGTTAATCACTTATGGTGCACAACATAGACAATTCAATATGATTTCATAGCAATATGCCCAAGAATAAGGAGAAAATAATATACTAATGCAAAAGATCCATATACAGTGTACAACTAGGCTACTCCTGGGTCCTAAAGAACATGGGGATTAGCCCCTCATAAATTTCCATGGACAAAAACATGCTACAAAGAAGGAAAAATATGGAGAACATAGAAAACCGATGAACCCCGTGGAGAAACATGATTAGGACGCTCCATGTCGATGAATGGATCCGCAATCCGCAAATTTTGCCCACCAAACATGCCTGGAACCTCCTGATCGTGTGGTTCTCCTCCTTGTTCTCCTCTCTCATCCCGTCGCCATCTTGTAATGGAATAGAATGTGTTTTATTAGGTCTGTCTGAACTCTCCTTAAGTAATAGAAGTGACTTAGGGTGAATAAATCCTCAACTGTTGGATTAAACTTGATTTTCCGGACTATCTGATCAGGAAGACTCGGTAGTACCGACTTTTAAACTCAGTAGTCCCAAGTCTGGAAGTCAAATCTACTCTGTCTATGATGCAAAGTTGGTAGTACTAACTTTTAAAGTCAGGAGTACCGAGACTGTGAGACTCTTATGGTCTTGAAATCGCACAAAAATGTACATAAGTAATTGAAATATAATAAATCATTCAAAAACATTACAATTATGCTTATTTTATGCAATTGAGTAACACATGCTAATATTATTAAACCATGCACAAATTAATATGAAAATGAATAGTAAGTGTGTAAAAAGCAATATAAAATAGCCTGTGAAAAACAAAAAATATCCAGTGCATCAGGTATATGTACATCAAATTCCAATATAGAGTGTATTTTAGTTTTTTTTCTTCTTTTAACCTCATGAATAAGACGATATATATGAAGCATACTTTTAATAACTTTGTTTAGTCCTACTACATTTTAAATTAAATAAAAAGCTACTATATATTAATATACTCAAATAGGGGACTAGAATAAGGTAGGGTTAAGCTATGCACCTAGATTTTGGTTTGTTACAACAATCCACCACTTGAAGAGGATTTGATCCCTAAAATCCACCCACTCATAGCATGGTATATTTAGTTATGCCTCCTAAGATTTCTTTTCACTTAATGTAGTTTATCATAGTATACTATCTATGTCACTTATCATACTTTCCCAAAGTGGAGCTACATTACTCCATGCACCATGCATCCATAAGTATTCTAATGTGAGATGTTGATCTACAAAAGTTATATTGAAACTTAGGATTATCTTAACAATATGCATTATGGTTACCTATACATTGTCTATCATGGACAATATGCTTTTTTACCTGCAATTACATGTGACCACTAGGTTTTAATACAACTTCTTGTTTTCCTCCACATAAGAATGAATGACCAATTCGTCACTAATAAGTCTCCATATGGGATCATTATATCATGACGACTAAGATGGAGGAGTAGGTTTTTTTAGGATAGATAGCATCAACAAAAATATTGTCTTGGTTTCCAGGTTTTTTTGTAAATTGTCACTTAGATTGAACTTTAAACATACATGTAGTGTTAGGGTAATAACATGCATATATGTATTCTTTACCTTTCATTATTTGGGTTACATAATAATTATAATATATTCATAGATTTTACCAAGGGTATTGCTTTTGCTGCATCTCATATTCAAGTTATTACATGCCATCCATTGGGTAGAGTAGGGTCTAGGTTTAAGATTAGGATTTAGTTTGCACACATGTTTTACCCTCCAAATTACCATTATAGTTTATTGTATGCAACTTATTGAACTAATCACCCATGAATTTAGCATACAGATAAAAGTACACATGTTATGATCTTGGATACTCAAATCCTTTTTACTATATCTATTTATTATCACATGGGAAAGGGTGCACATACATTAAGTTTAACATCCTTAGTGTGTTCATCCTAGTTTCTAGAGTAAAGTTATACATACCATATATATTAAAGCAATTTTGGGGTATTAAATTTAAATATTTTAGGAATTTGTCTTCCTTTAAAAAAACTGGATTTCATAACTTACCTTACTTATATTCACCATTTTGGTTTAGTGAAGATTAAATTCAAAACTTATTTAAAAACATTCAAGTAACATAATGGCAGTAAAATTTGCAACTATTAATCTATTACCCTTGGTTAGGTGGTAGTTACATTTGTCTGACATAAATATTGAATATTACCTAAGTATTACTTGTTATAACCACTATTAAGTTAACTTAGTCCTTCAGTTGCAATCCTAATGAATAAAGCATACATTACTCTGCCCCTTATAAGTATTAATATATAGCTTAAATAATGATCTAGAGAGGTGACATGGGTAGGTCAACTAGGTCATACACATCTAAAGCTTCTTCATCATACTCTCTACTTATCACTTAGGCCTAGCATCTTGAGATAAAACTAGCCAGTCATAGAGCTCCTCATCGAAGGGTTTCCCTGCTACTTAGAGCTTCTTTATGGTGACAACTTGGTTCCAAAAGCCATCTATAAAATATAGAATTTTTTTTGTACATATGGTTTTATAATGAAACATTGTAATGAAAGTAGAAAATGGCTCCAAAATCAATGCGAGAACCAACTTAAAAACCTTTGTACCACATCGTACTCATTATTCTACCATTTCCTCAATCCACCAAATGAGTCTAATTTTTCAAGCATCTGAGAGACATGCAAAAATCATGTAAACTTATAGCATAGAAGGAGGATACAAAAAAAGATGATTTAGATACAATTGCACTAATTACATATAATTTATATGTAGTTAAAATATCTTTTAGCTACAAAATAAAAAATTGTATATAAATAAATGTAGTTGATTCAATTAATTATGCATTGGTACATTGAGACCTCTTTTGTGCCAATTGTAGCAAATAACATGTAGTTAATTATAATTTTCAAATTATACTAATTCCTCCTACACACATACTCCCCCGCCCACACACAGTCTCCTTGAAACCCCCACACCTTGATATCCCCGTCTCCCTCAACCATGTGAAATTTCTTTCTCTCACCCTCTATCCATCGAGCACCACTTGTATCTATTGCATGACTCCCCCTGCAACCACTCATTGCACGTCTTTAGTCAGCAATCGTTGGCCCCCCTCCAAGCTGTTGTCTCCCATGTCTTCCAGTCAGCATTTATCTGCCCCCCTTCCAGACTGCTTGTCCCAGACCCTTAGGTCACAACCTCCAATCTTCTTTCTAGATTCTTCCAACCCAACTGCAAGCCACATTGTGACCATCCGTCCTCCAGACCGTCACTATTGTTGATGATTGGATGTAATTTTTGATTGACCTCCACTGTTCTTTCTCATTGGCCACTACTATTGCTATTCCTCCACCTCATCGTTCCTCTTACAGGATGCATCTACCACTCTCCCTCTAACAAATTGTCATCTCCAATCCTCCTATAGGGTACAGTCTTGAGGTATGCTATTTCCTAAAAGGCATCCTTAACTCCTTAGATTGGGCCTTTCTAATGGCCCTTGTCATTGATGCTTGCAAATGCTTATGTGCCTCACATTTAGCACCATGATGTGATCACCAAAGGGATGCACTCTTATGGCATGTATAGATGTGTACATTGCATAACTAAATTTGATTTTAAATAAGTTATTCTAAATTGTCAGTTTCAATGTTACTTAAACATGATTTTCTATCTTGGTACATTATTCAATCCTAACAAGTAAATGAATTATGACCGTGTCCATGGTAAAGTGGCCTCGACATATCATTTACACTTTTCTCAAAAATATAGTGTTATTTCTTTTTGGTAAAAATTTCTCAATTTAATAGTCAATAAAATATTCTATGATCTCCTAAAGCATTTCATTTTCATAAATGCATTGAACTTTACTATCTCTCTTTGGATCATTGCTTCCAAGGATCGACAATAGGATGTATATCAACTTAATTTTTTTTAGAATCTATCCAAAATTAATTATATAATATAAATATATATCAAGAATAATGTTGGACACATATATGTTCTTGTAGAAGGGATGAGTAAATAAATAAGAACCTATATATTAAGGTGGAAGTAATAGGTAACAACAAACTCCTTCATGCAAGATTTTTTTCTATAGTAATAATGACTCTCTATATCACATGATCTATCTCAATTGATACAAAAATGTGTTCTATAAATGAATTGAAATCAGTCACTTAAATGATGTTTGTAATGTACTATGAATATATAATAAACCATTGTGCATTTACCAAGCTGACAGAAATAGATGTGTTTACGTGTCATATATAATGGACATTTGATGTAGGAAAGTTTCTTTAATAAATAGTGTCTCTTATCCAACTATTAGGTTTCTATATCTCGCAAGAAAGCATGTCTACTTCTTCTATCAGGTAGGGTTGCATGGAAGTGGATGGACTCAATATTCATTTTATGAACTTCATCTTATATAGTGGAGAACATTGCTAATTGTTCGTATCTTCAATTTTGTGGTCAGACACCACATGGTTGATGGGATGTAGTAAACTATGAAAAACATTAGACCCTCTCAAGACATGTTGAGTTCTCCTGTGTGGCCCTTCTGGGGCCCTTACTCATGGTTGTCTTTGCTAGTTTCTTCGTTCATGATTGATATACTTCTAGCTATAGCATATGAACAGAAGATGAAGCTGACATATTATTTCAATAATTGAAAAAAAAAAACAAATTAGATTGGTTATGCATAACAAAATACATGGACACATATATTTATTGCATAAAAACACAACAAACAATACATCCTGTAAATACATTGTATTGTCTTGTCATGGATGGAGATCTTTCATAGTATCATTGATTCAATGCCGCTACGCATGTGTCAATGAATGACTCCTTTCTTTGGTTATGTTAATGTGGTGGTAAAGAGAGAAGAGTCAAAAGAAATATGGGAAGTTGGTGTTGATACCTATGATGCTCATAAATCTATTTTCAAGCTGTGTGTCGTCTTATTGTTGACGATAAATGATTTCCATGCCTACGGTTAATTATCTTGTTGGAAAACTAGTGGATATGATGCATGTACTATTTGTAATAAGGACACATGTCTCTTAGACTACCACATAGTAGGAAATAATGTTTCATGGGACACATGAGGTTCCTTCCAATGGATCATAAATCCCATAGAGATCTGGCATCATTTGATGAAAAAAAAAGAATCAACAACTCCTCAGATGCTGTCTGGAGGTCAAGTTTTAGTTCAATCTAGAGATGCAGACAATCTACCTTACAATTGAAAAAAAAAACATTTTTTTGTGTTTCCATACTGATCAGCCTTTTTCTCGCGTCCGGAAACGAATGCGGGACAAAGGAAGGAATTAAGCTTTTAAATTTATAACCCGAATCCTTCTAGGCCCCCACAACTTTTACTACGGGGTCGAACACAGGGACATGGGGATATTTAGGATGCCACAAATCTCATTTTTGAGTCAGATAAGCCAAAAGTGATAGTCGATAAAAATATGTGCTAGAACTAGTCTAGCGGGTTGTCACGAATTAAAACAAAACAAAGAAAAGAAATGAAAACAAAACAGAGTCCGCGAGATTCTACTAATCAAGAGAGAAGGATTTCTTGGCTATGTTACCACAAGTTGGGAAGTCTATGCACCCATTCTCAGGTATAGACAACCCTCAAACACCTGAGCAAGCAATCTATATCAAACATAGTACGTACTGTCGTGTCTGTTCCTATGGGGTCATCCCACTCGCTCTCGTGATGCATGACTAGAACCATCAATGATATGTCATTGAGCCTCTCTCGAGGATGACATATCAATACCTCAGAATATGCTAAGTTCCCTCTCGGATCTTAGGGCATCCAGAGGTATTAGGAATAAAGTACCTTGGATCTTCCTCCTGTCAGGTTCAGATCCAAACTATCTTCTCTTAACCATTCCTATACGGATCTCTCGATACAGGAAGAAATAGCAGTTCAAGCAAGAAAGAGATCAACCAAACTAGCCATCATAACTAAAAAGGGAAGATAGAACAAGAAAACATAGTAGATCTGAAATAAATTTACTTACTTAAGGCAAAAGTACATAAACATGCCCAGATCAGGCTACATAGCCAAGAAGAAGCTCAACTAGCCATGGACAAGCATAGCCGACACCAAAAAAAGATGGAAGAACATCATTGTACAAGAAACCAAGAAACACAATAGAAGAAGGGGGAAGAAGAAGAGATTTAGCCCGCAGGGGAGAGGTGGCTCTCACTCCTTTGCCTCCGTATAGGCTGGATCTCGTCTTTTGGTCCTCCTCCTTGATCAGATCTAGACTCCTTGGTCCTCTTTCTCTCTAGATCCGTCCCGAACAACAGTTTGATGGGTGAACGGAGTTGGAGGACGATGGAGGTCATGGGTCTTCTCACTCCTAAGCTTCCACCCTTGGAGCTCGAAGGCCAGGGGATGATGGAGAGTGGTGGAGAATAGAAGCTCACTGAAGAGGAGGGCGTAGGGTGAGCTCTTTGGCCTTCTCATACCTCTGGGATCTCCCACGGAACTATGGGAACCTACAAATATAGGAGCAGTAGCCTCTCGGTGTCCTTGGTCGAGGTCCCCCTTCAAATGAGTGAGGGGACACCTATTTATAGAGGCAGACTGCATACTGCAGCCAGTAGGTCGTGGGGTCGGCCACAGTCGTGGCCAACACCGCGATCGCGATTCATGGAGTGGGAATCATGGTCGTGGCGATGAAGATCGTAGTCGCGGTCTGGGCGCTACGGTCATGGCGGGAGACCACAGTCATGGTGGAGGGAGTCGGCCACAGTCGTGGCTAAAGGACACGGCCGTGGCAAGGAATCACGGTCGCGGTTGTGGAAGGAAAAACCTTAGTCACGGTTATTGGGAACCGCAGTCACGGTTATTGGCCACGGTCGTGGAGGATGGCCACGGTCGTGGTATATAAACATGGTCACGGTTGTTGAAGATGAAGACTGTGGTCTTAGTGTTGAAGCCCACAGTCATGGTGAGAGATCGCGGTCGTGGTGTTGAAGACCACGGTCACGATTATTAGCCACAGTCGTGGCGAGGGATCATGGTGGTGGTGTCGAAGACCGTGATCGCGGCTATTGGCCACGGTCGTGGCAGACAGCCACGGTCGTGGCAGACAGCCACGGTCGTGGCAGACAGCCACGGTCGTGGCAGACAGCCACGATCGTGGCGAGGGATTGCGGTCACGGTGTTGAAGACCGCAATCGTGGTTATTGGCCACGGTCGTGGCGAGGACCGCGGTCATGGTTTTGAAGGCCGCGGTCGCGATGGGCACCACGGTCATGCCTGATTGCCACGGTCATGGTCAAGGTGGATTGCCACAGTCATGGCGGGTTCATAGCTGTCGCAAAAACCATGTGTCGGGGAGAAATATTTGGAGAATAGATGTCTTATCTGGTTTGGTGCCTACAAGTCCCAAAATTGGCTAAATTGGCTACATTATTGGCTATTCTAACTACATTATCTAATGAGAGAAAGAAAGCATAAAACATGAGAATTATTGGGCAAATATTAAGACTAAAGTGACACGAAACTATAGATAAAATGCATAGATAATATGCATAAATTTGGGTGTTATCAACTACCCCAAGCTTAAAACTTGCTTGTCCTCAAGCAAGACTGTGCTCAAAGAATAAAAAGATAAAATCCAAATTAATCTTGGCAATAAATGCTAAGGAAAATAAAAATAGTTTAAAGAATCTATTCTCTTGATCCATGTCATTTCAGAAAAAAACCCCACCAATCAACCACAGTCCTTCCAAAGCAAGATCAAAGAGTTTCTAGACAAGATTAAGCAAATTCACTACAGCCTTCCGATACTCATGAGGGTTTGAATCATGATTATTAAACATTAAATAATTGTCACATTGGTGATCATGTGGGTGATGAGCAATGAGACATCACCATGAATCCATGCATACCAATCCAGAACAACGTGCCTCTCACTTATTCATGTCCTAAGAAACAAAGCAAAAAGACTCTAATGACTTTTGAGGATCCCGATCTGCGTCAGGTTGGTCCATGTAGCGAGCAACAGTCCCTGCAGTCCAAACCAGTTGGTCCAAAGCAGTGAGATGAACTCCTCGTATTGCGCTCGAACCAACCCTGCTACTGAGATGATCTCATATGTCTCCTAGGGGTTCCTAGTGACTCTCTAATGATCATTCAAAGTGATACTACCAGGCGCGACATACCCGCATTCGTGAGTGCAGTCATACACCGACTGAGCATCATCCTCAACTCTCCTAAAAGAGAAAACAAGTGCTCATTTATTGTTCACACTTAGGCATTTATCATTTGCATTCTATTTGTAGGCTTGGGTGAGAACTATATAGATATTTTGGGATTTTATGGGCGGGCAAGCCTCTTTTTGCAAATTTTTATATTTTTCACTTTTGACTCAATCTAATGTGAGAAGGTACGTAGTCCATCAGGGA
Source organism: Alisma plantago-aquatica (assembly GCA_963693085.1). Taxonomy (NCBI): domain Eukaryota; kingdom Viridiplantae; phylum Streptophyta; class Magnoliopsida; order Alismatales; family Alismataceae; genus Alisma; species Alisma plantago-aquatica. Next base: position 459,520,842 of record OY856414.1, read on the forward strand.
AAACACTTCATCATGATCATAGATCAAAGCTCATCATGATCTGCTTGACACCTATGTGAAAAATTGCAATTATGATTCATGATCCTTATAATAGAGGCGAGCTTGTGAATTTGTAGCTAGGAGTCTTTAATCGTGTTTTAGCTCATTCCAACGGTCCTTTACCATGGATTTTCTATTCACAACATAGATCAAGGGAATTTAGCTTTAAGCTATGAAAAAGGCACATAACCTTAGATTTATTACCAAACTCAAGGAAAGAGTCAAAGAGCAAGTCAAGCAAAAGGTCAAGCAATTTTTAAGATGAAAAATGTGCATTTAGGCATAAATTCAAGCCTTTATCTATTAGATTCGCACCATATAACCATAATTGCAAAGCTAAAAAGTTGAATTTTTTTGAAAATTTAAAACTAAATGTAGGAAATAAACATGCATGTTAGAAGGATGAAGAGATAGAAGGGCGAAGCCTACCACCCCAAGCTTAAAACTTTGCTCGTCCTCGAGCAAGATCTAAACTTGAAATAGTGAGGCAGGAATGCATGATTTTAATGGTATCTATTGAAGTTCTAAAGATGATGCATGGATGCAAGGATATATATAAAAAATAGTTAGAGGAAAGAAACTAACTAACATGAATATGAAGAGCAAAATTTATTATAATAAAAAGGGCGGGAGGGTGGGTAAGAGAAAAGGGGGTGGCTGCCCCACGATACCGACACTGGGGTACCAAATCCTAAGTTTTGGGACCAGTGTCACATGTGTCTTGCTGACATGTTCCGCCACATAATAGGAGTAGAATAGGTGGATGTGTTGGCCCTGCCGAGTCCAAAGAAGTGAAGTGAAATCCGGCGACACAGTGAAGTCATCACTGTGCTGGAATTGACTTGAACTGCACTGGGATGAATTCTTTGGCATATCATCCTCATTGTACCTTTCATTATATGAATCTGAATATGAAGGTCCTGGGATGTCGACACAGGATGAGATGGAATGGATAGGATGAATGACTTGGATATGATCCATTTCTCCTCCCTCCATATCTAAACTTGAGGTTGGATGCTCAGATAAGCTACTATATACAATGTAAGTCATCCAATCATCTTCTGAGCAAGAAGTACCCTATGAAGAATCTATTTGTGGTTCTACCACCCCAAGCTTATCACCTAGTGTGGAGTCAAGGGTGTCTTCATGCTCAGTAGCCATGTTGTAGTGAACCATCCATCCTGCCCCCTTGACATCCACCCTACCTTGTAAAGGTATGGGTGCAAATGTCGGCTCGTGCTGCTCCAACTCGTCGTCGTTGTCAGTATACTCACTTCTCCATGTCGAGAAACTGTTGTCGTCATCATCAAATAAGTTGTTCCAGACCATGGTCGACGTACTTCTCAAAGCGAAATGACAAGTCTCAATATGAGAGATGTCACTCTGGTCCGGTTCAATATCTGACTCTGGTTCCTCTGACCAACCTACTGGCTGTGAGGAAACTTGGGTTTTAGAATTTTCATCATCGTCATCATAAACCCATTCATGTTTATGACTCATATATTCCATTGGTTCATTAGCTGGGTCATCTGGGTGGAATGAAGGGCTTCCCCAAGTGGGTTGGTCTTCATAGAAAAATCTTGGTGAATCCAGTTGATGGTCTAAATAGGATGGTGATGCATACTCCACTTCAGACCCAATGGAATGGTCTTGATGACTAACTTCTTCATTGTCTTGTGATGGCAGTTGTAACCGAATTGTAACCAAATCGATGAGCTCTTAGAACCTCCTACCTTGTTCAACATATTTGTCATGAAGTTGTTGTACTTGAGCAACAATGCTTTCGAGACCCATCGATTCTGCCATGCACATATGAGGAGAATCTGCTGTATCAAACTGATGTGCTTGGATGGATCCTTGCTCAACAGTTTGAAGCAAACTACTACTGCGGTCTACAGCCTCGATGGCTACTTTGAGATGACGATCCTACTCTTCAAGTAGTTGTTGCATTGGATCTACATCTTCTTGGAGATGAGGGTAAAGGAGGTGAGTGCGTGAATACTTTCCCTAGCCAACTCCACTGCCTTAATCAGTTCTTGATCCCATGATAGCATGGGATTCGAGGGATGATTGGCAGTCTCCTTTGTTAAAATATCGACGTATGACGACGGTGGAGGTAAGTATAACTCGACTAGCTGTAGAGCACGAACTTCAATTATTTTCCAGCAGTCGGAAATGTGGAAAAACTCGGGAGGATAGGTGGACAAGATGACTTGTCTCGCTGAAGCGAGATCCATGGCTGAAAAAGGTATAAGAAAAAGAAAAGGTATTCAATATATATGAACACGTATGTTTAAAACAAAAGAAGAACTATGCATATATATACGGGCTTAAAGTCATAGAATAAAAATCTTCTAGGCGTGTAAACGTGAAAAAACCACATCCCCGGCAACAACGCCAAAATGTTGATCAACCTTTTTCTCGTGTCCGGAAATGAACGTGGGACAAAGGAAGGAATCAAGCTTTTAAATTTATAACCCGAATCCTTCTAGGCCCCCACAACTTTTACTACGGGGTCGAAGCAGATATACAGGGTCGAACACAGGGATGTGGGGACGTTTAGGATGCCACATATCTCATTTTTGAGTCAGATAAGCCAAAAGCGATAATCGATAAAAGTATGTGCTAGAACTAGTCTAGCGGGCTGTCATGAATTAAAACAAAACAAAGAAAAAAAATGAAAACAAAACAGAGTCTGCGAGATTCTACTAATCAAGAGAGAAGGAGTTCTTGCCTATGTAACCACAAGTTGGGCAGTCTATGCACCCGTTCTCGGGCATAGACAACCCCCGAACACCTGAGCAAGCAATCTATATCATACATAGTACGTACTGTCGTGTCTGTTTCTGTGGGGTCATCCCACTCGCTCTCGCGATGCATGACTAGAACCATCAATAATATTTCATCGAGCCTCTCTCAAGGATGACATATCAACACCTCAGAATATGCTAAGTTCCCTCTCGGGTCTTAGGGCATCCGGAGGTATTAGGAACAAAATACCTTGGATCTTCCTCCTCTCGGGTTCAGATCCAAACTATCTTCCCTTAATCATTCCTACTCGGATCTCTCGATACAAGTAGAAATAGCAGTTCAAGCAAGAAAGAGATCAACCAAACTAGCTATCATAACTAAAAAGGGAAGATAGAACAAGAAAACATACTAGATATGAAATAAATCTACTTTCTTAAGGCAAAAGTACATAAACATGGCCAGATCGGGCTACATAGCCAAGAAGAAGCTCAACTACCCATGGACAAGCATAGTCGACCCCGAATAAAGATGGAAGAACATCATTGTACAAGAAACTAAGAAACACAACAGAAGAAGGGGGAAGAAGAAGAGATTTAGCCCGCTAGGGAGAGGTGGCTCTCGCTTCTTTTCCTCTGTATAGGCTGGATCTCGTCTTTTGGTCCTCCTCCTTGATCAGATCTGGACTCCTTGGTCCTCTTTCTATCTAGATCCGCCCCGAACAGTAGCTTGGTAGGTGAACGGAGGTGGAGGATGATGGAGTTCGTGGGTCTTCTCACTCCTAAGCTTCTGCCCTTGGAGCTCGAAGGCCAGGGGATGATGGAGAGTGGTGGAGAATGGAAGCTCGTTGAAGAGGAGGGTGTAGGGTGAGCTCTTTGGCCTTCTCAGACATCTGGGCTCTCCCACGGAACTCTGGGAACCTTCAGATCTTGGAGAAACAACCTCTCAGCTTCCTTGGTCGAGGTCCCCCTTCAAATGAGTGAGGGGACAAATGTTTATAGAGGCAGACTGCACACCGCGACCAGCAGGTTGCGGGGTCGGCCACGATCGTGGCCTATGCTCACAGTCGTGGCCAACACCGCGGTCACGGTTCATGGTGTGGGAATCGCGATCGCGGTGATGAAGATCGCGATCGCAGTCTGGGCGCCACGGTCGTGGCGGGAGACCACGGTCATGGTGGAGGGAGTCGGCTACGATCATGGCTAAAGGACACTGTCGTAGCGAGGAATCACGGTCGTAGTTCTGGAAGGAAAAATCGTGGTCGTGGTTATTGGGAACCGCAGTCGCGATTATTGGCCACGGTCATGGCGAATAATTGTGGTCGCGGTTGTTGAAGATAAAGACCGCGGTCGCGGTGTTAAAGCCTGCGGTCGCGGTTATTGGCCACGATCATGACGGATGGCCACGGTTGTGGTAATGGATCGCGGTCACGGTGTTGAAGACCGCGGTCGCAGTTATTGGCCACAGTCATGGTGAGGGATTGCGGTCACGGTGTTGAAGACCGCGGTCACTGTTATTGGCCACGGTCGTGGCGGACGACCATGGTCGTGGCGAGGGATCACGGTCGCGGTGTTGAAGACCGCGGTCACAGTTATTGGTCGCGGTCGTGGCGGACGTGGACGGCCACGGTCGTGGCAGGTGGCCACGGTCGTGGCTAGGACCACAGTCATGGTTTTGAAGGCCGCGGTTGTGATGGGCACCACGGTCGTGCCTGATTGCCATGGTCGTGGTTAAGGTGGATCGCCACGGTTATGGTTGGTTGCCACGATCGTGGCGGGTTCATAGCTTCTGCAAAAACTATGTGTCGGGGAGAAATCTTTGGAGAATAGATGTCTTATCTGGTTCGGTGCATGTAAGTCCCAAAATTGGATAAATTGGCTACATTATTGGCTATTCTAACTACATTATCTAATGAGAGAAAGAAAGCATAAAACATGAGTATTATTGGGCAAATTAAGACTAAAGTGACACAAAACTATAGATAAACTGCATACATAATATGCATAAATTTGGGTGTTATCACATACTGGAAGCATACCTTAGTCGTCATAATCTTGACATAATGCATATTTAAAAGAATGTATCTGAGAGTTTGATTCACATGTTGCTTGGGATGGACAAATCAAATGATAATGAAAATTCTTGTTATGACCTTTTAGAGATTGGAATAAGGCATACTCTACACATTATGAAGAATGAAAATAAATTTGAACCCACCTTTTTGTTTTACTTTAAAAAAGAAGAAAAATAATTAGTTTTAAAAATTTTGAAGTCTGTATAGGTTCAAGATGGGTATTCATCTAATATCTCTTGAATGCACACGTCAAAGAAAGAAAATTTTTGGCATTAAAGAGTCACAACTTTCATATATTAATACAACAATCTCTTCCATTGGCTTTATGGGTAGCGTTACCGAGTAAACATGTTCTAGATGTGATAACTGAGTTGTCTAAGTTTTTCAAAGGCATATGCTCAAAAGAGATAAATACGTATGCTTTGAAGTAGCTAGAATCTAGAACTGTAGTGACTTTATATAACATTGAGAAGATTTTTCCACCATCATTTTTTGACATCATGGAGCACGTGGTCATTCATCTTCCACGAGAAACTAACATAGTCGGACCACCACTTTATTCACTGGATGTCTTCAGTGGAAAGGTAGTATGTGTTTACTAATAGTTTTGATAAATTCATATCAAATAAATTTTGTAATTTTAAAAAACTTATATTTATCATTATAGATACTTAAAAACTCTGAAAGAATATTTGAGTAATAAATCTTAGAAACTAATGCAAGTTACTCAAATTTCAAATAAAATAAGTTAGGGTCTTAATTGCAAATTTCCAACTATAAAACCTGAAACTTGGAAATTAAAGGAAGTTACCCCAAATATTGAACCCTTTGCATAATATTTGGCATAAAAAAATGATACACGCTTCCTTTAATATGCTTATGATTAAATGAGAAAGCTAGCATTATCCTCTCAGTTTCTCTTTCCCCTATTCTTGAAGAATACTTAAAAGGAATTAAAAGGGAAAGAAAAAAAAGCTTTGAATTCAAAAATATAATCATGGAGTAGATGCCTTGACCAAGAAGTTTCCCTCCTACTTTTTATGACATTAATATAAGGGGAAGTAGATATGAATTCTCTTCTTCTCTCTCCTCCATGAAAGTTTCTCAAAAAGACATGAAATATATGTAATGTGAATTTTTAAGAGATAACTAATGTTTATCTTGATTTTGGACTCAAAATATCACAAAGAATGTAATTGCCACTTATCTAATCAATTAAATGTATTAAAGTCAAGTTTAATGACATATATGGAAATTTTGGATAAAACTTGTACAAAACTTAAATCTAACCATATAGGAAGAATGTAAACTCTTATATTAGCCTATGGTTCAAAAATTTGAGGTCAATCTAACTTCGTTTGACCCCTCAAATTAGTTAAGAAAGGATGTATATAGTTTGGAACCTAAATTAATAGATGATTCGATTAATATAATGAAATTTTCTATAGTCTTGTGTTTTTTTTTTGTCACGCAGCCTATATCCCTGTCCGGTCGGACTGAGGGATGCAGATTCTTCTGCATGCAAGGAGCTCATCTCCTCCACCCGAGTCTTACACACTATGGGCTTTGAGGTGCCTTAGGATTTTCTTGCCCTTTTCTCTCTCATATCGCACCCTCACAATAAGATTCCTTCGCCAAGATGATCTTCGCATCTCCTAAAGCGTTTTCATCCCATATTTGACAGGGTTTAGAGCACTAGTTTCCCCAGTAGGTTGGACTCTCGCATTGCTTTCCCTATTTCCCACTCCGACAATAACTCTAGCCTTCCCAAGCCCTTCGAATCTATATAAACATACCCATACATCCACTAAACATCTAAAAATCAAGTGCCATAGCCATCTCGGCCTGGAAGTCAAACCCTCAACGTAACCTGTAACCAATAGCTGTTTGACCCAGATAGCCGACGCGACGGCTTCGGCCCCTGTGACCTCATGTGAAGTCGAGGGACATCACGCCTACCCTCCATGAAGCTTATCCACCCCTCTTTTCCACTCACAGGTGTAGGTATTGCAATCTGTAACTTTCCCTTCTTTTCAATTTCACCTGCCCTCGCAGCGGCAGCTGTAGCTTGCTGCTCTGAGCATGAAGGGGTTGGAGGTAATGGTCCCTGAGACCGTAGGGAACCAAGCAACTCGTTCCATGATGTGTTTGTCCAAGTTGGTCTCTTATAACCCCAGATTTGAGGGGGTGATTGCGTGTTTTTGGCTGCTGTCGTCGAGCTCCAGGTTCTCGTGGTTTGATCAAAGTTCTAGGGAGGACGATGTTACATCTCTGCACTCTTCTCGTTCTACTCAGGTAATGCCTGGACATGGGCATTATTGTCCATAACTGTTGTTTGGGCGAGCCCCCCGCATGTAGTTTTCATTATCAACGAGGCATCATGCTATTGGACCAAGTAAGCTTGGGGCCCGTGAGTCAGGTTTTCTCTCTAAAGTGCTAAATCATTTTCTCTATTTTTCTTATTGGTCAGATATTCCTAAAATTGTAGTAATTTAACTGATGATCAGAAAATTATGAATAAATAGTCATTGGAAAGGATTTTTCGAGAGGAATTTGATTTTAGAGTTTTCAAGTTATGATGTTCCTTTTTGATTGGATGATTTGTTAGAAACTCAAATTTTGGCTCATGAAACCCTAATTATGTATCACATACGTTTCATGTGACCTAAAACAATAATCAACCAACCAAGTTTTCCTAATCTAATGATGTTTATCAATAAGCCTAACCCTAATGCATTAAGACCCTAGTTCAATCTAGGATCAATATGAGGTATTGATTTATGATGTTTAATAACAATGAACAGGTGTTTTGAGCCTAATCAAGACAAGAGAAGGTTGACTTAGGATTTGACTCAAGATCAGAGAGACCAAGTTAGGATTTACTTTGCTCCAAGGTAAGCAGGTCATGACACTATACATATTTTACATTGGTTGAGTTGCATGCTATGTATGATTTAGGACTTATGCTTTCAATTTCAAGTTTAATGCTCAAGTCATATTCATCATATAAATTGATTGATGTTTACTATATCTTATGTCATATGGTTATCATGTTCATTAAAATTAGAGATTATGATTAATGATCAATGATTAATGGATTTTAAAGTTCATGTTTCAAGAGGGAGAAATTCCATCATGTTAAGTTCAAGGGTCATGTTAATGTTAATGTTAAGGTCATGTTAATGATCAAATTAATTGGAATTGAGTTAGTTTTTATATGCTTCACAAATCATGGACCTCAAGGGGTCATTATGGGCATTTGTGCCAATTATGGGCTTTTATAGCCAAATCACGGGCATTCATGTTGTTATGGGCTTTCCTAGTAATCATGTACTCTTAAGTGGGCGTCACAGAGAGAGGCATATATTACTATTCAATTCTTCATGTTATAAGAATCATGTAATCAAGAATGCTTAAGTTAAATTTCATGTCAATGTTTCCTTTCAAGTCAAGGATATATGCTTATTTTCAATTCTTATAAATTGTATAGTGCCTCTTACTGATGTGTGTCTTTGTTTTCGCATGGTCGTGGGACGAGATGTCCCTATATCAAGGAGAAAAGGAAATTGAAGTGAGTGCTTCAAGGTAGAAGATCCCATGGCTTAGCTTGGTGGGGTTTCATCTACACCTTAGAAGATCCAATATCAAGTTTCCAAAGAAGAATTTCGTCATAGAATTGTTTTACCTTTCTTGTAGTAGATGTTAGTTTAAGGATGAAATTAGTTTAGGGTATTAGTTTTCTCTTTCAAAGAACAATGTATGAATCAATATTTCTAATAAATGCAAGGTGTTTCATTTATCTTATTGCTATGATTATCATGTTGTCTAATGTTCCTCCAAGTCAAGTGACCCATGTTATGGACAACATAGGGTTTGCTTCTGTTATCATGTATGTTCTTGGAGGGGCGTTACAATATGGTATCAGAACAATGAGTAGATGGACACTAAGCTAAAGATTTACATGTTCTAAGCCCTAGGTATAGAAGATTAAGTTAAATACATTAGAAACCAATGTAGAGGTCTAGTTAGGATACATTGGTTAGGATAAGGATTAGGGTTACGTGCCTAGATGGTTTTGGACTTTCAGGTTAACTCTATAGTTGTATATAACATACTCTCTCTTTTTCCCACATGTTTGTGGTATGGGACACATGATCATGGGGTTTTGTAGAGAGAATTTTATATGCATAATCATACTTGGCTTGTCCTTTCAAGTGCATGTGGTATGGGACATGTGCATGAGGAAGGTACTAAGATAAGTGTGATAAATCATGTCACCTTTGCATATATGAGTGACCGGCATGTATCCAAAGGAGACAAAAGAAACAAGAGTTGGAATTAAAAGTTTAAGGCATATAGTAGCCTAAACCTAATCAAACACATAGTAAGACCAAGCATGCATATAAGGAGTAGATATTTGATGAGCAACTAAGATCCGTGGTGGTATCCGAACCAACATTACAAAAAGACAAGTTATTCAAAAAAGACCTCCTCCTAATAATTTTGATTCTTGTTATCTAAAATTTTAAATGGTGATTCATACAACTTATAAATGATGAGGTTCTTAAGTTTTGATGATGGAACATCAATTGTATCTCAAGAACAAGCAACAGATGTGAGCCTTGAAATTGTTATAGGAGGAGGGAAGTTGGGGTCTTCATTCACTGTTGTTTGCATTGTTGTGGAAAATAAACCTAAAGAGCAATTGGTTAGGCCATTTTGGGATCATAAATTCATTGAAGATGTAATTAGGGCAATAATAGCTTGGCCAAAGAAGTTAGTCATTGTTCGGTAAAAAAAATTGGTTGTGCTATAAGCGTAACATGTCTATATATTAATTTTAGATAATTATTTTTATTATTGTAGTTAAACTACTTGGAACGAGGCAACCACAAAAAGCTCATTATGAATTCTCTAGCTGCTATTTTCCCCTCGTTTTTATAGGTTTACAATAGAGTTTTTGATTGATTTAAAGTGTGTCAATTCATGGGATATATAAAGGATTTAGAAAATATAGAAATTTTTCATTCACATTGTCATCATTTTTAATACCTATGTGACACAATTTATTAACTGGAGATCTATTAAATATTCATGTGATGACTTTTGATTCTTTGGATTGAGTTTCTATCTGATGCAATATGTTGAGTTGTAAGTGTAATGTGGAAGGATGTTGAATTTTTTATGTTTTTGATTGATATAAACCTTATCAATTCTTGATCTATTTACTACCATGAGCTGCCCTTAAATATAAAGTATTGATGCATATTATAAACCTCAATTAACCAATATCGTGAGGTTGTTATATATTCTTTGAATACTCATTAATTTTGTTTCTAAATAAGAAAAAGAGGAGGGACATGAATGAGAAGAGAAAAAGAGGGGAGAAGGGAAGGTAGACGAGGAGGAAGGAGATAAAGTAAGAAAAAGAGGAAGTGAAGGAATATTTTACAACAATTAACGCTTTAGAGTAGGAAAAAGAGGAAGGGGAAAGAAGTGGGAGGAGGAAGAAGGGAAAGAAGAAAAGGGGGAGTAGATGTAATATTGTTGTGAAAGTGGCATGCCCTGAATGTTGTAGTAGTTGGTGGTGATGGTTTCACTGATAGTGTCTGGAACTCCAACAATGACTTGAGAGTAATGGTAGGGGTTGACTGTGTATTATATTTGGTTCACATATTTACACTCCCACTAATCCTACACCTTTTTCATTTGAATGTCAGGAAAATGAAGAAATTACAAAACCTACTAAGGAATTTGGTTATGGTTTTATTAAGTAAGTTATCTTCTGCTATATAATGTCTTAGTCAAAACTGTTTACTACATGAAAATTAATTGATTTTCTTTGGTTTAAGGCAATTCCTATTTTTTTTAGAAAGTGCTTCAAGGAGAGTTGATCAATTTTGTTAAAAAGTCTCTTTCCAACCCTTTAGGGGGGCACCTCATTTCCTTTGTTGTTTGTTTTTCAAGTTAGGGAAATAATATGACATGCATCTTTTCACATATCAAACATTTTTTTCAGCATCTGGGAAAGATTTTGTCTTATACAAATATTAGTAATTCATTTAGATAACTGAATGACCAATTGTAATCATTGATGAGGACCAACAACTCAGGAATGTTGATCCCATCACCATGGTTAATCCATTGAAATTTTCAACTGTTGAGGCTGAAATTTAGTGGCTCCACAGATTATTCAGACTTTCTCCCAAAGAAAAAAAATGTAAATTTTATGTGAATTGTAATATGCTTTTTATAGATAGTATATTTGTAGAAACCATGATTTCCTTAGATCATCCTATGTGGATATCTCTTTGAACTACCAATTTCCAAATTCCATGTATAACTAAAATTGTTGATTTTGGAGGCTCGTGAATTTCTTACTCAGATGGAACCTTTAGCCAGACAAATATTTGCTAAATTGAAAATATGGAGGTACATTTCATTATTAATGTGATGTTTACATAGGTTTCACAAGACCATAAATTGTAATTGAATTGGGACCCACATCATTATCCTACTCTAGATATTTTCTTTGATGGGAAAAATTAGCTAAAGAGTTCTTTTGGTTCAGTCTTTGTTGCTAGTTGCTACAGATTCTATTTCCCATCAGTAGGACATGCTACTTTGTGAAGATTGTTATAATGATCTTTACTACTAACACCTTGCTGCTATGTTGAAGCCTTACTGACAAAAGAAGATCGTATTGGCTAATTTTAACTTATATTCAATCACATGATAATATTAGCTCATGTTTCTTTAGAGATTCATGTGTCTTTTTGTATTGGCATATCTTATTTGTAGCTCAGTGAGCCATGTGTCTTAATGAGCATTGTTGATTCCCATTAGTAAGTTCTCACTTTTCTACCTACTTTTGATCCACCAACTAACGTGTTGCCTACTTATGGCTAAAGAATGGCTCCTTAATGATATGAATGGAAGAGAAACAAGGTAGTTTCTGTAACTTACTCGAATTTCTACTCCGTACTAGTTCTTTTTCTTTCAAACTATGTTCTGAATTCACTCTGGGCTCTATTGTTATTCCCTCAACTCATTTGTGGCCATTGAATGCTCTATAGTATGCAACTGTTGTTACTAGAATTACATCACACAAAATGCATGAGTTGTGCTTCCTATGGTTGCATATCTTACTAGTGTTTCTAGCAGCCTTCTGTGGGTGTTATGCCTTAGGAAAAATGACTGGAAATCATTTTCTATCAAGGTAGTTATCCAGAAATAGATCTGTAGACTGTGTGGCCTCTTCATCATCACAATGTAATACTTGGTTGTGAGGCCACTGACTCCTTAGATGACTGATATTTTACTTGCAACACATTTAGGTATCAGAAGCGACTATTTCTGATGTATGCAAAGTTTTAGGCCATTCTCGTAATTTATCTTCCTGAACCCAATGTCTTTCAGTATCTTTCTACAATATCCATTCTTATTATTAGTACCAACCAACATTAGGTCACAGTGGCAACTTGGATTGCATGTAAATGCCTAAAGTAATTTGTACGAATAGATTTCATCACACACACTACATTCTTTTCATCCATCGCTACCCTTTATATATGATTGTGATGTTGAAATGAATTCCCTATGAAATCATATCTACAGTTTAATGTGTTTTGATGTCTTTAATAATAGCTGGGATGTAAAGAGTTTAGTCTGTGTTTCATTTATCTAACAAAGATGATTATCCCATGACACTTACATGGGAAACTTGGATTATTTTTCTCAGTTAGCCTTGAATACAATAAAAATTTGCATTCATGGACAAGATGGCATGTATATGTATAGATTATTATATAGGTGGCTAAGAAAAAAATGATCAAAAGACGAGTATGGTCGAGTGTGAGTGGCAAAATATAGATACCTATCTGATAGTGTAATTGTTGGAGTTCCATTATTATCAGACGGGGTTGTCAATGTATGACTTGGGAGATGTGACTAGGCCTTGTATGACACCTATGAGATTAGTCTTGTTTAGGAGACATGCCTCTAACAACAAAGCCACTAAGTGGATTTTCTTACATCCAGAATAATGAAGCACCTATGATTTGTTCTATGACATGATTTAATTCTTTTCCCTATTCAGTAGCTCTATCATAAGGAAGTTTTTCTTTGTTGCAGTCCTTCTCTAACATGGTCGTGAACTATGATGATGTGCCTTTTTCTAGTCAAACTTGGGTCCAGGAACCTAATGTTTATAAAACTAGACCACTTTAGAGATTCATACATTTAAACCAATGATCCAATGACCTAATAACAAACTCAATAATATCTATTTGGTTCTGCAGTTCACTTATATAATCTTTGAAATTAGTTTAGTTATGTATCAATCCTTTCACTGTTTGTTTCACTTGTTTTACATTGTGACTCAGGTGTTGTACTACAATTCAACCACACATAAGTGTCTCTGCAAAGATCTAAAAATGTAAGGACTAAGATTTATCTAACTACAATTATATACTGAGTTTGGACGATCTTGCATAGATATTAGAATTTAATATATTAGTTTGATTGAATTTCCTTAAACAAATGAATTTGTATTAATGGCAGAATGTTATATTTTATCATATTTAATGTCACGATGATGTAAGTTGATCTAATGTTGAACTCAAGGAACCCATCCTAGAAATCTCAGTGTGTCAATGTTTGGGCTTTCCTACTTACTCTAAATACCTTTGCAAATATGTGCCACATGAGACTCGATATAATCTTTATTGCTTATTTTATGGTTGTAAATACATTGCCTTATTTTGAGTCTTATGGTTGTATCTTCTACTGGAGAATTTTATTACCGCAATATATGAATGCATGGCCATTTTGTGGCTATAGGTTGAGAAGTTTAGAACTGAATTTATGAAAGATCTTAATTCATTCACAAAGTTTTTACTTGATATGACCAAACCTAAGAAGGTTGAGGCAAATGTAACGACCGGTCATGCTCTAGCTGGACTAACAACCATTTATTCCATAATCTATACATAGAATCCTTCTTTGCAATCTTTGGTAAGTTTCATCCCAGTACATCAGGCACTGTCCAAGACATTGGTGTCTTACCTACTTCAGATATCTGGGTAAAAATCATCTAGTGGTTCCATCAAAATTGATGAGAAACACATGATCTTTGTGACGTTTTCAGAGAAACATCAAAAGTTGTTGAACACATGTATTAGGTAGAATATAGATGGAAGGTTGCCCACTTATGATCCTTTTTATTTTCTTAATATCTAAAACTTCCTCTCTGCTATTTACTTCTCATTGGTTGCAAACATATATGGTATATCAAATTTCTAAATAAATACTATATTAGTCTATTTTCGGTGATCTAAGCTTGTGTTCATAATGTCTACAGCTTATGTGTAAACTAAATCCTCATTATAAGACATGTGTGACCATCTCACAAGGCAATTTCATTAGTGAATCCAAAGAGTCAATATGAGGGGAAACCTATTTGAAGGTAGTAGAGGACATTTGGTCATTTTCATCCCTAGCTTGTGGGACTTGTCAATGAAGCCCATGTTGACCTTATACCCTTTTGGAAGCAACTTGTGCTGATAAGCACGTTATTGCAAGCCTTGCTAACTATGAATCTCTTACCTTCCTTGCACACACCCTTCTGGACAGCAGGACTGAGACAATATCGGGATATGTCATAGATCTTGCCCTTCTACTCACCCCAATCTAATGGAGCTTGATAGAATATTTAGCCTTAGCATTTGCATGCAAATTTAACTTAATCATCTCATGATACATACGAAGGAACTTGAATGAGACCTTTATTCCTCCTGGATTATAATTGATTTCTTTAGTATGTCTCCTTTTATATTTTTCATACATTCTAATATGCCACTGGTTAGTAGGAGGCATAATTTCAATAGTTGCTAATCTTAAATATTCTAAATAAATCATAAGGCAACAATATTTCATTTTGAAGTGGACATTCTAGTCAAGTTGAATGAATCTAAAATTGCAAATATTTCTTATTCTAGTGCTATAAGTATCTATAAGCACTTAGTTCAAGTATGGATGGATTGATATTAATGATGAAGCATTTACATCTTATCATCTTTCTTTAGGAACTTGCCTTCCATGCACAAACCCTTCTAGGCAGTAGGAATGAGACTACATCGAGATTTGTCTCATGATACACGCCAAGGAACTTGGATGAAAATGAACTTGGATGTGAGATTCATTGCTCCTTGCTTGCATTTGAACTTGGTTAGTAATGAAAACTCGTGTCTATTCTTCACAATATTTTTTGTACTTCCTAATCTGCCACTGGAAAGACACTTGACAGCTGGATTAATAGGAATCAGTTAATTGATATCAAGGAAGAGATGATTGAAGAGGATGAAATGACTAGAGAATGGAGGATGGGAAGAGTAACAGAGGTCATGTGACTAATGTGAAAGGTTGTGGGTTCTAACCATGGGTTGTGTGGGGGTAATTCATAGTAATTGATCTATGATTAGTTTAAATCACATTTACTGGTAAGTGTTCCCCTGAAACTAAACTTATAAGTTACATTTACCCTATGTTGACAACTAGAGCAATTCTGGTATATGTAGCTACCAATGTCTCCATAAACATCTTGATAAATATTGAGGTGTAGTGACCAATGAGTGTAAATGTGTAACATATGTTTTTGGGTTTTCAAACAACATGAAAGCCTTATTTTATCAACATCGACTAAAATGCAATATTTTCATTTCTTAAGTTTCAAATGCAATATAACAACGCCTATATGATCATATTTTAGTATGGTTCTGACTATTCTAGTTATGTTATGGATTACCTGTGTAATTTGAGTTCTTGATACTGCCTACTTACTATCAACCTCCCAAATAGGTGTATATGGCAGTAGGTAACATGCCACATTTCAACTAGGATATTTCCAAATAAATAAAGTGGTTATAGATACATAAATATGTTGAGTCATTTATAACTTGTTACAACTAGGGTGTCAAGATATTGTTCTAATAAGTATATATATATATATATATATATATATATATATATAGAGAGAGAGAGAGAGAGAGAGTCAGGCTAGTGTACACTCGAGTGTACCGGAGACACCGTACACATCAGTCATTTTCAAAGATGTAGTAATTTTTTGAAAAATTTAAACCATTGATCTTCTTAAATATCTTAAGAACATACTATATAATAAATTTCAGCTCATTTGAGCACTTATAGGTCATGCATCTAAAGGAGAAAAAAATCATGCATTTCAAATTAGTTTTGTGCGTCGATTTTTTTGTCCTTGTATGAGTAACTTACACTCATCCAAATGAGTTCAAATTTTGTATGTGGCCTACTATTATTGTAACCATGAAGATCAATGGATTATATTTTGGAAAAACATGGTCTAGATAGGCAAACACCATTGGGGTGTATGGCGTGATCTGTACACTCGAGTGTATTCTAGCCTGACTATATATATATATATATATATATATATATATATATATATATGTATGAGAAATTGATCTTTTTGGGTTATTTTTCTCTAGATGTAGTCCAGTTTTAGGTAATACACATTTTTTAGTCCGTTGGAATTTGAATGTTTCCTAATGCTCTATTGGGTTATTTTTCTGTGGATGTAGTGTTCTACAGCTCAACGATCGTGTTTCTATCTTAGTACAAATACCATGGTCTGATGATTCTATTGGTGATGAGAAGCTGAAAGAATTGATTCCAAGTCTATTGGAGATGATACCATGGCCTGATGATTCTATTGGTGTGGAGAAGCTCAAAGAATTGGTTCTAAGACATGGTTTTGTGTGTCCTGGATTTATGAGCACTAATTTTTTGAGGTGGTTGGCGTAAATTGGTGAGCATTGTAAAGACTCGTCTTCTATTATGTGGGTAAGCCTATAGAACATACTTTTTTTACAGTTTGTTTGAAGTTATCTGGGTATGGTTTGATGTTCTCGTGCACATGCTTTCGAAGGATATCTCTATTCTTCACCCTAACAATCTATTTGAGCTGTCTGATTGTAGTGCTCTTGATTTGCTTCTTGCAACATATAAGATAGACTCTCTACATCTAGATCTACCAAATGGCCCTCTTAGAATTTTTGCATATGGTTACCAAATTGAATCACTAGCTCTAGTTCCACAATCACATACACACCTACTTTGGCTTTATAAATGGATTTTTTGTGGTGTGATGTTTTTCTTTGCCAATGTTGAGTGCCCAATTCTCCTTCTATGATGTGCTAGATTGGTAGTAAGATCATGGAGATTGACAATACATTAAGATGGTTCTTTTTAGAGACTTGTGGTGGCTGAATTGTGGTTTGTGATGCATCAACAAGTCACACCTCAATAGACACCTCTAACAAACTAAGGTGCAAGTTGGGATATTTGGGTGCCAAATAAAGCAGTGGAAACAAAAAATTAATGCCCAATTTCCTAACTAGTGAGCCTGTGTCAACAAAAATGTATCTAGGAAAGAAGGTAGGCAAGGTTATATATGTTCCTCAATCAAGTCCAACAACAATTCTCTTGTAGTAGCGTGCACCTTTCTTCAAGTTGCACCTGGACAGCGTCAGCAGCGGCCTCCTGGTTTATCACCACAAATGGCAGTTTGAATTCATCCTCCTAGAAATAGACAACAAATTCTTTCCTGTAGAGTAGCCAACAAGAAGCAGTTGTCTCTTTAAACGTCAGGGTGCTAGCATTGAATCACTCTCCCAATTGTCTCTCCCTTGCTATCCCTCGCTTTTACATGTAGGACTTGACCTTGCTCTCTTGGTTACCACAACTAGAGTGGACAACAATTGTCAGAGCTTATTGTTGTGTTTAGGAAGCCCTTAGTACCCCTCTATTTATAGCATGTCTAGAGTTAGGGTTTCCAATTTATCTAGGAATTGAAGAGACAAAATTTCATGAATTTTCTAGAAGCTACGATCGATGAACTAGTCGGTTCACTATTTAACTAGTCAATTCATCTCTTAAACTGGTCTGTTCATGTAATTCCCTATTTTGAATCAAATTATCATTTATTATTTGATTAATGCAAAACATGACATCAACATCAATCCTTGATCCAATCAAATTGATCACTGACCGAGCGGTTCACCAATGAACCTATCATCTCAGACCTTGAACTGACCAGTTCACTCAGTGAAATGGTCATTTCATGCCCTGGTTTAATCATTCTTCAACCAATATTGTTTCCAATTAACCTGAAACTCCAACCAACCAGTTCAATACTTGCACCGGTAGGTTCAGAGTCCAGTCAGTCAATTTTAAACCAGTGTTCTTTAAATTGTATATCTAAACACTTTTAGTAATCAATTCGAACATCATTCATAAACAAACTCCTATCTAAGTGCATCCTATACATGTGACCCTGTAGGTCGTAAATTAAATCGGAAATGAATGTATATAACCAATTTATGACATCATAACCAATGAGCGGTATCTAGCAACACATCATTGCTACCCAAGTAATCTGGAAAGTTGGAGAAAAGATTCAACCTACAATCTATTATTAGTGTTACTATGATCGTATAGTTCCTTTGTCTCTTATATCCAGATTGAAATCGAGGCATGGAATTTTCATCCTCTTCAACATTCCATCCATGTTTCTTAAACTAGAGCGGTCTATTTGAGATGCATGTGAGCTCACATATCATATATTGATTCACATGAGGATGGCCATACCTTTCTCAGTCTCTCTTATCAAGTCGCATGGATCTCAATCTCTTATAGGAGGGACAAATCCCATATACATCACTCACACTCAATCCCCATGTGTCTCCATGCACCTAAGTATCACCTTTATGGCAATCCTTATTCAAGGTCACGCTAGATGATGTCAAAATACATCGAACGACATGTGATGAGTGTAATGACTTTAGGTCTAAGAGCCACAATCACAATTATCACTATGAAAGCCAATTCTCACTACCATTCCACTATCTCCATGTATCAATCTCATGGTGTTTGACTTGATATCACATATCTTGACTAATGAGACTTTGTCATCAGGAAACACACACTCTAGTCTTATGTAGTATCTTTTGTCTATTTTGCTTCCAATGTAATATTGGACAAGGGACATAACAAGAATGTATGCACTCTTATCATACATATGTTCTCATTATTCAAGACCTCAACCTAAATACATATGTCATCAAGTCACATCATTCTTTAGACAACTATTATGTATGTGTCATCATCTCATGATTGAGACAAACATAATAGATGGAATTACCTTTATCAGCCCCATTACAACAATCGTATGATTATCTCTTTGGGCATACATACCAAAAATGCATACCTCTATCAAGGCATTACTTTTACCAATGTCAAGAGGGTTTAATGGCATCTAATGCTGGTTACACCTTGTATGGAGAATGACGCACTGATGATGGGATCTTGATCCAGGACTCTAGTGTTACTATAAGTTCTCTGCTTGATCTTACTGACATATTTCAGAGTTGTATTTAATGGTATCTAATTAGTTAACATTTGGTTTTTGAAATTCTTGGATTCTTAAGAGTGAACATCATCTTTCTATATGTCCTGAAGCCAATTGTTATAGGTTTAGGATGATCCAACTCATCAATTTTTTGAAAGTTATCTGTGTCAAGTTCTCCATTTATTTTAGGCTTAAATGTTGCTTCTATTTTAGATGGTTTGTCCCATGTAACACCTCTGAACCGAGGATGTGCCTCAATATGGTAAACTCCTCCAATGTCAATCATATGCTTGACATCATACAAAATCCTAGAAATGAGATCTTTTGTTTCAGGTGTTAATATTGCATCCTCTCAAAGATTGAGGTAACATTTCTAGTGTATGATCTTTATGCAAGTTATTTTCCCAGTACATGATCTTTCTTGCACAAGTTTAAGCTTTTCTTAAGTTTCTTTCAAGCATGTGTTATAAGATTTCATGTTGATTTGGTTTGTTAAGATTATGTGTTCAAGTTGAAAACTTACATATTAATTATCCTAATTTACAACTCATTTAGTATAAGTAAAACATGAGTTGTACGGTTCATATCATTCTCAGTAACTAGCTTCACAGAGATTAATGTCAATTTTACTACTTGTGCGCAATAATGTCCACTAAAGTACAAGGGACCTACATCTAATCTAATAGATTGGAGATATTTTCAGGTAATTTATGTACATCTAATCTCACTTTTCTTTGTTTAACTCATGGATTCTTGTCGTGTGTTGATGCTTTAGTCTGATGGTTCTCTGGGCCTGGTTTGGTTGGGTTTTTTTCCTTCCTATGTAGATAGTTATATATATAAATTTTGTTTGGATACTCCAACACAGTGTTCAATCTGATCTTAGTTGAGTTGTCAAGAGTTACATAGCTGCAACTTCACTTGTTGATGGGTTATGCCTTACCCTTGAAGCTATAGTTGAGTTTGATTTGTTTGATTACTTGGAAGCTGATAATAATGATATCAGCTAATGAACAAATTTCCAAGATTATGTTCCCTTGTTTGTTGTGAGGGACTTGAGGTAGAAAAAGTGAGTGATCAATAGAGACAATGTTTGATTACTTGGTTCTTTAAAAGTGTGTGTCTTTTTAAACATGAATAGAGGTGCTAAAGTTGGTTTGATTAGGTCTTTAACATTTTATATGCCTTAAAGAGGCCTCGTGCCCTGTTTTAAGTATATACTAAAGTAAAATATTGTCTCGTAGGGACATTATACTAAAGTATTAGTGATCACCTTTGGTGTGTGGGAGCACGAGAACAAGGTCAGATACTAGCTTATTCCTCTCCTTGACCCCATCCATGTGAATGTAGAAAGACAAGTTAGAGGATCAGAATTTTGATAATTTACTATAATTCAATCTAACCCAAACCAAATTAGCTCAATCTTTGGATCAAACATTGTTTTGAATTAGGACTAATCAGTTTCACATCTGACCAAAAAATTCAGACAAAACCAAGCCAGATCATTTTAGGCATGCATATAACCTAATAAATAAAAGTCTAAACATTTACTTCTTTTTTTGTGTCATTCATGCTTGAATAGTATACAGTTGGGTGTATTTAGGTATTCAGGGACATTGACTTCAGAGTTGGGAAGGAGTTCACTGCTGTTTTGAATTAATGAATTTTTTTGACTAGGAGATAGAAACTTTTGAATTGATGATTTTTTTTTACCAGGAGACAATTGATATCCTAATGACAAGTGAGTTTTTTTTATCATGAGTGTCTTATCATCTGTTCTTACTTCTAAATGCTATTCGGAATGTGCACTTGTCTGTTAGATGAATTTTCTACTCTTATTGAGCTTGTAGCCTACCAATTAATCATACCATTAACGTTATCATTTTTGTGTCTGACTTGCTCTGCTTGGTTTGCATGCATGTCTTTGCCATGTGGCTAGATCTTGTGACTTACCCGCATCACCATGCATACTACAGGAAGCTTCCTTGTTATCGATGCAAGCTAATAATATCTAACAACTCATTTTTTTCGGGTCTCCAATGCTGACCCTACATGATTATTGGTTGTCAAATCTTGAAGTTTTCTTCAATAGCCACCTCATGATTGATCGAAATGAGTCATGCCATCTCACATCATGTTTCTGAGAGGACTATGTAGAATTTTTTTAGAATAATGTCATGTGCAACTTTCCTTTACCATCAGTTCCCATCATTTCTTAACATTGGAAGTGTACCGATTGATCTTGAGGTGGTAGAGTCTTGAAATATGATCAATATTGATATGCTAGTTATTTTGATAGTGTAGCTAGATAGATGGATGACTGGAGTATTTGTGACTCAAGGATGATGTGGATGTTGACATAGACATCTTGGATAATCTAACCAAGGTTCTAAGATTCAACATGGTTTGCCACTTTCTTTTCTTCTCTTGATTGTACAAGTATGTCATTCTTTATACTAGTATGTTTCAAATGTGAATGCTTTCATTTATTTGTTAGTAAGCAGTTTGTGATTAAATGTGTAACCATCTCTTTGAACTCTATCAAACAAATGTCACCAGATTATAGGACAGAATGCTTCGCAACCAACATATCAAATCCAAGCATCAATATATCTTTCAGAAGATGAGGCCCAAGTTCTATCTAGTGCAACTATGATTGTTGCATTATGCCATCAAGATTGTTTTGTTTGAAATTTTAGATCAAACACATGCTCTTCTTCATGATGGTGCAACAAAAAAAACCTAGGCTATCCCCAAATCTTTGAACAAAAGGAGAAGACAATAAGGATGCTATCCCCAAGTCATACTGACTACCTTACAATTGTAGTTATACATTAGCTACAATTACACCTAATTAAATATGTAAAGACAATATCTAACTACATTTAGGACTACATATGTATTAGTATTGAATGAATTAGTTAACTACATGTTTGGAAAATATAGTTAAAGCCTTTAACTATACAAGCATATATTACAATTTGTATATGTTAAGAAAATGTAACTAAAGCCTTAGCTACAAAATATGGGGTTTGTAATAAAATACCATTTTTGTAGTGGGAAAAGATTTCCTATTACACACTGTCAACTTCTGGAAGATTCTAATAAGGTGTGACATCCATTATTCTTCACTTTTCCCAAATCATAACTTACACTATTTCATCTCGAGACACTAGAGAGTCATATGAGTATCAAACTATTATTGGAAAATATCAGGGTTTCATGTCACTTAATGGTTTACAAGCATAATGTCTTCACAAGACAAGGTGAACTTTGTAGTCAAACCACCCGTCATCTTAATCACTTAGTAATATGATTGCATTATGGAGATCAAAGTAATAACTCTTAAGGATCATCAATGAAAAATTCTAAATTTCTTAAACGAATCCTCATGTAAAGGCATCTCAAGCTTAGTGGGTATATTATCATATCCTTAGATAGAGATCCGTAGGAAAAGATATGTTGAGGTGACTCCATGTTGATGGCAAGGTCCACCATATCATAATGGAGTAGTTTAGCTTATCAGTTAACAAAATGACACATTACAACTCTAATAATTACATCGGTGTTCAAACTATGTTATCCATGCATGCAGGTCTCTTAAGTTAGATGTAGTCAGGGTATGCTGATAAGATAATAGAGAAAAGAGTTTAAGCCGAGAACTAGGCTTAAGCCTAGATGTGTGCGTCAATTGATTCCACACTCTTTGGTATGAGCTAACTTCCTAATAATTGGAGGTAGGAACTAACTATAAATTATCAATTCTTATGCATGAAATTCCCCCCTCCATAAGGAGGGTAGGGTTGATTAGGGTTACAAAGGACTAGGTCTCAACCACATAAGTGGTTTTGGGAGATGGAGATGGCTAAACTAGTAAGGGATTGAAACATGAATTGGTAGTCTATGACTCAAGATTAAGTTCACCACTAACCAATATAGAGTTACCTATTACCTTCATTGATGATAACTCAAAATAGTCTGATTATCGACAGTTTGGCTCTGATACTATATTGTAAAAAGTGGGACACAATAGGGGATATACTCCTTACTAAGTTGAGTAATAAAACCGTACACATGCCAAAATCACTAATATGCATGACAGAAAGGATGAATTATGCTATATTTATCTACTAGTATATATCATAGAGAATAATTATTAATAAGCAATGAATATATAATTATTTAGCAAGTTACGTGATATTCCATATACATAGTTTCTCACTTCAAATGTGGAAATAAAAAATGATGCATTAAATTCTACACAACACCAGTAGCAGATGGAAACCTCGCCATCCCAAGATATCCTCGAATCCAAATTGCAAAAATTGTCTTCATGATGTTGGCTAAATGGACATCTATAAATCCCTTTGTTTTGATTATGACAAACATTTCATTCTTATTAATCTAACGAGCTACTTGAGTGTGCAGGACTAAGATGGATGGCAAAGCAACTAGGGAAAATCCACAAGCTAAAATGTTTATATTTTCATGCAATGTAATCATTGTTGTAAAAACTTGTACAAATATATAATGTACAAGTACTTAGAATTGCATGTAAATCAAGCGTTAGATTTTCCCTAGCCAAACACCATAGTTAGACATGTCATCCCATTTAAATAGGATCATTTCTGCACACTCACACATATAATTAGTGCCTAAATTGAAATCTTGAAACAGGATCATTCTCGGTCGACAAACTCCTCGACTGAGACACTCTCGGTCGACAATCTTCTCGACCGAGAAAGATCCAAAGTAGCCGTTAGACACACAAGTTAGTTGGCAGTTGAAGAAAGACGCTGCAAATCACTTGTTCCAGAGAGCCTGTCGGTCGAAAAAAGTTCGACCGAGTAGGTGTCTCGGTCGACCATTTGTCGACCGAGATGGTCTCTGACAGCAACTGCAGAATAAATTAATTAGCCGTTGTTAAAGCAACAATTTTGTACCTAACGACTAGTTAAGCACTTAGAAACCCCTAGAAGTTGTCTAGAACGTCCTTAAGCATACTTAGGCCATTCCTATAGATAGGACAAGCCATAGGACACTAAAATTCACTGGTTACACTTGAGAATACACTTGAGCATACTTGAGCAATCTATTGCAAGCAATTTGAGCACTGTGATCATTAGTCTACATTCTCCTTAGCTCAATCTCGTGTCCTATAGGCTAGATTCTCCTATCCACAGAAATCACAAGTTCACACACTTGGCTAGGAGATCTATATGCTTGATCTAGGCATATCAAGCCTTGGGCTTAAAGGATAAGTTGTAATTTCCTTTTTCTTTCTTGTTCCTTTTTATCTTTTGTACTCTCCTTGCTACTCCTAGGGTTGGAGGCTGCGGATTGGAGAGGGTTGACTGCTCAGGTGGAGAAGGGGACTTCAAGCTACTTCAAGAAGGCTATCGCAAGGGAAGCTATTTCAGAAGGTTGGTGCAACGGGAGTTGGTGCATCTACTTCAAGGGAAGGCTGCTTCAAGGTTGGCGATTACTTCTAGGTGAAGGCTGCTTGAAGGGTTTGAGAAAAGAGATTGTATTTTATGTAAATTCCTTGCGAGGTAATAAAATAAATTTCTTTTCAAATCCCGGTTGGGTAAGCAACCGGGTAGTGGATTGACGGCTATAGTATTTGCTATAGTTGGAACCACTCTAAACCCTGTGTCTCCTTGTCCAATATTTTCATTGTGGTTGTTTGAGTTTAAATTATTATTAAAATCTTTATAAAACTCTATTCACCCCCCCCTCTAGTAGTTTTCAGTTGGTATCAGAGCAAGGCTTCAAGGAACCCTAACAAGGTCTTGAAGAAATGGGTGATGGAATGCTCAACAACCTCAACATTGAAGGGACTCTTGTTGCTAGGCCGCCGGCGTTCGATGGAACAAACTACCAATACTGGAAGAGAAGGATGCAGTTCTACTTCCAAGGCGTCAACTGGGATCTATGGAGAATGGTATCTACTCCTTATGAATTCCCTCAAAATGACTTTGCGGAATGGGATGCAAACACGGTAAAACAGGCCCAAATGAACGCAAAAGCTGTAAGCATTTTATATTGTTCTATTTCTGTAGGAGAATTTAATAGAATATCAAATTGTGATACAGCGTATGATATTTGGCATAGATTGTCCATCACTTATGAGGGTACAGCCCAAGTCAAAAATTCCAAAATTAGCCTGCTTAAAACAAAACTTGAACATTTTCGTATGGATCCTAATGAATCTATTAGTGAAATGTATTCAAAATTCTCTACTATTGTTAATGGTTTAAGTGCCTTAGGAAAACCTGTCCTTGAGGAAGATCAGGTATCAAAAATTCTTCGATCACTTCCTCCAAAATACAAGCCAAAGGTGACATCCATTGCAGAAGCAAACGACCTCACTCGCCTCAAAATGGAACAACTCATTGGTAATTTAGAAGCTCATGAAGCAGATCTAGAAGAGGAAGAAAGAAGAGAACGTGAACACCAAAGTGGGAAGAAGAAGGAGGTGGCTCTCAAAGCCTCAAAAGTCATCACACAAGAAAGTGAGGAGTCAAGTGAAGAAGAAGAAGAAGCATTAATCGTCAACGGTAAGAAGTACAAAAGGTTTAAATCTAACAAAATTTCTAGTTCCTCTACTCCCAGGTGCTTTGAATGTGGGAAGAAAGGGCATCTCAAAAATGAATGTCCCAAAGCAAAGAAGGGAAAGAAAAGCTCACATAAGAAGAAAGGAGAAAAAGCCTATAAAGCTGCCTGGGATGAGTCAAGTGACAGTGAAAGCGAAGAAGAGAAGGTGGAATGTTTAATGGCAAGAGAAGAAAATGAAGACTCTCAAGAGGTAAGCCTAGTTGATCTTCCTAAAGAAGAGTTAGTTACTAGTTTACAAGAAACTCATGGTAAGTATGTTGATGCCAAGAAGAAACTAAAGAAGGCTATAAAATCAAATAATGAGCTCATTGCCAAATTAGATGAACTTTCTTATGAAAAGAACAACATTGATCTTGAAAATGTATCTTTAAAAACATCTTTAGATGATTGCACTAGAAAGCTACTCAATTTGGAAACCAATGTTGATCTTCTATCAAAAGAAAAGACTGATTTGCTAGCTAAACTACAAGATTATCAAACTCAACCTATCTTGTGCAACCATCCGGACTATGATAATATTGTAAAAGAAAAGGATTCATTGTTTTCTGATTTAGACCAAGCAAGAAAAGATATACATAAGAAGATGCATGACATTGCTACGTTGCAAAGAGAACTTTATAAGTTAAGAAGAAAAGATATTCTTGATAACATATTGAGAGTTGGTACTGTCTTCAATGGAAGAAAAGGTTTGGGATATGTTCCAAAGAAAAACCAACCAAAAAGGACCCAAACTATGTTTGTACCCAAGAACACAATGGCTAGAAAGAGAAATGAAATTGACTCTATTACTTGCCATTTCTGCTTACGTCTTGGACATTATTGCTTTTCATGCCCCTACAAGACTAAGGAATCCGACTTAGTTTGGATCCCAAAACCCCAAACTTAGAAGAATGGAATGTAGTTGAGATATGACCAAATGCTTAATTTTGCTATTTATATTGTCTTATCTCAACAAAAGGTGCCATGCTTATTGTTATTATTTTTCTGCATTATTATACTGAAACAGAAACCTTGTCGGTCGAAGTATTGTCGACCGATCTCTGGGTCGGTCGAAGTATTGTCGACCGACTGGATGTCTTTAACAAATCAAAAAATTTACAGCACCTATTTCGGTCGAAAAGGGGTCAACCGAGAATTTTTCTGTGTTTTTGCTTGTAATACAGTAACCTGCTCGATCGACAAATTGTCAACCAAAACAGATATCGGTCGAACAATTGTCGACCGAATGGTTTTCTGTATCAGAACTTTTATATACATAAGCACTTAAAAAGTTTCTAACCATATCGGACCATCACATGGGTACCAAAATCTACATTCTAATGCAGGAATGGGTAGTTGACAGTGGCTGCTCCAAACATATGACCGGGAACAAGGACGCATTTCAAACTTTTGAAGAAAAGAAAAGTGGAACGGTCACCTTTGGAGACAATGGTAAGGGCAAAATCGTTGGAATAGGTAATGTTGGAACAAATCTCGAAATTAAAAATGTTCTACTTGTTGATGGATTGCATCATAATTTAATAAGTGTAAGTCAACTATGTGATAGTGGTTATGATGTGTTATTTAACAAAACTTGCTGCAAATTATTGATAGAAAACACTACAAATGTCGTTTATGAAGGAAATAGAGTTGGAAATCTTTATATCCTTAAACCAAACTCTATGAAATCAGTAGTAGGAAAATGCTTGCTTGCAAATGAAAATACCTTACAACTATGGCATAAAAAGCTGGGACATGCTAGTTCACATGCTATTAAAAAGTTAGTGAAATATGATCTTGTTCGTGGATTACCTGCTTTGTCTTTTGATCAAGTTGAAAACTGTGAACCCTGCACAATGGGAAAGCAAACCAAAACATCTTTTAAATCAAAACATGTACTTAGCACCAGTAGATCCTTAGAATTAATTCATATGGACTTATTTGGACCAATGAGGACACAATCTATTGGTGGTAAACGATACTGCTTTGTTATTGTTGATGATTATAGTAGATATACATGGGTACATTTTATTGCAACAAAAGATGATACTATTCATGTCTTTATGAAATTTTGTTCCAAGATTGAAAATCTTTTACAACATAAAATATGTACCATTAGAAGTGATCATGGTGGCGAATTTGAGAATCATACATTTGAGACCTTTTGTACATCTCAAGGGTATACTCATAATTTTTCTGCTCCACGTACCCCACAACAAAATTGTATAGTTGAACGGAAAAATCGATCCCTACAGGAAATGGCAAGGACCATGATGCTTGAACACAACACACCTAAAACCTTTTGGGCTGAAGCTGTAAACACTGCTTGTTATGTGCTTAATAGAGTAACTGTTCACTCTCATTTGAAGAAAACTCCATATGAAATATTACACTCTAAGAAACCTAGAGTTGACTACTTTCATACTTTTGGCTCCACATGCTACATTTTAAATACCAAAGATGATAGAGACAAGTTTGATTCTAAATCACACAAAGCATTCTTCTTAGGATATTCCACTTCTAGCAAAGCCTTTAGAGTATATAACACTATCTCTAGAAAAGTTGAGGAATCCATTCATGTTTCTTTTCATGAAGAATCGAAGTCTGAAAATCTAGATATCATTGATCTCACTAATCAATTCGAAAATATAACCATTTCCAATGATAGTGAGAAAATTTCTATATCCGATCCCCAAGTTGAAACACAACCTACACCTAGGCTTATCAAGGATCATCCCCAAGAACTAATTATTGGAAATCCAAATGATAAAGTCAAAACTCGGTCTTCCTTCAAAGATGTTGCAAACATGGCTTTTGTTTCTATCATTGAACCTAAGAAGATATCCGAAGCTCTTAAGGATGATTACTGGATAATAGCCATGCAAGAGGAGTTAAATCAATTCACTAAAAATGATGTATGGGATTTAGTTCCTAAACCACAAGATAAAACTATCATAGGAACTAAATGGGTGTTTAGGAATAAGCTCAATGAGGCAGGAGAAGTCATAAGAAATAAAGCTCGGCTAGTAGCACAAGGATATAATCAACAAGAAGGAATAGATTTTGATGAAACATATGCACCCGTAGCCAGACTTGAAGCTATTAGGATGTTACTAGCTATTGCTGCCCATAAAAACATTAAGCTATATCAAATGGATGTCAAAAGTGCATTTCTAAATGGCATCATACACGAAGAAGTTTATGTTGCTCAACCACCTGGCTTTGAAATACCAGAAAAAGGTGACCATGTTTATAAACTTAAAAAGGCACTTTATGGTCTCAAACAAGCACCTAGGAATTGGTATGAACGACTCAAGACATATCTTTTTGATAATGGTTTTTCTATTGGAAATTCAGATTCTACTTTATTTTTCAAAACATATGCATCTGATTTCCTAGTTGTGCAAATATATGTTGATGACATTATTTTTGGAGCTTCTAATGATTCATTATGCACACCATTCAGTGACATTATGCAAAAAGAATTTGAAATGAGCCTCATGGGTGAACTAACATTCTTTCTTGGTTTTCAAATTAAGCAAACACCTGCAGGAATTTTCATAAGCCAAGAAAAATATACTAAAGAACTTTTAAAACGTTTTGGGATGGATCAATGCAAACATGATACTACTCCTATGGCTACCTCTATCAAAATTGATAAGGATGAAAATGGGGAACCTATTGATGATTCCTTATATAGAGCCATAATTGGTAGTTTGCTATACTTAACTGCTTCTCGACCGGACATTATGTTTTCCGTTGGTCTTTGTGCTCGATTTCAATCCCAACCTATGCAATCTCATTTTCTAGCGGTTAAAAGAATTCTTCGATATCTAGCTGGTACTACTTGTTTTGGTTTATGGTATCCAAAAGGACAATCCCTGGATTTTAAAGCATATACTGATGTGGATTATGCTGGTTGTCGACTTGATCGTAAAAGTACTAGTGGTGGATGTTTCTTATTAGGGAGAGCCTTAGTATCTTGGTTTAGCAAGAAACAAAATACGGTTGCCCTATCTACAACTGAAGCTGAATATATGGCAGCCGGGTCTTGTTGTGCTCAAGTGCTTTATATGCAACAGGTATTAAGCGATTATGGTTTTAATCTTCCCTCTACACCTATTTTTTGTGACAACACGAGCGCCATAAACTTAGCACACAATCCTATTTTACACAGTCGGGCAAAACACATTAAAATCCGTCATCACTTCTTAAGGGATCACATCTCAAAGAATCATGTTTCCCTTCATCATGTTGATACGGAAAATCAATTGGCTGATATTTTTACAAAATCGCTTCCACTAGATCAATTCAACAACATTAGGAAGCAACTGCTTATTACTCCTTTGGAAGATGTTTTCTTTGATATCTGCGGTTCTTAAAATGAATACGTTTACTTGTTTCATCTTGGCTTTTCAAATGGACATCTTTTTCATTAGATTTGACGGGATATCTAATTAAGGGGGAGTTTTTATTAAAACGGTTATCTTTTTGAAATGACAAAGGGGGAGAGATATATAAAACTATAACTTAGTATTTATGAAAAACTCAATCAATGAGTTTCATAAATATACTCTTGGCTTTACATTGAAAGTTGCTATATTCCCAACTGAACTGGATTTCATGTTCTATAATTCATTGGGAATAATAAGCACACATTTTATAAACAAGAGGAAAAGCTACATAAGGCAATCTAAAGGTATGAAACTCGTATGTTTTATATTTCCTTTATTTATATTTTGGAAATGTTTGTCATCTTCAAAAAGGGGGAGATTGTTGGCTAAATGGACATCTATAAATCCCTTTGTTTTGATTATGACAAACATTTCATTCTTATTAATCTAACGAGCTACTTGAGTGTGCAGGACTAAGATGGATGGCAAAGCAACTAGGGAAAATCCACAAGCTAAAATGTTTATATTTTCATGCAATGTAATCATTGTTGTAAAAACTTGTACAAATATATAATGTACAAGTACTTAGAATTGCATGTAAATCAAGCGTTAGATTTTCCCTAGCCAAACACCATAGTTAGACATGTCATCCCATTTAAATAGGATCATTTCTGCACACTCACACATATAATTAGTGCCTAAATTGAAATCTTGAAACAGGATCATTCTCGGTCGACAAACTCCTCGACTGAGACACTCTCGGTCGACAATCTTCTCGACCGAGAAAGATCCAAAGTAGCCGTTAGACACAACAGACAAGTTAGTTGGCAGTTGAAGAAAGACGTTGCAAATCACTTGTTCCAGAGAGCCTGTCGGTCGACAAAAGTTCGACCGAGTAGGTGTCTCGGTCGACCATTTGTCGACCGAGATGGTCTCTGACAGCAACTGCAGAATAAATTAATTAGCCGTTGTTAAAGCAACAATTTTGTACCTAACGGCTAGTTAAGCACTTAGAAACCCCTAGAAGTTGTCTAGAACGTCCTTAAGCATACTTAGGCCATTCCTATAAATAGGACAAGCCATAGGACACTAAAATTCACTGGTTACACTTGAGAATACACTTGAGCATACTTGAGCAATCTATTGCAAGCAATTTGAGCACTGTGATCATTAGTCTACATTCTCCTTAGCTCAATCTCGTGTCCTATAGGCTAGATTCTCCTATCCACAGCAATCACAAGTTCACACACTTGGCTAGGAGATCTATATGCTTGATCTAGGCATATCAAGCCTTGGGCTTAAAGGATAAGTTGTAATTTCCTTTTTCTTTCTTGTTCCTTTTTATCTTTTGTACTCTCCTTGCTACTCCTAGGGTTGGAGGCTGCGGATTGGAGAGGGTTGACTTCTCAGGTGGAGAAGGGGACTTCAAGCTACTTCAAGAAGGCTATCGCAAGGGAAGCTACTTCAGAAGGCTGGTGCAACGGGAGTTGGTGCATCTACTTCAAGGGAAGGCTGCTTCAAGGTTGGCGATTACTTCTAGGTGAAGGCTGCTTGAAGGGTTTGAGAAAAGAGATTGTATTTTATGTAAATTCCTTGCGAGGTAATAAAATAAATTTCTTTTCAAATCCCGGTTGGGTAAGCAATCGGGTAGTGGATTGACGGCTATAGTATTTGCTATAGTTGGAACCACTCTAAACCCTGTGTCTCCTTGTCCAATATTTTCATTGTGGTTGTTTGAGTTTAAATTATTATTAAAATCTTTATAAAACTCTATTCACCCCCCCCCTCTAGTAGTTTTCACATGAGTCATTGTCCTATAAGCACCTAAACCTGGGTGGTTTGGGAACAACACTCATAAAATATAAAATAGACATATGTATTAGTAAACACTCAGTGAAAACCTTTTGTGCATTGTATTGGGTTATAGTTTTAAAAAGGGATGCTCCTATACAAAGAGTAGAAATATAAATATATTTAAACAAGACAATGAGGCAGTTGTGCATAGAAGCAATGAGATATTTTTATGAATCT
The DNA here is from genome assembly GCA_963693085.1 of Alisma plantago-aquatica. NCBI lineage: Eukaryota > Viridiplantae > Streptophyta > Magnoliopsida > Alismatales > Alismataceae > Alisma > Alisma plantago-aquatica. The sequence goes on from OY856414.1 coordinate 459,553,168, forward strand.
TGACATTAATCTATCCAAAATTTCATAAAATAAAACACTACATGTAGATTAAGTACACTAAAGGTATATATAGTAGGGACAATACACCATGGATCATCAACCTAAAATTGGTATGGGTAGAATGGTACACCCTAGGTGAAATAGTGCACACTAGCATATATAAAGTGTGGAATATCACACCCTAGATAGAAAAACACATCCTTAAAAAGAATGTTGATGCACAAGCATCGCAATAGTTAACTTAGTCTAGTATCAACATGATAATATGATAGAAAGACATATGTCTAGTAATCAATCACAGCAATATAATAAATTTTGCATGGAAGAAGGGGTTACAACCCAATACAATGATAATATTCATGATTGCAAACTACTTCAATTGTTTACAATTTAAAAAAGGGGTAGGATTGTACTATAGATGTCAATAAGGAGTAATCTCATGTAGTACCTTATTATAGGAAATTGGTTTTAGAGTCACATGAATGTCCAAATTTGAATATAAGTTTCACATACCTCCAAGTCAGCCCTAATTGCTCAGTAGTACTTCTACGTCCAGGTTTAGTGCATTACAATGGCTAATCACAATATACATGCATTGGGTTAATATCAATTTCATAGAAAACATTATTACCACATCAGACATATATAACTCTTTTTATTTCTAAAAAGGAACTAGAGTGACTAGGACCGACCATCTAAACATCTCTAGCATCTGATTTGTAGCATAACTTCTAATATACATTTAGATCTCCATATGCTCAGGGTACCTAAAATGTTTGTGAGTACATGGGTGAGATATTCACTCAGTAAGTGAATAGTTCTATTAAATAGTTGAAAGCACTCAAATGGTCAAAAGTATATTATTGAGAAACTGTATTTAAATTAGAACAATGAAGCAATGTAAAGGGGCACTTGCCAACTAGCTCAGTTGGTTAAGCCTGCTGCTTGTGAAGTACAGGTTGTAGCTTCAAATCTCAGCGAACTTGTTGGGGTACTACAGGAAGGGATTATAGACCTCAGTGTAGTTGATGGTGTTCTCTCTCTCCTGCTACCTTGGACAGGAGTGAAATTCCCCACTTCCAAAAAAAAGTAATGTAAAGGGATTAGTTCATCAGTAACATACAAATGACATGTTACTCAAGATGATAATAAAGAGCAAATAAATAGTTAAACATTCTTGATTAATCTTATCTTATTCTGCCTTGAACCCACACAAGGTGTACCATGACATGTGAAGGTATCACAACAAGCTATGATCTCATTATAAAAAACTTAGATTAGACCCAAGACTCTAAGTCTGCTAACTAGCTTCTTGGTCTACTATGTGGCTCGCCACATCTGGCCTATGTGACCATATCATCCGACCGGATAAACTGGACTCCTCCTCTATAAATGGGTACTTAGGAGGAGGGTCAAACCATTATGACTAATACTTTCTACATTAGTGGTACCACAAGGGCTAACTCACTAAGTAGTAACTTAAATGAGTACCATCAGGATCTTCAATAAATGTTGACTACCTATTGTAACCGTAATAAGCTTGGTATCATTTGGATCTTCAACTATTTTGTGTACCACTATTTATAACCATAATATTAGTTAATATTGGATACCCCTACTAATATTCAAGAGGTCATCCAAACTGGGCTTAGCTCCTCACACCCCACGTACATGGTCCAAACTTCCTCTCCTAGACACTACCAGTGGGTAATATGTTTCATCTATTATGGCACAAACCTACAAAAGAAATGTATTGTGTTTAGATCATTTGAAGTCTAACTGACCCTTTAATTTTTTTGAACAATGATCGAATAAACATTTCCTAGTGTAATCTTGTATTTTTCTCTTTCCACAACTTTTCCATGATTTGTACTGTAAACTGAGCTCCTGAACTACTCCAACGATCATATTGAGAATTATTTGATTGGAAATAATTGATTTACTTATTAACATGTTCTTAGGGTTTCATTTGGTTCATCTACTTTTAACATGAGCTTTAGCTGGTAAGAAGATCATTTCTAATAGCTCACATACAAAAAAATATAGTAATGTAATTTTTGTATAAAATTGAACTAAGATCTCAATATCATCTATAAAGATATCACGTAACATAAACAAATTTGATAAAAAAATATATTCTTTGCAAGAATCATTGATGTTGGCTTTCGTGTTATTTATGCACAACTCCTAATTTTTTTTAATGATCTAGGATTTCACCATGTTTATTGAGACATCAAGCAAATATATATAACTTTAATTAATGTTTTTATTTATAGTTGATGTATTTTTACAAAACATTCATAAAACAACTTATTACTATTTATGAAGATGCAAACCATTGATATTCTATGCTTAGTTATACTGCGATTGAGATATAATGAATACCCTTCATTTTAGTATTTTTTGTATAAATTTTGAAATAACTTCCAAAATTCTGATCTAGATCATTTACATCTATTCTTACATTATTTCATCATCATAAAATCATCACATATAATATCACCCAGTTTTAAATTGTCTTGTAATAATTGAAGTGTATGTCAAACTCCAGACTTTACAATCGTACATAGAAGAAACTAATCATTTTGATGGATTCAATCAATTTTTGTGAAATATACTATTAAGTGAAAGTACTTACTCACCATTTGTGTTAAACACCTCAATTTCTTAACCCAAGAACTGAGATTCTTGACTCTAAAATTTGATGAACCCTTTTATTCTTTCTTTTGACTCAAGAACCCTTCAAATGGTGAATCAGAGAGAAAGAATGAGAAAAAAGAATGATTTGATATCCTTTCTATTCAAAATATATTAGAGATAGGATTTATACATGGGAGATAAGAATCACTAAAAAAACTATCTAAGGAATAGCAACATACTTGATTTCAATAATTCGAAAAAGATAAAACCCCACTTCTTTTCTCTCACAAACCCTAACTCTTCCTCTCTCTATAGAATTTCATATTTATGATGTGAATGACACATTATGAGAGCTACATGAATGTTAGATGATTGATATAGATCAATCAACAAGCTTGGAATAACTACAAACACTTCCTATAATGTACTTTTTATTTCAATAGTATGTGTCTCGGCTGAGTTTTTCCTGTCATGAAACTCAGCTCATGAAATAGTATGTGGTCACTAAAATTTATTCCAATTCTAAGAACTTAATATATTATCTAAAGTGCATTGAAAATCTATAGTTAATATTTTTGATTGATTGGGGTTACCAATAAATTAACAAAAATAAATACCACACTACTATACCACAATATGCATAGCATGGTCAATTGAGTTTCTCTTGGAAAAACTCGATCGAACAATTGGTCCATAAACTGGCTATACATTTTAAAACTTTTATTTAACAATAATATATTTGATTTGTCCAAACTACATCTAGTTTCAAAATAATCTTATATATTGAAAAAGTATTAAAATCATTCACTACATTGATGTACTTATCATTAAATTTCTTCTTTTACAATTTATTATATACATGTGCTATTATTTTGTAGCAATTTGTGAATTGAGATACCATTGTTTAAAAAAAAGTACACATTAAGTTTTATCTGACAAGCCATGCATTACTTAAATGTGTATATACACGTACATAAGCTTGATTTGTATTGGATTTTGAATTATATTAAACATCTTAAAATTGAACTCAATATTTTGTAACCTAGATGACTGATGAAGTCAACACGGTCATGATAGATGTATAGTCCTTCTACATTTTATTATTTTGTAACCTGATTGATATTTAGCTACACATATGTTTTACATCAATTCATGTTTTCATGCTTTTAAATGCATAATTTGATGGTGTGCGGTGGGTATTTTGGAATAGGTGGGTGATAAATAGACAGATAGATAGATATAAATAAATGTCTAAATTTACATAGAAATTACAAAATAGGGTTTCTACATGAGGGAATTCATACTAAGTACAAATTTGTCTATTGCACTACCCATTGGTAACCCCCAAGAATTACCCTCACCACCTCTAGGTTTTATAATAGCTCTTGCGAAGTATCCTATTTCATCTTCTATTAAGTTTTCTTGCCCTGAAATAGGGGGAACATAAGGTGGGGGTTTTAGAGAGAATCATAGTCCAATATGTATAATCATAATAGCTTCTAAATGATCAAGTATAGGGTCTAGAAACCTTCTTAATTCCATGAAAGTGATTTCCAATTTTCCATCTCTAAAATCTCTCCCTTTTTATTGAGAGCAATCAGATTGATTCAATACTCATAATCCATACGACATGTACAAGAAGAAAGTATTACACAACTAGAACATAGAAATAACAACTTAAATAAAACTAAACCACTACAACTCATTTTGGAAGGAGAGTAAATAGCTTTTGTGTCGATTCATCTTTCTTGATACTGGCACAAGCAACTTATATATGAAATTCTTTCAACTTGAGAGTAAAGTGTTGGTATACGGAATAGACCATGTGGATATTCTGATGATGATTTTTCTACTCAAACAAATCCTTATAGTCAAGTAACAATATCAGCCCGAAGCAAAATCGAGACCTAACAACAGCTACGAATTGCATCGCTCTCCTGAAAGGGAGGATTGCAGAAACAAAGACAGACCAAGAAACATTTGTAAATGACAATTGAAGAGGCAAAGAGGCTCTCTACAATGCTAATTACTAAATAGAATGTAAAAAATGAACATAGAAAGAAGAACATGGAAAGAAGGGGGAACCTGAGCCAGAAGATCCAGTTTGGAGATGAGCAATGTTGGATCTGCCTAAAGGACTAGTGAGGGAGACCATCTTGGATTGCCAAAACAGACACCACACAACTACAAACCTCGACTGTCACGAACGCCATTGGGAAACTGAAACCAAGTGCCAGACGTCAACAACGCACGAAAGGAAGATACGAGGTGGATTATGATTCAAATTGTTGCCCGGATCTGTAACTGTATGACACGGACGATGAAGAGCAAAGCGCTCTCTCCTAAGCTAGTCATCGTGCACATGAAGCCCTAGTTGCTCTTTTTGCCAGGGCCACATGGAGTAGGGAGAAAGTTCCATCTCTCCCTTCTTATGTTCTTCATGTTTACATTTTTCACTTAAGTCGTTGCTATATGGTTGAGTGAACCCATTTCTAGGATGAGGTCAACCCTTATGATCTTTCGTTAACATTTATTTTATGATATACATGTAGGTATAAATTCTATGTCTGTAATTCGCCACTAACATAATGCCCTTTCTTGAACTTTTTAAATCGAATCATCACTTTATTTTTCTATTTAACCTGAGTGCAAATCCTAACTAGACCATAAACATATATCCTTAATTCTGTATGTTAGGAGAGTCGAGGGTGTTTTATTGTTGTGGGCTTCTTTAATGGGCCTGGGATGACAATTTACAACGAGAGTAAGGTGGATTACCGGACCCATGCACAGCTCCACTGTCCGAAGGGCTAGTAAGTAGCAATTCCCATCACAATCTGGAAGCGCTTATATGTGCATTGTTGGTAAGTGGGTTACATAGGGGCCTAATTGTGGTGAAACCCTGCCGTGGAATCGTAAAAGGCATTGAATCCTGTTAAGAATAAGTTTATTAAATATCTTAAACTAGCATTTGATAATTGTTTTAATTGGCTTCAAATTACATTACATGAATGCTGTTCTTGGGACCGTCTGTGTAGTTAAAAGGTATACATACAAACACATTGAAGGGCGGCTGGGAACTCTGGGCGTCAATGGGAGAGGTTGAGTAAAGCACATTACTTAATAACGCCTAAAGATAGTCGGTTGGCAGTAAGGACCTGCAAGCGCTGAAAATTTATATCGTGCACGCCATTCCAATCCTTAAGGTCGTTTGTTGTGTTGTGGTTATCACGTAGCAACAACTCATAATGTAGTCTCCCAAATAAGTGTGACAGTTCCTCACTGTGATATAAAATACCACCGCATGGCATAGGAGTTCCCCGCGCCGTGTCGGTGCTGCGGTTTTCTTGCCGTCATTTTCTGGAAGATCCCAACCTCGATAGATATATGTATGAGTAGTGATATCGATCGTTCAAAGAGCACGGTTGTGTCCTCTGTCAGCAATGCGCCACTCACTTCTCTTTCATTAATTAATTATAGGAAAGACAATCACGATGGTGAGCGAGAGAATTGGAGATCCAAATCCCTGGAAAGTGACTTAAGCTAATGCTCATTAATTTTATTCTTTAAAAGAAAAAAAAAACAAAAGAGAATGATTCACAAAAGAATGATTAACAAGCAAATTGCTGGCCGACGCAACCTTTCCCCCCAAAAAATACATGTCCCAATATGTGAATAAAATTAGTCCAACTAGTACATGTTTTGCTTTGTATGTATCACAGTGGTCGATTCCAGGTCCTTTATAAATTAGCTTTTAAATCACCTGTCAGATTAATGTCACATACCAACGTGATTTAAGCAAATTAACGATTCTTATTGCATCGATATCTCTACAAAGATTTAAAAAAAAATTGTGACATACTCCTTTTTCAATAAGTAACAGCAAATTTGAACTATGTACTAACATTTTCATTTGGCATGAATGCGTCCCTTCAAAGGTCCTTGTCACCCTTTTCGAGATTTTGGGAAGAAAACTCTTGCGTGCACTCTCTTTCTCTCCTACCATCACTTCTCATTATTGCAGAAAGAACAACAAATTGCCTTCTACAATGACGTTTAGTTTAAGAAACATGATATTATACTGAAGTACAACACTATGCACGCTTCAATGACCGATGTTTATATTGTTTATATTTTGTTTCGTTACGCTAGTACCTAATCCCCCAAATTCAGCGGTAACAACTATGTCATTGTCAAGTTTTGAGGAATGTGTAAAGATTACAACAATTTCTCTTAAGGCTCTATTTGTTATATGGTGAATCATGGGGAAACTAATGATGGTGAAACAAAAAATACTATTTATTTATTAAGGTGATAGGAAATCATGATGAATCTATGGTGAAATTTGGTCTATTTTTATCCTCATGGAAAAGCATAGTAAATCATGGTGAAAGAAGTTTCTTTCAAGACTCCGCTACTTATCTAAACACATTTGTAAAAAAGAATGTTTTAAAAGTATGATTCTTACTTGTGTAGGGTATTTTTATAAAGATTTGTTTCCTCAACGTCTCTATAACCATGTAACTAATAATATCTTTTTAGTTTTTCTCCATCCCTATTCGTATATGTTGGTATGTATGCTCAGGGAGCATATCAAATTATAATTGTAATTACATATCTCGTAAATAATTTGATTAATAATAAAGGCACTTTTGATTTATTCTTTTATTCAGTTACGAGATAATGATGTAACATAGTAAATGTCTAAAGAATGACATTACTCAATGACATATTGAAAAATTCTAGAGGGGGTGAATAGAGTTTATAAAATATTTAAATAGATTTAAAGTGCAATGGAAATAAAAGAGGCAACCAAAAGAGAGAGATGAGATTAGAGTGGTTGTGTCTACGACGTCAATCCACTACCTAGTTGTTGTCAACTAGGATTTACAAAAAATACTTGTATTGATTTATCGGTGAGGACAAATTACAAGATGATTGATGTAAATAAATCCCTCTTCTTTACCGGCTACGGAAGAGCATCACCAAACCTCTTCTTTTACGGACGCGCTGACGAACAAGGAAGAGCACCACCACACCTCTTCTTTTATGGAGTCACCAAGGGTCAAGGAAGAGAACCGCCACACCTCATCTTTTATGGATGAATCGAGGGTCAAGGAAGAGAACCGCCACACCTCTTCTTTTACGGATGCACTGAGGGCCGAGGAAGAGACCACCACTTACGGAAGTAGACCAACCGCAATCCAAAGTAACAAAAATAAGAATGGAAGAAGATTATTACAATACTCTTTCACAAGATATACAATCAAGCTCTTATGGACAAGTGATGATGATCCACTCCACAAAAAGGTTTAGGAAAGGTTGATATTTGGTGTAGAAGGATTCTACTGTTTGGCTTAGGCTAGAATGATGGCAACTCAAAGTATAGGCCTGAACTCTTGAGAATGATAGCAAGTAGTTATATGCAAGTTTGAGTATATGATCTCAATTGTTGTATTTAAAACTTGATGTGTTGGTGTCCTAGGACCACTCCTATTTATAGGAATTATTTACACATGGTTAGAGCAACTATGGGTAGTGTCTAGAGTGTTCTACGATGAAAACTAGTCGTTAGGATTAAATAAATTGAATTACAATGGCTAATTTGACCATTTGTTGAATTGCATCAAACATTCTCGGTCCACAATATTATCGATCGAAAACCATCTCGGTCCACAATATTGTCAAACGATATTTGTTCTGGTTTGACATTTTCTCCAATGGCTATATGTCGATCGAGCTGTCCAGTCAAATGTGTAATGACTATATCTCAGTCGAGAAAAACTTTGATCGAGAGTGACCCAAAGCTCAAATAATAGCAAAAATAATAGGAAGGTCTTATCTAATGATATATCTAATAAAACCTAACAACCCTAAAGGCTTCATATGAGTATGAGATAGGGTTTTGGGTAGGTTTTGAAAGATGATCACTTGTCTTTACATCATGTCTATCAAGTTGTATGAAAACATATAAGTACAAATATATTCATGGTATAACTTGATTTGCAAGTATCCAAACTTATGTATTTGCAAGGTTCTGGTAGTTGGATATTGATTATGTTCCTTGATCACCTGAAATACTTAGTACACGTGTTAGTAATATGATATGGAAAATATTTATATCATCGAAATATGAGTGTGGCACATCCAAAAATCCAATAATCTCCCCCTTTTGATGATGATAAATATTTCCATAAGATAAATTCAAAGCAACAAATATAGAACTTCATACCTTTGATAGTCATGGGTTACTCTCCCCCTTTTTGTCAAAATAAAAAAGGATCAACACTTACCAGTGCTCCCCCTCAACAAGATAGTTATTTTGGAGATGAAAACCTTGTTCCCAGTGTATCAATTTAAAGAGAATATCAATTTGAAGGAAAAATCCAAAAAGATAGACATTAAGGCATAATCAAAAGGCCATATATGATCAAGGAACGATTAAAATATTGTCTAATTACCAATGAGAGGAATGTTAAGTCATTCATGATAAAAAGACCTGATAAAGCAAAAATATCATAAAGATACTCTAGATCAATGGTAAGGAATGTTAAGTCCACCATGATATAAAGTTGCCATGGAAAACAAAAAGTATACAACCAAAAATTGATTTCTCAACCATTTTCAAAGGATGTTAAGTTCGAAAATGATTAGAGAATCCTTTGAGATCAAAATGAGGTCAACAAAAATATCTCTAGACCAAATATAAGGGATGTTAAGCCCGTATTAATATAGAGAAGTCATTAAGCTCAAGGTAAAAAGATATGCAACTTATATCAAAAGATTTTGAGCTCCTCCATGATCTCATACTAAGAAAAATGAGCTCAAACATAAGAAAAGTATTTAACAAAAAGATAGCCATATAAGATCCCAAACTTTCTGATAAAATATTCATGTCATATATAGAAACAAAGATATCAAGTAAAATGTGAATTTGAAAACCAAGTTTTAAAAAAATCATGTTGCTAATAAAATTTCGGTTGAGAAAAATTTTGACTGAGTCCCTGATCAAAATGTTTTTTGAATGAGATTCTCACAGATAGCTACAGAAAAATAATTTTAAGTAAATTAAATATCAATGTAATAGAACATGTTATTTATCTCCAATTCAGATTAAAAGTTTTTGCTTGGCAATTTCTCCCCCTTGTTATAGTACTCCCTAAAAATCTCGAATGTAGCCACAAGAAATATGAGCATTATATGAAGTCATTTCTTAAAATATTTCATGATAATACAAAATAAGCATGAATGCAATGGCATATATCAAAATGATTTGAAAATAAGGCTCATGAACTTTTTACTCCTTATGTATAGATAAGTTATGATACTAAAAAAAGTGTTCTTCTCTTATTGGAAAGTGCAACCCATTAATTGGAAAAGATCATTATGGTAATGCCTTGAACTTGTCAATAAATTTGAAATATGTTTTGACCAAAGAAAATTTAAGAGAGGGAATTGATTGTCCATCTTACTCAAAATAGGAGACTTCAAGGACATTAAATATTTTGCATTTAAGAATTATTTATTACACTTTTCTATTTACAAAAAAGGTTGGCGTTATTTTCACGACTCTCCCCAAAAAAATACATTTCCCTTTAATATAATGCTTCCAAAAAAATTCAAAAATTATGGTGAAAGATGGAAGTATCAAAATTTTATCCACAAGAAGTTCTAGTATTATATGGGGAGTAAAAAAAAATACATTGTTTAATTCGGGCTAAACAAAGTTGCAATGGTAAAAATGTACATCTTGAATAATGCATGTTAGATAAATATTGTTTTAAAGCAAGTGGTTTAGTAAAAACATTGTTGATGACAATATGTACCACTTTTAGCTATCTAAAAAAATATGTTTGTCTTGAATAAGTTATGATTGTGGTATTTTTATGTTGATTTGATCATCTAAAAATATTTTTGAGGTCAAAATAGACTATAACATATCAATCTCTTTGACCATATTTAAAAGGGTTATAGAAAGAGTGGAATGCAATAAAAGATATAATATGTCATTATGGCAATTTAGTAGTTGCTAATATGTTGCCAAACAATTTTATGGAGCATTTTAATCTTGTCATTTGTACTCTTTTGCAAAGAATCTCATCTCAATAAGGATGATCAAAGGTAGTCGGTTGTCCGCAATCAAAAAGCATATGAAATTTATAATTATAAAGCATAAAAATGTATAAATAAGGATTCAAGAAAACAAGGTTCCAATTTTATCATCTTGATCGAGCGTGTGAGAAAATATCACTTTTTAAAAATAAAACATTTGTAGCATGAAAGACCAAAAGAACACGTAACAAACTGACTCTAAATGTTTAATTGTAAGATTGTCAAAATAAAACATGACAGTCAATAGCTTGGTCGAATTATATATCGACTGAAATGCCCCTCAGTCGAACATCTTTTCAACCGAGAGGTAGTCCGTCAAAAATAATTATCCATTCTCAATTAATTTAAAGAAAATTAAAAGAAAAATATTTATATTATTTTTTCATCAACCTTTATAAGTGAATCAACAATAGTATACAATTTTCTTTTCTTGTTCTTATATTTTTTCACTCTATCCAAGGTGATTTCATTAAGTTCAATAAGCTCATTTTTGGATAAAGTATAAATAAATACATCACTATCAATAGTTTGTGCTTTCCTTTTCTTGTACATTATTGTCAGTGATAGGGCATACATAATATCTTAACTTTCTAAAGGCAAAACATGTCACATGATTAATGGAGACATTTAATTTATCAAAGATAGGATTCCTCTTTTGCTTTCTTTCATAGTGTTTTAGAATGTATCCAAGACTATGATTGTGAAAATATAACACATTTCTACTATTAGAAATTTTTTCTAATGTCAACATTAAATTTTCATTTTTTTAGTAGAAATTAAGCATTGGTTAGGAAGATCTTTTTTAATCATAGAAGATTTATTATTTAAGCCTTTTCAATCATAGTAATAATATTATCTTTTGATACAGTAGCAAGAGATACCTCATCATCACTATTTTTTCCTTCATGTGCATGTGCTTCTATATGTGCTCCTTCTTCTTCATTATTACCTTCTTCATATTGATCAAGTAGGCAGTTGACTACATGGTGACATTTTGCATCTTTACTTTCTTCACTTATGTATTTCTCTAAGGCACTCAATTTATTTGTTATAAAAGGAAAGCTAGCATACATGTCTGAAACAATTTTATTTTCTTGCATATGAAATATATTATTACTCTTGACTATAAAAGTAACTTCATGTGTAACCGAAAGTGTTCTCCATATATCATATGTGGTTTCACAGGAGGATATATTATCAAATTCTTCAAAAGATAAATGTGAATATAAGATACTTATAACTTTGGCATTTAGTGTGGCTTTTCATACCGTTGCTCATCCCATTCCTCAAACTCGATTGAAGGAGATTCATACGGGTGGATGACAATGTTCTAAAGATCAACTCCAATACTTTAAATGTAGGATTGCATATCCCTCTTCCAATGATTGTATTTGGATCCGTCAAATATTGTTGGTATCTCTCCATTGTCGAGGTTGCTAATCACACCGTCCCCCATTGCTTCAAGACTTGTAAGGGCTCTTTGAAGACCTACTCTGATACCAAATGCAAAATTCTAGAGGGGGTGAATAGAGTTTATAAAATATTTAAATAAATTTGAAGTGTAATGAAAATAAAAGAGGCAACCAAAAGAGAGAGACATGATTTAGAGTGGTTTTGTCTATGACGTCAGTCCACTACCTTGTTGTTGCCAACTAGGATTTGCAACAAATACTTTTATTAATTTATCAGTGAGGACAAGTTACAAGATGATTACTACAAAAAAATCCCTCTTCTTTACCGGCCACGGAAGAGCACCACCAAACCTTTTTTTACGAATGCTGACGGAAGAGGAAGAATACCACCACACCTCTTCTTTTATGGATTCACCAAGGGCCACAGAAGAGAACCACCACACCTCTTCTTTTGCGGATGAACCGAAGGTCAAGGAAGAAAACCACCACACCTCTTCTTTTGCGGATGCACCGAGGGCTGAGGAAGAGAACCACCACTTGTGAAAGTAGACCAACCGTAATCATAAGTAACAGAAATAACAATGGAAGAAAAAGATTACAATACTCTTTCATAAGATATACAGTCAAGCTCTTATGGAAAAGTGATGATGATCCACTCTACAAAAAAAGATTTAGGAAAGGTTGATATTTTGTGGAGAAGGATTCTACTATTTGTCTTAGGCTAGAATGATGGCAACTCAAAGTATAGGCCTAAACTCTTGAGAATGATAGCAAGTAGTAGTATGCAAGTTTGAGTATATGATCTCAATTGTTGTATCCCAAACTTGATGTGTTAGTATCCTAGGACCACACCTGTTTATAGGAAGTGTTTGCATATGGTTAGAGCACATATGGGTCGTGTTTAGAGTGTTCTAGGATGAAAACTAATTGTTCAGATTAAGTAAATTGAATTACAATGGCTAATTTGACCATTTGCTGAATTGCATCCAGAAACATTCTCGATCCACAACATTGTCGACCGAAAACTATTGCGGTCCACAATATTGTCGACCGAGATTTTCTCTGGTTTGACATTTTCTCCAAAAGTTATATGTCGGTTGTGCTCTCCAGTCAAATGTGCAACGGCTATATCTCGATCAAGAAAAACTTCGACTGAGAGTGACCCGAAGCTTGATTTAAAGCAAAAATAATAGGAAAGTCTTATCTAATGATATATCTAATAAAACCTAACAACCCTAAAGGCTTCATATGAGTATGGGATAGGGTTTTGGATAGGTTTTGGAAGATTATCACTTGTCCTTACATTATGTCTATCAAGTTGTATGAAAACATATAAGTACAAATATATTCATGGTACAACTTGATTTGCAAGTATCCAAACTTATATATTTGCAAGGTTCTTGTAGTTGGATCTTGATTATGTTCCTTGATCACCTGAAATACTTAGTACACAGGTTAGTAATATGATATGGAAAATATTTGTATCATTGAAATATGAGTGTGGCATATCCAAAAAGCCAACATGTATTTCTTCAGATTGACGACCTGAATGGTGAGATCATACGGATGTCCAGAGTATATATGCATTCTTGTTATGTTCCTAATCAGATGTTATTGTGGAAGGTTAATAGACAACAACAATACTTAAGACTATAATGTGTGTTGGTTGATGACAAAATCTCATTAGTCATGATATGTGATATCAAACCAAGAACATAGATACTTGTTAGAGAATAGTGTATCAGACAGACCCACCTTGAGAGTGACACATGGAAATCATAAATGATAGTCTAGGTCATCACTCCTAGTGATGGTGGTGATTGTAGTTCTTAAACCTAAAATCACTGCACTCATCACATGTCATTTAGTGTGCTTTGACATCATCCACCGTGATCCTGAATAAGGGTTGTCATAAAGGTGGTGCTCGTTGCACTGTGATACATGGAGATGATTGTGAGTGATGTATATGGGATTTATCCCTCCTACTAGAGTTTGATATTCCTATCCAGTTGATAAGTGAGACTGAAAAATATATGGCCATACTGATGTGAGTCAATATGTGATATTGAGCTTACACGTATCTGAAACAGTCTGTTCTAATTCAAGGAAAATGGATTGAATGTTGAAGAGGATGATGATTCCATGTCTCGAGTTCAATCTGGATATTAGAGACAAAGGAACTATACATTCACTATAATACCAGTAACAGATGACAGGTTAAGTTGTTCTCCAATTACTTGGGTTGCAATGAAGTTTTGCTAGATATCAATCATTGCTTGTGAAATTATGATATGATTATGAATATCGTTGCTAACGTAATGTGGAGCCTATCGGGTCACAGACATAAAATGTGATTGTATAGGAGTATAATTGTAGATGTGATTGGAAATGTTTTAAATCAAATTGTTTACTAAAATGTGTAGGTAATCTGCTATAATAACATTGGAATATAATCAGAGTTAATTGGTTAAAGTATTTAAGCCAATTAATTAGATTTTATTGTTAAGTCAGCTTGTTGATCGAGAGCGATTAACTAGAGATGGATAATAGAAATTAGCTATTCAATTAATATGATTAATTGGATTAAATAATTATTTCTAAGAATATTCTTTTATTGGTCCATGAGCGGCTCGTTTTAAACACAATCGCAGCTCTTTTGTTTCTTAAGGGTTTTGGAAAAACATTGTTTCCTTTCTCTACTATTAATAGGGACGTGACCGTCGGATTTTGACTAACATATATATGCTCACGCTGAGGTTACACTCTTATTCGTGAACCCTAGCCGTCATCATCTCCAAGTGAGAGAGAACGACAGCAATCGACATGGAGTTTCAGTCCATCTGCATAGACGAAGTAGAGACGCAGATGGTTAGTTGCCTGCGTTCGGAAAACGGCTAAGGACCGTCTGTGCACGCTAGGAGTGATGCACATCACCGTGCCAAGGGATGTCGTCGGACTTGCTCCGGGACGAGGTATATCCATGCACCCTCTTTTCGAATATGTTGTTGTCGACGGACCCTCGAGTAGGGTATGTGGAGAAAAAAAGTATTGCTTCCGTTGTGCCTGTCGCCTCCACAAAATAAAAAAGTATAACCATGTACATGTTACCAAATAACACATTTTAACAATTTTCCCATCATCATCCTCTTCCCTGTCACCATCACAATCCTCATTACTATCAATCGTTTCCACCACGTACCAAACATAGCCTAAAGAAAAGGAATGACAATGGAGCAGATATGGTGCAGTTTATAGTAAAAGCATAACCACATGTGATTTTTAATATGAGAAATCATATCCCCATTGCTAAAAAATCATGATTAACCGCACTGTACCGCACTACATCACACCACATCGTGAACAAATTTCTATTAACATAATAACATTCACTACTACAGAAACGGCCTTTGGCGTCAGTCGTTTAACCCCATTTGGCGTCGGTTTCCGACCGACGCCTATGTGGGCTCCGCTAAAGGTCGAACACTTCGGCGTCGGTTTTTTAACCGACGCCTATTTATTCTACAGGCGTCGGTCGTTTAGTATATAACCGACGCCAAAAGTGTTCGCGCCACAGAAAATAGCGTCATCTAGGGCACTTTCTGCGTCGGTTATTTACTAAACAACCGACGCCTATATGGAATATAGCGTCGGTCTTTTAGTAGATAACCGACGCATAAAGTGTCCTAGATGACGCCATTTTCTGTGGCGCGAACACTTTTGGCGTCGGTTATATACCAAAAGACGGATGCCTATAGATTAAATAGGCGTCAGTTTGATACGAATATCCGACGCCATTTCCAGGACTGCTTGGCCACATCAGGCGTCGGTTTTTTGAAAAAAACCGACGCTTCAAAAAACCGACGCTGTAGGTCTTTGCTGACGGTTTTCTGTAAATAACCGACGCCTATTTCTATTTTTTTTTCATATCAGTTTGCAGGCCTGCTGTGGCTGGTCAGCAGGATGAGAACCTGCAGTTCAGTTTTCTAAACTGCAGGTTTACGACATCCATTGATATCAGCCTACAAACAGGCCGCAAACCTACAAAAGTCACAAGGAAAATTTCACACAAGTACATACATTCAGACATCAATTCAATTCTCACATTCACACATATAAAAACATTCAAATACATGTATTAACATTCAGAAATATTCATTTACAAAGTATCATTCATTATCGCTATCAACATCCCAATTATATCTTACAGTTGCCACTGCTTGTATGGTTTTTGCCCATTCTTCTCTTACTTCATTTAATGCTTCCATCGTATATGGAGCATGTATATTTTTTAAGCATTTACCTATAGTGTGGTCAGTTTTAAACACCTGCAAAGAGAATGATGTATATATATAAGTAATAATATAAAAATAAGATTGATATATTTCATACTAACTAATGAGACTATATATAATACCTCATGTATGCTATCGATGTCCAATGCAGCATATTTGATAATCATCTGCATAAATCGCATCACATAGTATGCGCATGCCCAGCCATTGTCTTGTGTAGCACACTATAAATTGAAACATACAAAATAATACAACTAAGCACAATTCACATCAATAATATATATATTCAAGTCGGGAACTTACTTGTACGTTCTGCCAATTTATTGGCTGGTTCTTTTTCCTTGGGACCGTTCCTCCAGCCTTTTTAAATGCATCTAAACCCCTACATGTTAATATAACACAATAAATTGCATAAGTAAATAGTAATGTAATAAAAGATGTTAACGGATATAAAAATGAAATATTTCTCACCAGAAT